>CM055118.1:472963673-473403673 GCA_029206835.1 Rana muscosa
GACCAGTCAGCACTTGCTTGAGAGTCAGGACTTCCTTAAATAGATAGGAAGTCTTGTAATCAGGCTTCAGGTCACAGCTGAGGGCAGGAAGTGCTGCCTGTCCCACACTGCCGGAATACACCCGCTGGTGGATACCGGTACTACAGTCCGTGGAACATGCATTACCACCAGCAGGTGAGATCCTTGCAGACTGGCGCCAAAGGAGATTAGGGGCGCGCACCCGCGCATGCATGTCGTCCCCGCGCACGCGCATGTGTACTAGCACTCTGGAAGGGCTGCTGCAGCCCGGGGGTGTGCGCGCCAGTATTCCGAGACTGCTGGCGAACGCGCGCCTGCGCAGGAGAGTTCCTATCAGTTCTCTTACATTGCCCCCCCCTTAGGGGCAGCCTCCGGATGCCCCTCAAGTCTCTCTTTTCCGGATGGCGTTGAAAGAAGGCTTGTACCAGTCTTGGGGCATGAACATCAGAAGCTGGTTCCCAAGAATTTTCCTCAGGGCCGTAGCCCTTCCATTTAACAAGGAACTGCATCTGGTTACTCCTACGTCTACAGTCCAGCACGGCCTCCACTTCAAATTCCTCATTACCTTCAATGAGAATCGGAGGAGGGGTTCCAGACACCCGATCAGGGAAGGGATTAGGCGTGGTGGGTTTCAACAAAGAAACGTGGAATACTGGATGTATCTTCATGCTTTTGGGTAGCACCAATTCAAAAGCTACTGCATTGATCCTCCGCTTGACAGGAAAAGGGCCCAAAAATTTTGGACCGAGTTTTTTAGAAGGACAGCTTAACTTTAGATTTGCCGTGGACAGCCAGACTTTGTCCCCAGGTTTTAAATCCAGGTTACCCCTCTTCTTTTTGTCGAAAAACTTCTTGTTGCTAGCCTGGGTCTTGGAGATCGTCTCCTGTAAAACCTGATTGTTAGTACTGAAGAAGTCTAATCGGTCTTGCACAGCAGGTAAAGAAGACTCAACAGGTATTTCCGGCAGAAAAGAGGGATGGTACCCAAAATTGGCAAAAAAGGGGGACTGTTTGGTTGCTGAGTGGATGGTATTATTATATGAGAACTCCGCAAGCGTAAGGAGGGATAACCAATCATCTTGAGCAAAAGAGGAAAAACACCGTAGATACTGTTCAAGGGTTTGATTCGTCCTCTCAGTCTGTCCATTGGTTTGTGGGTGGTAAGCTGTAGAGAGGCAGAGTTCAATATTAAGTGCTTCGCATAGAGCCCTCCAGAATCTAGAGGTGAACTGCACCCCACGGTCGGAGATAATGCTATCAGGAATACCGTGCAATCTAACGACCTCTTTGATGAAGGCTGAGGCAGTCTCAGTAGCGGAAGGAGTTCCTTGTAAGGGTACAAAGTGCGCCATCTTGGTCAGGCGGTCTACCACGACAAAGATGGTAGTGAAGTCTTCAGACGGAGGGAGTTCTACAATAAAGTCCATTGAGATCATACTCCATGGTTTCTGAGGTATGGGAAGAGGCTCCAAGAGACCCCAAGTTTTAGTTCTGTCGGTTTTGTTTTGAAGGCATGTAATACAGGATCTAACGTAATTTTTACAGTCCTGCATTAAATCGGGCCACCAGAAGGTACGGGAGACCAGATCGGCAGTCTTGCGGATCCCGTAATGTCCTGCTAGAGCGTGGTCATGACAGCGACTCAGAATGGACACTCGAAACTGCTCCGGGACAAAGATTTGTTCCTTATGGAAGAAAAGGACATTCCTTGATTGAAGAGCCAAGTCCTGGGAGGGTGGTTGGTTAACCACACTGGTCTTAATTTGAGATAACAGATCAGCTTGAAGAAACAAAAAATTCTTGGCCGGGAGAATGGTATCAGGCTCCAAGGGACTCACAGGATCATTAAACATACGGGACAGGGCATCTGGTTTGCCATTCTTAGAACCAGGACGAAAAGTAATATGAAATGAGAAACGGGAGAAGAACAGCGCCCATCTTGCTTGTCGAGGTCTTAATCGCTTAGCTGTTCTCAAGTACTCTAGGTTCTTGTGATCCGTGAATATGAGGATTGGGTGGGCAGCACCCTCCAAGAGGTACCGCCACTCTTCAAGTGCGGCCTTGATGGCCAGCAGTTCCCGGTCTCCCACATCATAGTTCCTCTCGGAAGGATTTAATTTCTTGGAGAAAAAAGCCACAGGGTAGAGTAAGGATTTCGGGCCCTGACGTTGGGACAATATAGCCCCGACTGCACTTTCAGAAGCATCAACCTCCAATACATAGGCCAAGGATGGATCAGGGTGCTTCAGGATGGGAGCTGAGGTAAATAAAAGTTTTAACTGTTCAAAGGCCTCTTGAGCTTTTGGTGTCCAACAGAAAGGGATGTGTTGCTTAGTTAGTTGTGTGATGGGAGCGATGATACCAGAAAAGTTCTTGATGAATTTTCTGTAAAAATTAGCAAACCCCACAAACCTCTGAACAGCTTTTCTGTCTGTAGGGGCAGGCCATTCCAGAACGGAAGTAACTTTCTGCGGATCCATGGAGATACCGTCGGCAGAGATGACAAGTCCCAAGAAATTAACAGTTTGTTTCTCAAAGTCAAACTTTTCGGCTTTGGCATAAAGACAGTGTTTTCGGAGTCGGACCAGCACTTTCTTAACATGAGCTTGATGAGATTCCATGGATTCAGAGAATATCAAGATGTCATCCAAGTAGATTATGACGAATAGATCAAGATAATCCCGAAAAACGTCATTCACTAGGTGTTGAAACGTAGCTGGGGCGTTGCAGAGCCCGAATGGCATGACCAAGTACTCGAAGTGGCCAAAGCGAGTTCGAAAAGCCGTCTTCCACTCGTCCCCTTCCCTGATTCTGACGAGATTATACGCACCCCTTAAGTCTAGCTTGGAGAATATCCGTGCCCCCCGCAGCCTCTGGAAAAGTTCAGGAATTAACGGAAGGGGGTACCGGTTCTTGACTGTAACTTTGTTAAGGTCCCGGTAGTCAATGCAAGGTCTTAAGGAGTGATCCTTTTTCTCTACAAAGAAGATACCAGCACCTGCTGGTGACGTGGAGGGCCGAATGAACTTCTTTTTCAAACTCTCGTCGATATAGACACGTAAGGCTTCCAGTTCAGGTTCGGAGAGGGGATAGATCCGACCAAAAGGAATCTCCGCCCCTGGTAAGAGATCAATAGGGCAATCATAAGTCCTATGGGGTGGAAGGGTGTCCGCACCCTTCTTGTTAAATACGTCCAGGTATTCGTGGTAAGCAGCAGGAACCAGATTAATGGTTTCTGGGTCAGGCTGTAGACTCAGGAGAGGAGTGGTACTAGCAGTCCTTTCAGGGAAACAGTGCGTCTGGCAATAGCTGGAGGAAAAGGTGACGTCTCCTGTACGCCAATCAATGTGTGGATTATGTGCCTTTAGCCAGGGAATGCCAAGAATGATGGGGAACATAGGTGAGGTTATGACATCCAACCGAAGGAATTCATGGTGACCAGATGAGGCTTGACAGGAAATAGGTGCAGTCTCTTGTGTGACCGGGCCTGATTTAATACCAGAGCCATCGGCCAGGTAAACCCGGAATCCCTGTTTCTTGGGGCACACGGGAAGCTGGTGTAAAGAAACAAATGAGGAATCCACAAAACAGCTGCAGGCCCCTGAGTCTATTATGGCGGATACTAAGAGTGTCCTTCCGGCAACAAAAAGATTAACTGGGAGAGAGATGTGAGACCGAACCTCTCCAGAAGGATGCTCCACAGGAAGCTGACGAAGGCAGGTTCTACTGGTTTTTGCCGGGCAAGTCTGTATGAAGTGACCTGCTTCTCCACAATAGAGGCATAGATTGGCACGTAATCGTCTGAGACGTTCTGCCGGGGAAAGAGGCGATCTGGGGAAACTCCTGTGGCATGTCTTATGCTGAGCCTTCTTTCCAAAAGATGTGCTCAACGGGGCAGCAGATATGCTGGGTGTAGAAGTCACAGAAAGGATTCCTTGAGTCTTTTCGTATTGCCTCTCACGTAGTCGCCGGTCGATTTGGATGGCTGAGCTAATCAGTCTTTCCAAGGATGTAGGAACTTCAATTCTGGCCAGTTCATCTTTGAGAGTGTCGGAAAGACCAAGCCGAAACTGATGGCGAAGAGCAGGATCGTTCCATCGAGTGTCAGCACTCAGGACACGGAAGTCAGTGATATACTCCTCAACAGGCCTTGACCCCTGTTGTAACCTGCCAAGCTTGGATTCTGCAGACTGCTGGCGGAAGGGGTCAGCATATAGCTGAGCCATAGCCGAGAAGAACGAAACTGTGGTTGCCAGAACTGGGTCATGCTGCTCCCGGAGGTGATGAGCCCAGGAGAGTGGTTCGTTCACGAGAAGGGTGATCACAAATCCCACTTTAATGTCTTCAGATCTAAAGGTCCGGGGCAGCAGGGAGAAGTAGAGCTCGCAGGAGTTCCGGAAGGTTCTGAACATCGTACGATCTCTGGAAAATCGTTCGGGAATAGGCACTCTGGGTTCCGGGAGAGGAATAATTCCATGGAAGGAACTTGAATCGGTTTGAGCAGAGGGATCTGCGACAGAGGGAGAAACGCAAGCTGATGCGACTCCTATCTTGTCAGAGAGTCGCTCCTCCATGCGACTGAGATCGCTCTGTAAACTCTGCACGACATGTGTGAGTGTAGAGATTGTCTCAAACAAGTCCTCTGGTGGAGAGACCTCCCTTTCAGACTCCATCCCTGGCTGACTGGTACTGTCACGTACCTGGTAGGAGTCTGATATGATGAGGTCGGCCTCTCTTGTATCTCCAGTCCAAGCCCCACTGAGGGTGGAACAGATGGTGGCTAGGGCCAGGAGGAACACGAGTGCCTGAGGAAGTTGCTTGCAGGACTTGCTGGAACAGATGTGGCTTGGAGACCCAGACAGCCGGACAGACACTGGACACAGGAACACTTGGAGGATGGGTAGATGTTTGAGGGGAACTCCAACCCACTTGCAGGTTCTGGGAACGAAGCTCACAGGAACAGAGGTCAGGAGGATAGCCAGGGTTCAGCAACAGACAGGCGGCACGGTACAAAGGATCAATCAGAAGCAGGGTCAGTGGAAGCCGGGATCAGAAGCCAGTAATCAGGAAGTGTTTCAGAGTCCAAAGACAGAGTCAGGGAAAGCCACAGTCAGCAACGGTTATCAAGCAGCATAACAGGAACCAGGAAGTTTTCAGGACACAGCTGAAGACCAGTCAGCACTTGCTTGAGAGTCAGGACTTCCTTAAATAGATAGGAAGTCTTGTAATCAGGCTTCAGGTCACAGCTGAGGGCAGGAAGTGCTGCCTGTCCCACACTGCTGGAATACACCCGCTGGTGGACACCGGTACTACAGTCCGTGGAACATGCATTACCACCAGCAGGTGAGATCCTTGCAGACTGGCGCCAAAGGAGATTGGGGGCGCGCACCCGCGCGTGCACATCGTCCACGCGCATGTGTACTAGCACTCTGGAAGGGCTGCTGCAGCCCGGGGGTGCGCGTGCCAGTATTCCGAGACTGCTGGCGAACGCGCGCCTGTGCAGGAGAGTTCCTATCAGTTCTCTTACAGTGTCCTTTGCACAGCGTGCACCTAAAGGTACCTGAATACAATTGGTGGTGTTCTCATACCAATACCACAGGCAAGGAGCTTCTGTATTTTCAGTTAGTGTACTGTGTTCTCTGCACAGTATGCACCTAAAACTAACTGAAGACAATTGCTGGTGTTCTCATACTAATACCACAGCAGACAGTTGATTCTGCTAAATGCTCCAGGAGGATGCCCAGCGTTTTGAAGGCTCCGATGATGGTACCCAGCTAGAGGAAGGCAGTAACGTGAGTCCAGAGCGAGGGGGTGCCCAACAAAGACAGCAATCTGGCAGTCATGTTCCCCCAGCTGCAGCATACTGCCAGATTTGCTCCAGTGATGAGGAGGGAGGGGATGATGAGGTCACTGACTCCACATGGGTGCCTGATAGGAGAGAGGAGGAGGAGGAGACACATCTCCAACGAGGCAGGATGCCCTCCAGGGGCCAGCTTAAGGGCAGCCAACCGACTGCATCACACCGCAGTGTTCCGCATGTTCAGGGCGCTGCTGTCTCTGCGCGTTATTCCAAAAGTTCTTTGGTGTGGGCCTTTTTTGAGACGTGTGCAGCAGATCGCACCGTTGCTATTTGCAACATATGTCTGAAGCGTATCTCGCGTAGCCAAAACATGAGCCGCTTGGGCACCACGTGCTTGACCAGACATATGTCGACCTGCCATGCAGTCCGTTGGCAAACATACAAAAAAGACCCACACCAAAGAAAAAAGCGGATCTCTCCTTGCTCCTCAGTAGCTGGGATCTCCAACCCCACTATACCTTCAGTCCTCTCTGAAACCTGCACTGAGAGGAATGAAGGTGTAGAATTAGGTGAGTCACTGCCAAGTACTTGCGGGCAATCTGCTATCGGTACACCAACGTCAGATTGTACCAGGCAAATTTCCCTGCCCCAGCTGCTACACCACCGAAAGAAGTTCACTCCCAGCCATCCACATGCCCAGCGGTTGAATGCTAGCTTGGCTAAATTGCTAGCACTTCAACTGCTGCCTTTTCAGTTGGTAGACTCTGCCCCCTTCCGTGAGTTTGTGGAATGTGCGGTTCCTCAGTGGCAGGTTCCCAAACGCCACTTTTTCTCACGGAAGGCGATTCCGGCTCTATACCGGCACGTGGAAGCCAATGTCTTGGCCTCGCTGGACAGGGCGGTCAGCGGTAAGGTGCATATTACCGCTGACTCATGGTCCAGCAGGCATGGACAGGGACGTTACCTATCTTTCATGGCGCATTGGGTGACTCTGCTGGCAGCTGGGAAAGATGCAGGGCAAGGTGCAGTAGTGTTGGAGGTTGTTCCGCCACCACGCCTCCAAAATGCTACTACTGGTGATTCTGACACACCTCTCTCCTCCACCCCCTCCTCTTCTTCTTCCTTCATGGCCTCTTCCTGTGCTTTGTCCTTGGAACTAGCGGTGCTCCGTAGGCATTCAAGGGGCTATGCAAGTACGTAGGCAAAAAGATGTCATGTGGTGCTTGAGCTGGTGTGCTTGGGGGACAGGAGCCACACTGGGGTAGAGATTCTGTCAGCTCTGCAGGGGCAGGCTCAGTGATGGTTGACGCCTCACCAGCTTAAGCCAGGAAAGGTGGTTTGCGACAATGGCACCAACCTCCTCCCCGCCCTCCGACAGGGACAACTGACCCATGTGCCCTGTTTGGTTCACGTCCTTTACTTGGTGGTGCAGCGGTTCTTAGGCAGGTACCCGGGCTTACAGGAGGTCCTGAAGCAGGCCAGGAAACTCTGTGGGCATTTCCGCCGGTCATTTAATGGCAGTGCTCGGCTGGCTGACCTGCAAAAGGAATACAACCTGCCCAAGAACCGCCTAATCTGTGACATGCCCACCAGGTGGGTGACCATGCTGCAGCGGCTGCACACGCAGCAGAGGTCCATCAATTAGTATCTGTTGCAATATGGCACCAGGACAGGGTCAGGGGAGCATGGATTTTTTCCCCACGCCAGTGGGCCATGATCAGGGATGCATGCACTGTCCTGGCACCATTTGAGGAGGCCACAAGGATGGTGAGCAGTGACAGTGCATGCATCAGTGACACTGTCCCTCTTGTCCACCTGTTGGAGCACACGCTGTGTGGAATAATGGACAGGGCACTTGAGGCAGAACAGAGGGAGGAAGAGGAAGACTTCCTTACCTCTCAAGGCCCCCTTTATCCAGACAGTGTTCCTGCTGGCCCGCCTATCACACAGGAAGAGGACGAGGAGGAGGAGGAAGATTGTGTCAGCATGGAGGTGGAGCCTAGCACTCAGCATCAGCAGAAGTCTTCAAGGGATCAATTACAGTCCTACGACACCCATGGACTTGTACGTGGCTGGGAGGAGGTGGCTGCGGATAATGTCGTCCTGAGTGACCCAGAGAGGGATCATTACTGGCTGGCAACCCTCCTTGATCCACATTACAAGGGTAAGGTTGCGGACCTTATCTTGCCGTTGAGAGGGAGCAGAGGATGAAGTATCTTCGGGAGGCCTTGCAGAAAGGTCTGTGCAACGCGTTCCCAGAGACTGGGAGGTTACAAATTCCTGGTCCTGGATAATGTGTTGCTGAGGCTTTGGTCAGTCAAAGAAGGAGCAGTGGAGAAGGTGGCCGTCTGACCGATGCGTTCAGACAATTTTTTAGTCCGCAGCCCCAAGGTATGATCGGTTCCAGCAGCCATCACCAGCGTCTGGTTTACATGGTGCAGGAATACCTAGGGGCAAGATCAGACCTGTACACCTTTCCCACCGAAAATCCTCTGGGTTACTGGGTCTTGAGGATGGATCACTGCAGTTCAGAGCTTGCACAGTATGCAATTGAGCTACTGGCCTGTTCTGCATCCAGCGTTCTTTCGGAACGCACATTCAGTGCTGCTGGAGGCTTTGTAACTGATCACAGGGTGCGCCTGTCCACCGACTCGGTCGATCGACTGACCTTCATAAAAATGAATCAGTCTTGGATCATCACCAGCTACCAAGCACCTGATGCTGATGTAACAGAATAATTTTCTTTGAAATGTCAGATCCCTTCAAGACTGCCTATGCTGATGCAGAGTGACTATCCTGTTATGCTGAGTGACTATCCTCTTCCTCTTCAATGATCATATTGATAGCATGTAAGAACATTTTTGTTTCTGGGCACCGCCACCAGTGGCTAAGGCCCAATTTTTCAGCCCCTGTTTAACAGGGGCGTGTAATTACACTTTTTAATGCAATACTTTGCAGCAGGGCTCATTCCTGCGCTCCAAAAAGAGTATCTGTGAGGGGTTGCAGTGTTGTGGCACCAGCACCAGTGCCTAAGGCCCAATTTTTCTGCCCCTTTTTAACAGGGGCGTGTAATTAAAATTTTTGATGCAATACTTTGCAGCAGGGCTCATTCCTGCGCTCCAACTACAGTATCTGTGAGGGGTTGCAGTGTTGTGGCACCAGTGCCTAAGGCACAATTTTTATGCCCCTGTTCAACAGGGGCATGTAATTACAATTCTTGATCTAATAATTCACAGCATGGCCCATTCCTGCGCCCACCAAGAGTAACTGTGAGGGCTTACAGTGTGTTGGCACCACCACCACCACCACCAAAAGCCCAATATTTCTGCCCCTGTTCAACAGGGGCATGCAATTACAATTATTGATCTAATATTTCACAGCTGGGCCCATTCCTGCACCCACCAAGAGTAACTGTGAGGACTTACAGTGTTGTGGCACCAGCACCACCACCAAAGGCCCAATTTTTCCTACCACTGTTCAACAATGGCATGTAATTACAATTCTTGATATATTAGTTCACAGCAGGACGTTCCAGCGCCCACCAAGAGTAACTGTGAGGGCTTACAGTGTTGTGGCAACACCAACACTTAAGGGCCAAATTTCTGCAGAGTATCTCCGGCAGGCCCCTACTTTCAAACATCCAACTTACAAACGGAACGAGACAACAGGAAATGAGAGGAAATCTACCCCTAGGAAGGGAAATTCTCCCCTGTAAGAGTTAATATAGGAAAAAGGTTTCTCCTCTCCACTGATGCTTTATCAATTATCACCAATCCTTGATTCACTAAAAAACCCAAATTTTCAAAAAACATTTGTCATTGGGACAGAAAGTGAGTTGAAATCTTCTGAAGAAGTGCACAGACAGCAAAACAAATGTTACAGGGGTGATAACCCTTCCCTATGTTTTCCAAAAAGTTTAAAAATAGATTTTTTGGCTGGAGCTACACATTAAAAATGTACCAGTTCAAAATTACAAACAGATTCTACGTAACAACAAACATACAGTCCCTGTTTTGTTTGCACCGCCTGTATACTGCTGATCAGAGTATATAGGGCCTGGGGGCCCCACGCCTTTCCTTTTTTTAATTTGGGTGCAGGGTTCCCCTTAATATCCATACAAGACTCAAAGGGGCTGGTAATGGGCTGACTTTTTTTCCTTTAGAAATGTAATTTTGTGCAGGGACAGTTCTAAACACGGGAAACACGTGCCACTTCACAGGCATACTTTAGACACCCCCCAGGTACGATATTTAAAGGAACTTTTTTTTTCACTTTAAGCATCATTAAAATCACTGCTCCCGAAAAACTGCAGTTTTTAAAACTTTTTTTTGCATTGATACATGTCCCATGGGGCAGGACTCGGGTCCCCAAACCCTTTTTAGGACAATAACTTACATATTAGACTTCATAATTAGCACTTTTGATTTTGAACGTTCGAGGCCTATAGACTTTAATAGTAGGGCTATTACTGATTAAAATTTTCGTGTTCGATTAATCAATTTTTTAAAATTGATTAATCGACTAATTTCGATTAATTATAACGCACATAAGCAAAAGTCCACAATCGGTGACAATCCCTCCACCTCTGGTTTAACTAAATACTCTCACCCCCCAGCATGGACCCCTGAGCAAACAGGAGGTCATGCAAGCAGAAAAACAGTCGGTTAGCATGGACCAAAGACTTCCTTCACGTCTCCTTACCTTATTACTCAGCAAGGGCACCGGATCATAAGTATAGAATTAGATCTAAGTGCTCACTGTATAACAACTAATTTCCACATCTCCCCCACTGTATATAGCCCCACTGTATACAGGACTGCTGATAAGGCAGTACAGCCGGCCTTGTTGTACTGGGCCCAGGAACCATCAGCAAGACATGGGGGCCCGAGCAACTTCATTGTTCATTCCTGCCTATAATAATAAATTGATTTTAGTAGCCCACACTTTCGCTTCTACTTACAACCCAGGGCTCAAATTAAAATTCCCTGGGACCCATCAGGTCAATAGAGGGGACCGGGAGGTTGGAGCAGAGCATGAACTTTTTTTTCATTTTCAAGCGTAGGTACATTAAGTGTGTATGCACGTCCTGCTGCACGTTATAGTTCCGGCTGGCCGCCCACTGCCTATGCTATGCCCTCCCTTGCAGAGTTATTCTTTGTACCTCCGCTCCCTCAGCAGGTGCCATGGAGTGAGGGATAGGCTTGTATGAGGTGACTGAGAGGGCATAGATTGGCAACACACAGTATAGAAGGGAAACACACTTGAATCCAGCCTGGGTGTGTGGAGCACCCACTGATGGACAGATTTGTCTGTAGGACGGGATCCTCCCTGGGGACAATAATGCTGATGTAAAAAGGGGGGGTACATAGAACCATCAGTGGGGTATAAAGACTTTATTAATGAATGCACAAAGTATCAGAGGGAGACTCCCCTGGGATGGGGTACAGAATAACTCAAGGGGAATGTTCCTCCAAAGTATCAAATTACAGTAAAACATACACTGTTCGCAATAAAAAGTACAACGTTGTGTATTCTAAAAGTGGGGATGAGATGTGGATCCCACTCTGACTGAATAATGTAGTGACCCCTAGTTGTCCTGGCAAGAATAAGCCATAAAATTGTGAAGATAGTGGCAACAGTCACTGTTGCTGAACACTGGGATGCTGATGTTGTTTATGTCTTGTATTGAGGCTAAACAAAGAATATTATCACTAAAGAATGATGGTGACCTGAACACATGTTCCAATATAACAGTGGGGTACCATACAAAGTGAAAGATGTTTAGCCAAACAAGCCAGCAAGTAGGTCACTGTATGATTGCACGTAGCCGTCTAATTAATCCAGTGATGGTGGTGACTCTAAAAGTCCAGTAGTGTGTCACAAGGTAGCATGACAAGTTCAAATTAACATCATGGATGGTGTGTACTTCCTCAAGTAGGTATAAGCAATGAACACAGTCTCATACTAATCCATGCACCTAATCACTACAGCCAGCCAAATTAGTCCCAGAGTGAATAACAGGTAGGTACTGACCATAAATTCCGACCATGTATCGATGAAGGGGATGGCTTACCCTTCCTGAAGTCCGGGGCTGGTGCTGGTGTGTATGGCACCGTGAAAAGGACAATCTTGACTGCAGCAACACACAGTGACAGGCAGCATGCCTGAATGGAAGGTACAGTCCCCAGACTCCCCATAGCGGGTGATGATGACGTCAGCGCGCCGCTACTAGGCCACTGCCGGGTGTACCAAGATGGCTGCCGCTCCGGAGCTAGGCCGAAGCCGCAGCCTTTCCTATGGGCGAGGCAGCGGAGACCCGGAAGCCGGCGGAGAGGTGAGTAATGATCAAAATAATTTTGATTGATCAAAATTTTTTACGATTAATCAAGGAATTAATCGTTAATTTACGCAGCCCTATTTAATAGGGTTCTAAAGTTTGCGCAAACTTTCCGTCCGTTCGCAGGTTCTAGTGCGAACTGAACCCGGGGGTGTTCGGCTCATCCCTAGGCATAAAATATGGAAGTGTGTGTTACAAAGTGTGGAAGGATTCAGGAGTGTGTTATGCACAGGGTGCAGGGTTCTGGAGTTACATATAGAGTGCAGTGTTTTGGCGTGGGTTATGTACAGAGTGCAGGAGAGTGTTAGGCACAGTGCATGGTTCTGGAGTGCGTTACGTACAGAGTGCAAGGGTTCAAGAGCGCTAGGTACAGAGTGCACTCATCCTGTCAGGAAAGACGTTCTCACAATCATCCCAGCAATCTGGGTTTCAGAATACCTGTGCACAGGAGACCTGTTCGGCGCACGCGCATGCACGATAGCAGTGCGCGGGTGCGCGATAGGGTCGCACGGGCGCACGCAGATGCGCAATAGCGGCGCACGGGCGCGTGATATCGGCGCGTGCGTGCACCTATGACAGTACTTGGCGCCAAGACTGCCTATTAAAAGAGAGCTGTCACCTTGCATCCTTGCTGTCCGGTCTACAGCGTTCTCCTGAGACCCTTGCTGCCTGAACCTCTGATTGTGTTACTCTGATACCTGATCCGGCTTCCCTTGACTTCTCCTGTTTGCTGCCTGCCTTGATTCCGGCTCGTCCCAACTTCGCTCCTGCCTGCTCCTTTTAACCAGTTTGCTGCCCGCCTGATATACTGACCCGGCCTGGACTTTAACTACTCCTGGATCCTGCTTTGTACCTATCTGCCCGCCTTGTGTTCGACCCGGCCTGTCTTCTCCAAGTCTGTCTCCTGATCCTCGACTGTCTGCTGTGGACCACTGCACGCCTCCCATCAGCTACCTTCAGCTGTAGACTGCTGCTTCTACCTCCACCTGCTTCAGTTCCTGCCAGGCACTTGTGTCCCTTTGCCCTCTTGAACCCGTCTGCTCTATCAGGGGTTATCGAGCCAGAGGTTTACGAGAGGCCACTCCCTGCACGTTGGGCTCACCTACCAGGTACGTGACACATCCATCCACATTTCGCTATTGCTCATCTCCTCAACTCTAACCTCTGAACCCCCCCTCCCTACACACATAACACACACACACACAACACACATATACACACCACACACACACATAACACACACATACATACCACACACACACCACACACACACACATACATACATACATACATACATAACACACACACACCACACACACACACCACACACACTTGTAAAAGTAGCACCTTTCTGTAGATGTCTTCTATCCAGTGCAGCCACAGCTTCCTTCTCTTTTCAGTGCACTGGGTATTTTCAACTCCCAGACTCCTGGAGCAGGAAGGAGATAAGGATTAGGGGGCAGCTCACCCCCTCCTCCCTCCTCGAACACTTTGCAGTCAGCCTTTCACTTGTCCAAACTCTAGTGCTTACTTTCACTTTCAACTGAAGCCAGGCTTCTGTGGAGCTGCCTGTGAGTGCAGGGCTAATGGAGGCTGAAAAACCCCTAGGGGAGAGGAATGGACAGCGGATCCTGACCCTCTGCAACTCTGTCCTGGCCAGCAATGTATAAATGCCGGTGTCGTGTCACCGGCTCTTTCGCTATGCACTGGTTTGGCAGAGGGGCGGTCTGGGTAGCAATCCTGCCCCTACCCGACATCACACTCTCGTTTTGACAGGTGAAGTCTCTCACTGGGGCTGCACAGTGCACATCCAGCTGACTAGCTAGCCAATCCCTGGCTGTACTGGATGTGCACACTGCTGCAGGTCCTATTGAGAGAAAAATTAGCTTGTAGTCAATAGCATTATGCGGGACAAATCACCTGTATGGTAGGATAGCGGGACAAAGGTGTCAAAGCGGGTAAGTCCCGCCCAATCCGGGACTGTTGGGAGGTATGACTTAATGACCAAGTTTGACAAGTGCTGCTGCCTGTCAATTTAGAGTACCACATTAAATTTGCAGTCAAGGCATGAGAACAGCTTTAGGTGGGTGGCTGGGGGGATGGTCAAACTGACTCAGCCACTTGTTTTTACTGACCCCTGGCTGCCTGTGTAAAATAGGTATTGCAGTGGGGCTGCGCTTGCACAGCAAGGGTTAAACACACGTTTATGTCTAGGGGAGACAGTTTTACTTTCCTCTGCACTGCTAGACTGGTCCCTGCAGTCTCTCTACGCTCTGGCATTTGGGATGCCCCTATTAAGACCAATGCAGGGACATGAGAATGCCAACAGGACAATCCACTGCCAGAGCTTAGGAGAGAGCCATTTGCCTGGGAAGTGGAGGATCAAGTAGGAAGAAGTGCTTTCAACGTCCCCTAGACCAGTGGTTCTCAACCCTGTCCTCAAGTACCCTCATGTTTTTCGAATTTCTCAAAAAATAGCTGTCCAAAATACCAAGCCATTGACTCTAATTTAAAGCACCTGTGCAAGATAAAGAAAAACCTGCAAACATGGCCTGTGGGGGGGTACTTGAGGACAGGGTTGGGAACCACAGAGCTAGACTAAACGAGCATTCAACCCTAGCAGTGCGGGCGCAGTCCCAGTTCACTTTAAGACAGCCTAAAATATACTGCTTACATCTTGAATTCTCATCTTCCTTTCATATTATTCACCCAGTGTCTGAGTTCAGTTCAGGTCAGGAAAATCTAATATCGGCAAAGAAAAAGGAGACAAAGCGAAAGAAAAAGGTTACTAGCTTGTGACAAGGAAGAATCCAGTACCTGTAAATAAAAAAATAAAAGAAGTTGTAAAATACTACTTAGTACACATTCAAACCATTATGTATTATGGTGACACGCAGCTAAATACATTTTTACCATGTATGACAGCACCAGATGGTAACACATCGCGATATGTTGCAGTGTTTAGTCATTTTGCAATGCGTTATATTTTTTCAAGTCCAGTTTAAAGAGGAGCTCCACCCTAAAGTGGAACTTCCGCTCATCGGAACCCTCCCCCCCCTCCGGTGTCATATTTGGCACCTCTCAGGGGGGAGGGGGGCGCAGATACCTGTCTAAGACAGGTATTTGCACCCACTTCCAGGAGTCCTCTCTGCGGGTAGTATGTCACTTCCCGCAGAATACCCGTTGTGTTCTGGGAGACACTCGGCTCCCAGAACACAACAGGGACCAGTGAGAACGGCACAGCGTGACTCGCGCATGCGCTGTAGGGAACAGGGCAGTGAAGCCGCAAGGCTTCACTGCCTGGTTCCCTCACCGAGGATGGCGGTGGGGGCAGCAGAGTGACGAGCAATTGCTCGTCTTTTGCTGCCGACGTCGCTGGACTCCAGGACAGGTAAGTGTCCCAATATTAAAAGTCAGCAGCTGCAGTATTTGTAGCTGCTGGCTTTTAATATTTTTTTTTTCAGGGGAGCTCTGCTTTAAGCGCATTGTAAATGTAGCGCCCTCACCTCTCCCCCTACCTGCCTTTTAGTTTCGGCTCCTCGCAGGGAGGGGAGAGGCACACCGCACCACAAGTCCGTACCCTCCTGAGTAAGGAGGTTGAGCGGTGTTAATTTTCGGGCCTGCCTGCGGCTGGAGTTGAATTCTCCCGAGGACGATTCTCACCTCTACCTTAGGTAGATGCAAGTCCTTATGTTTCCCCAGTAATGTAACTGTCCACACCAACTGAAAGTCCAACTTCTATATTTATTTCACACGGATAATAAATAGTCTCTTTAACAGCAGACAGGTTGGAGTCTTAAGACACAGGACAGCTTAGGTGGGAGGAGGTCCAGGCACAAACTAGAATCAACTCTTTGACTGCTTAGGTTTCACAAACAGTTATGGTGCACGATCTCTGCCACAGACCGTGAGGTTGGTCTCTGCCACAGACCAGGTGAATAAAGTCACTGCCACTGACTAGGTGAATAGGGCACGGCCCTATGAGGCCACTGCCACTGACCTTGAACATGAACTTCCTTCTTAAGTAGTATTTGTCCCATGTAAAGGAGAAGACATCCCTTCGGAGAGTTACCAGAGGTCCCCACCGTCACCACGACTCTGTGCTGGGTCTTTGGTACAGGTAACCTCCCTGGCCTCCTCGTCCCAGATCCGGGTCCCCTCGCAAGGCGGCACCCTGGGAGTCCTCGATCCCCGGCGGAACCCAGCCGAAGGTGCTGGGCTCCGGGCCTCCAAAATAGTACCTCACCCCAGACTGAAGGTGTCTGGGATGGAACAGGAAACAGGCCTCCGGGCCTAGGGCACCCGGAGACGACCCACACACACACCCAGGCTGAAGGTGCCTGGGCACGGACGAACCCCGCATGGAAGATGGCCGCCCCTTTTTATACCCTCTCCCGACAGGCACAGCAGGTTCCCCACCCCGCCATACTGCTGCTGAGAGGGGACAAGAAAAGGCACAACCTTGTATTGTGGTTCAACCCGAAACTATGACGACAGCGCCACCTGTAGGCCCCAGGGAACTATGCACCAATACTATCTCCCATGGCACAGAAATGGTCCATTAACCCTAACAATAGTGTGTCTGAGCCTAACTACCCCTCAGACACTCCCCTAAATTGAACACCCTGCTACATAAAGTTTTGGAAGCCTGTATTAAATGGAGTATGACATGAGAGTAAAGCCTCGTACACACAAATCCGATTGTTGGCAGAGGATTGTCTGTTGACAGACTGTTGTCCTAAAATCTGACCATTAGTACGCTCCTTCTGACAAACGTTGGATGACATGCTAGTAAATTTTCGGCGGACAACGGTCTGTTGTCTGATTTTCGTATGGTCAGTACACAAATCCGTCACATAAAAGTCAAAAGTACAAACACCCATGCTCGGAATCAATGCTCACCAAACACGAAATTAGCAGAAGGGGCCCAAAGGGTGGCGCTCAAGAGCTGAAATTCCACGTAGTACGTAACTAAGTTCGCGTTTGTTGGCCGACAATTGTGTACCATTAGTATGCAAGACAAGATCCAGGCACACGCCCTTTGTACAAAAATCTGATGCTCGGCTGGCCAACAATCGGATCGTGTGTACGGGGCTTAACAGGTTTTCTTCTAAAGCCTTGTACACATGATCGGATTATCCAACGGGAATTGTGTGATGACAGGCTGTTGTCGGAAAATCCGACCGTTTGTATGCTCCATCGGACAATTGTCGGATTTTCCGTGGAGAAATGTGGGATAGAATGCTTTAAAATTGTCCAAACAAATGTGTGTTTTCAGATTTTCCGATCGTGTGTACACAAGTCAGTCGGACAAAACTCCAAAGTACAAACACGCATGCTCAGAAGCAATGCTCACCATAACACAACATTTGTATAAGTTGCCCAAAGAATGGCGCTAAAGAGCTGAAAAACCACATCGTTTCGTGTTTGTTGGCTGACAATTCTTTGTCGTTTGTATGCAAGACAAGTTCCTGGCCAACACCCTTCAGAAAAAAGTCCTACGCTTTGTCCGCGGAAAATCCGATCGTGTGTATGAGGCTTAAGATTGCCCTGTATTTGGCTCCATCCATTTTCCCATCAACTCTGACCAGCTTCTCTGTCCCTGCTGAAGAAAAGAATCCGCACAACATGATTCTGCCACCACCATGTTTCACGGTGGGGATGGTGTGTTCATGGTGATGTGCAGTGTTAGTTTTCCGCCACACATAATGTTTTGCTTTTAGGCCAAAAAGTACAATTTTGGTCTCATCTGACCAGAGCACCTTCTTACATGTTTGCTGTGTCCCCCACATGGCTTCTCGCATACTGGACTGGCTTTCATTCAACAATGGCTTTCTTCTTTCTACTCTTCCATAAAGGCCAGATTTGTGGAGTACATGAATAGTTGTCCTGTGGACAGATTCTCCCACCTGAGCTCTGGATCGCTGCAGCTCCTACAGAGTTTCTATGGGTCTCTTGGCTGCTTCTCTGATTAATGCTCTCCTTGCCCGGCCTGTCAGTTTAGGTGGATGGCCATGTCTTGGTAGGCAGGGCCGGACTGGCCTACCGGGATACCAGGAAATTTCCCGGTAGGCCGGTAAGGCCGCCTGCCCTGGGACCGCTTTGAGCTGTGGCTCATGCAGGGCCGATCCTGCACGGCTGCATTGCGGCAGGTCACCGAAGCTTCCATGCTGTCCTGCCCACCCTATTCCTCGTGTGTGCCACACAAACACAGCGGCGATCTCCCGACTCCCGCTGTGTCACTGGTGCTGAGTCTGACTTTTCGTCGGCGCTGTAAAAAAGTCCCGCCTCCTAGACCGGCTTCTGTGATTGACGGAACACTGATCCAATGGTGAATTGAATCAGTGTGACGTGTGTCACAGGAGGAGGCAGGACTTCCTTACCGCGGCCGCCCGGGTGGGCAATTGAAATCTAAGCTTCACATGAGGAGATCATGATCCAGGTACTGCTGCTGGGCACTGCACAGGTTAGCTTCATTAGGTGGGTACTGTTGCTGGGCACTGCACAGGTTGGCTTCATTAGGTGGGTACTGCTGCTGGCTGGGCACTGCACAGGTGGGCAGCATTAGGTTGCCATTGCACAGTTGGGCTGCATTTGCTGGGCACTGCATAGGTGGGCTGCATTTGCTGGGCACTGCACAGGTGGGCTGCATTAGGTGGGCACTGCACAAGTGGGCTGGATTAGCTTGCCATTGCACAGTAAGCTGCATTTGCTGGGCACCGCACAGGTGAGCCGCATTTGCTGGGCACCGCACAGGTGGGCTGCATTTGCTGGGCACTGCACAGGTGGGCTGCATTTGCTGGGCACTGCACAGGTGGGCTGCATTAAGTGGGCACTGCACAGGTTGGCTTCATTAGGTGGGTACTGCTGCTGGCTAGGCACTGCACAGGTGGGCAGCATTAGGTTGCCATTGCACAGTTAGGCTGCATTTGCTGGGCACTGCACAGGTGGGCTGCATTAGGTTGCCATTGCACAGTTAAGCTGCATTTGCTGGGCACTGCACAGGTGGGCTGCATTAGGTGGGCACTGCACAGGTGGGCTGCATTAGCTTGCCATTGCACAGTAAGCTGCATTTGCTGGGCACCGCACAGGTGGGCTGCATTTGCTGGGCACTGCACAGGTGGGCTGCATTTGCTGGGCACTGCACAGGTGGGCTGCATTAAGTGGGCACTGCACAGATGGGCTGCATTTGCTGGGCACTGCACAGGTTTGCTGCATTTGCTGGGCATTGCACCGGTGGGCTGCATTTGCTTGGAACTGCACAGATGGGCTGAATTTGCTGGGCACTGCACAGGTGGGCTGCATTTGCTGGGCACTGCGCAGGTGGGCTGCATTTGCTGGGCACTGCGCAGGTGGGCTGCATTTGCTGGGCACTGCACAGGTGGGCTGCATTTGCTGGGCACTGTGCAGGTGGGCTGCATTGGCTGAGCACTGCACAGGTGGGCTGCATTAGGTGGGCACTGCGCAGGTGGGCTGCATTTGCTGGGCACTGCACAGGTGGGCTGCATTAGGTGGGCACTGCACAGGTGGGCTGCATTAGCTTGCCATTGCACAGTTAGGCTGCATTTGATGGGCACTGCACAGGTGGGCTGCATTAGGTGGGCACTGCACAGGTGGGCTGCATTAGGTGGGCACTGCACAGGTGGGCTGCATTAGCTTGCCATTGCACAGTAAGCTGCATTTGCTGGGCACTGCACAGGTGGGCTGCATTTGCTGGGCACTGCACAGGTGGGCTGCATTTGCTGGGCTGCATTAAATGGGCACTGCACAGATGGGCTGCATTTGCTGGGCACTGCACAGATGGGCTGCATTAGGTGGGCACTGCACATGTTTGCTGCATTTGCTGGGCATTGCACCGGTGGGCTGCATTTTCTGGGAACTGCACAGATGGGCTGCATTTGCTGGGCACTGCACAGGTGGGCTGCATTTTCTGGGCACTGCGCAGGTGGGCTGCATTTGCTGGGCACTGCACAGGTGGGCGGCAGCATTGGCTGGGCACTGCACAGGTGGGCTGCATTAGGTAGGTACTGCACAGGTGGGCTGCATTTGCCGGGCACTGCACAGGTGGGCTGCATTTGCTGGGCACTGCATTAGGTGGGCTGCATTAGGTGGACATTGCACACATGGGCTGCATTAGGTGGGAACTGTATAGGTGGGCACTGCACAGGTTGGCTGCATTTGGTGGGCACTGCACTGGAAAGTTGCATTTGGTGGGCACTGCCCTGGTAGGTTGCATTCGGTGGGCACTGGTGGGCTGCATTTGGTGGGAATTGATAAGGCTGCATTTGGCGGGCACTAATAAGCTGCATTTGATGGGTACTGAAAAGCTGCATTTGATGGGCACTGGTAGGTTGCATTTGATGGGCACTGATGAGGCTGCATTTGATGCATTGATCTCTTGCATCTGAGAGGAGGTCAGCATCAGTGCCGCCAAGCCAGTCTGAGGGGGTCACTGATGTAAAGGGGGAGTAAATACAAAAATGTAAGGGGGCACTGATATAAAGGTTTCTCCCTTATATCATTAACCCACCCCCCCCTTACCTTAGTGTATTCTTTCTGCGGAAAGTGGTCTCTGGTCACCAGAGCGCCCCCCTACATTCCCAGAGTCCCTGGGGTCCCCCTTGATAATTGCTACACTTTTTTACCACTTTTAACTGGAATTTGCCTATATATGTATATATATCCCTATGTGCTTTCGTATCTGTCTTATCTATATATAATACACTTCAAATGTGCTTTAAAATGCATGGTTTTCCCTTTTACGAATAAGAAAATGACATAATGATGTTGGGCTGGTATAATAATGCTATGGGCTGGTATGAAATTTTTTCCAGGGCTGGTTTTTATTTCCAGTCCGGCCCTGTTGGTAGGTATGCAGTTGTGCCTCACGCTTTCCATTATTGGATGATGGATTGAACAGTGTCCTGTGAGATGTTCAAAGTTTGGGATATATGTGAAGCGGGGTGTTACATTTAGGGGGCCGGTGTCTGAGTGTAATCTGGCTCAGATGCACAATTGTTAGGGTCTATGGACAATATTTTCCTGTGGAGGAGATCAATGGTGCCTAGTTCCCTGCAGTCTATAGGTGGCACTGTCGCCATAGACTGGGGTTGAACCATCGTTGTGGGGTTGTGCCTTTTTGTGTCCCCTCTCGGCAGCGGTGCGGCGAACCCGCTGTGCCTGCTGGGAGGGGGTATAAAAGGGGCGGCCATCTTCCACACGGGGTCCGAGTCCCAGGCACCTTCAGCCTGGGGCTGCCGTTCCGGTTCGTCCGCACCCAGGTGCCCTTGGCCTGGGTGTAGGGGATTGAATGCCATCCCAGGCACCTTCGGCCTGGGGTGAGGTACTGCTTGAGAAGGCCTGGGGCCCAGTACCTTCGACTGGGTCCCGCGAGGGATCGAGGAATCCTAGGGGTCCACCGAGTGAGGGAACCCGAATCTAGGACAAGGGGGACCAGAGAGGTTACCTTTACCGAAGACCCATTGCAGCAATTTGGTGACGGTGGGGCCTCTGGTGACCTTCCGGATGGATGTCTTCTCCCTGACAGGGGTCGCAACTTTTTGAAGGCAGTCTACGTTTCATGGTCTGTGGCAGGGACCCAACGTGAATCAGGTCGGTGGCAGAGACCCAACAATCATGGTCTGTGGCAGAGACCTTATTTCACCTGGTTCGTGGCAGGGACCAACCTCACGGTCGGTGGCAGCGACTGTGCGCCATAACTGTTGTGAAATCCTAACAGTTTAGTTTCATTGATAGGATTGTGCCTGGACCTCCTCCCCACTTTGCTCTGAACTGTTCTGTGTCTAACCATTCGCTCTTAAAGGACTATTTATTGCTCTGAAGAATAAATAAATGTTGGACTTTCAGTGGTGTGGAATTTAACTTTCTGGGAGCTAAAGGGTCCTACCTCCACCTGCGAGGAGGGTGGGAGTCATCCTCAAGGGAAGTTTTGGCTCTGGCGGGAACACAGGCCCGAAGGTAAAAAGTTATAGCTCACACCTCTGCACACAAGAGGATACGAGCTGGTGGTGTGCCGCACTCTCCTCCCTGGTCCCCTAGACGAGAGCCATTGACCGAGAAGAGAAAGAGGGAGTGAGAGGTGAGGTCGCTACATATGTTTATAACCTAACCCTGCTTTAAACCTGTCCACAACTTTATCCCTGACCTGGTGTGTTCCTTGGCCTTCATGATGCTGTTTGTTCACTAAGGTTCTCTGACAAACCTCTGAGGGCTTCACAGAACAGCTGTATTTATGCTGAGACTAAATTACACACAGGTGGACTTTATTTACTAATTAGGTGACTTATGAAGGCAATTGGTTCCATTAGATTTTAGTTAGGGATATCAGAGTAAAGGGGGCTGAATACAAATGCACACCACACTTTTCACATATTTATTTGTAAAAAAAATTAGAAAACCATTTATCATTTTCCTTCCACTGCACAATTATGTGCCACTTTGTGTTGGTCTATCACATAAGATCCCAATAAAATACATTTATGTTTTTGGTTGTTACATGACAAAATTTGGAAAATTTCAAAGAGCATGAATACTTTTTCAAGGCACTGTAAATAATGACTAGCTTCACATGGAATCATGAACTGGATCCTCTGCAGCAGTGCACACTTTAAAGCTGAACTCTGGGAACAATATGTTTTGCACATTTGCAATGTAAGAATAATGATGTGTGCCCCATGTACGGCTGCTGCTGATGGGCTTGCTGATGGGATTGCTAAATATGTTAGTTTCAATAATGCTGTACAATACAGTAACATAGATCTCAACTGTCCTGATTTCGAGGGACTGTCCTGTCCCTCTGTCCCTCCTTCCTCATTTATTCCTCATTTTGGTCAGATCTTTATATTAAAAAGTGTTTCACAGTGCTAAACCTTTCATCCAATTTCTAAATTGGGGTTCTGAGTAATTTTCTAGCAAAAGAATGATGATTTTTACATGTAGGAGAGAAGTGCCAGAATAGGCCCGGTATTGATGTGGTAAAAAAAAGCCCGGGGTTGAGGTGGTTAGGGGGGCAATACGGTGTTAAGAACTGGAGTATGTAAACTTTTGATCAGCGTCATTTGGGAAGTTTCTGTTTTCGCTATTATTTAAAAAGAGTAAACACAGTTGATTGAAAATAAATGGCTTCAGCCAAACACTAAAGTGAAAGAAAAGTTTGTGTTATCATTCATATTCTCAGAAAAATGGCCAAGAAATCATAAATTCTGCCAGGGTATGTAAACCTATGAGCGCAACTGTATAGGTCTAAATTTATAAAGAAATTAGATAATAATAAAAAAAAAATGATTGGGTGTGTTTTTTAGCAGATAGTAAAAAATATTGTTTTTTTTTCAAAATTGTCGCTCTTTTTTTGCTTATAGCGAAAAAAAATAAAACCGCAGAGGTGATCAAATACCACCAAAAGAAATCTCTATTTGTGGGGAAAAGTACGGTACATGAATTTTATTTGGGTACAGTGCCACACAACCTCGACCGTGCAATTGTCAGTTAAAGTAACGCAGTGTCGTATCGCAAAAAATGGCCTGGTCAGGAGGGGGTAAATCCTTCCGGGGCTGAAGTGGTTAAAAAGGGCGTGGCAGTGTTATATACCTACATACTTTTGCTAATAGGTGTCCCTCATTCCCATCTCACAAAGTTGGAGGTATGCAGTAAGCACTGAGTATCTGGCACTGAAATTTACAGTTAGAGTACAATTTTCATGGCGGGTCACTTGCCCGGTCCTGGAATGCTGCTTTTGTATATGATCATACAAGAATAAAGAGCTTTTCATTTTCAACAAGCTTGTTGGTGTGCTGGCGACATTTGTCCTCCATATTGTAGATCGTTGGTCAGTCAGGAGTGGTTGTAGCACCCTTTTATTCACATGGTACAAAAACAATTGAGTACTGTCCGTGATCATTTTTTTATTTTCACTACCATCCTAATTTTCAGGACAAGCTTTCGGGGTGTACCCCCTTTTTTAAGGTCCAAACAGTATCACAGACAGTAATCACATGGTGGATTTCAGTATGGTGTGCAAGAGGAATATACCACATATAAATGGTGCCGGTGTCAAGTGAATGATTGCCTGTGGTTTGTGCGGGGAGGGGAAGCTGCTCAAATAGAACCTGAAAGATCACGACTTTCACTGTATGTACCACAGACCAGGGCTGGCCCAAGACATTGTGCTGCTTGGGTCCAAGAATAAAATTCTGCCCCCCCCCCCAAAAAAAAAAATCACGCCCACCAAAAGGCCCTCACATCCATTATTTTATATCATGATAATTAAAACTAAAATTTAATTTGTAATGAAGTCAGATTTACAAGCAACAGCATTTTGTCTATATGCAACATTATATGACATACCATTGTGTTCAATTCCAAGGGGAGAGCTAGTGCAGTATATAGACAGGCTAGGGTAGTATATAGACAGGCTAGGGTAGTATATGGGCAGGCTGGGGTAGTATACAAACAGGCTAGGGTAGCATACGGACAGGCTAGGGTAGTATATAGAGAGGCTAGGATAGTATATAGACAGGCTAGGGTAGCATACGGACAGGCTAGGGTAGTATATGGGCAGGCAGGGGTAGTAAATAGACAGGCTAGGGTAGTATATAGACAGACTAGGGTAGTATATAGACAGGCTAGGGCAGTATAGGGGGGGGGCTAGAGTAGTATAGGGTCAGGCAGAGCGGCCCCGGGGAGCAGTTGTCATCATGACACACAAAACTGCTGGAAAAAAAAATCTTGGTCGTCACTATGCTGGGTAAATAGAAGAGAAAGAGAGGCGTCTGTGGTTCAATTTACTTCCCCTCTGAAAGTGCTGCCTGGGTCCAATGGACCTACTGGGACCAATGGTAGGACTGGCCCTACCGCAGACAAGTACAGGGATTTACAAGAACCACAGCATCCTTCTAGACATCAGATATGGATACTTACAACGGGCCAAGCTGGTTCAAAAAATATAATTCCTGGAGTTCCAGGAATTTTGTGTGACATCTCATATTTAAGTATAATGTTAGAACTGGTACTGTTATGTCATTGCTTATTGTACGATACATTGCCAGTATTACTACATTTATCATACAGTTAAATATAATTCAAGTTTTGGACTAAATGACATATGCATTTTTCTCTATGATAGAGATTCCTATTGCAGATCTATATCAAATGAACCAGGTAGGTGGCACTACTGCATTATTCTTCTCATCCTCATAAAAATGAACAAAGAGCATGTGATAGGTAGGCTGAAATGCCTAGAGGTTCTTGCTTTATAAAGCTATAACGCAATATCAGCAGTTGTATTATCTGTACACATTAAACAAGTTTAAACTATGTAGAGTAAAGGTCAGGACACAACGTATCTGTATCTATCAGTCCAATGGTCAATTCTCATTTCACAATTGAAAATAATTATTTGAAGTCTGCATGGAATTTGTATTTTATCCCCGTGTTTGTCAGAGTTTATTTAATGCTATGGCCTCCGCTCACAAATTTCACAATATGCCTTGATGTATACCTGTGAATGTCTCAAAATTGGTGAACCTGAGACTGTGGTGGGGCAGGCTAATGGTAGAACCTAATAGTGTTGTGTAAAGAGCACTTGAATTAAAGGTCTAATAGCGGCACACCTAGTGCACCATACTGCAACTGAGACAATGGTTAAGTAGCGCACAAGAAGAAATGGAGACAATGGTTACATATCACTGCACCGAGATGAAATGGAGACAATAGTTACATATCACTGCACCGAGAAGAAATAGAGACAATGGTTACATATCACTGCACCAAGAAGAAATGAAGACAATGGTTACATATCACTGCACCAAGAAGAAATGAAGACAAGGATTACATATCACTGCACTGAGAAGAAATGGAGACAATAGTTATATATCACTGCACCAAGAAGAAATAGAGACAATGGTTACATATCACTGCACCAAGAAGAAGTGAAGACAAGGGTTACATATCACTGCACCGAGAAGAAATGGAGACAATGGTTACATATCACTGCACCAAGAAGAAATGAAGACAAGGGTTACATATCACTGCACTGAGAAGAAATGGAGACAATGGTTACATATCACTGCACTGAGAAGAAATGGAGACAATGGTTATATATTACTGCACCAAGAATAAATAGAGACAATGGTTACATATCACTGCACCAAGAAGAAATTGAGACAATGGTTACATATCACTGCACTGAGAGGAAATGGAGACATTTGTTGTATCCCATGAACATCAAAATAGCAAAAAATGCAGGGAACACGATTGCTTCTTCTCATAAATCTTTATTGGGCACTGACAGCAGTGCTACATCTGAAGTGCTAACGCGTTTCGGCCGGAACCTCATAGCAATGAGCACCACAGAGAAAAAGAGACAATAGCGGCCAAATATGGGACTCAGGCCTCGTACACACGGGCGAGATTCTCGTCGAAAAAAACATGTCGTTTTTTTCGACGAGATTCTTGGACAAGAAAATTGTCCCGGCCGAGTGTACACACGCTCGATTCAAAGAACCCGCGGTTCTTTGAATGGAGCGTACGCGGTGACGTCATCGACTACGATGAGCATGCGCTCATCACATTCGATGCCGTCGCTGCCATCTTGGTATACCCTATCTATGCCTAGGAAGCTACCGCGCATGCGTCGAATTCATTTCGAACATGCGCGGGCTTCCCGGCGGACAGGTAAGTGTACACACACTCACTTTTTTCGTCGAGAAACAGGCTGACGAGAATCTCGACTAGAAAATAGAGAGCAGGTTCTCTATTTTCTCGTCGAGGTTACTTGTCGGTTTTCTCGACGAGAAACCCGATAGCCGCGTACACACGACCGATTTACTCGGCAAGACATCTCTGCCAGCAAGTTTCTTGCTGGTTCTTGCCGAGAAAATCGGTCGTGTGTACGAGGCCTAATAGTGCTGTGGCTTTGAAGACAGGCCTGACAAAAATGTAATTATAGTATGAGACAGAGTGAGACCCTGTCACTGTAAAAATGGAGGAGAATATGACACGGGATTCGCATTGAGGGTAAGGTGGTTGTAACCCTAAAAAAAAAAAAGAGAGCTCCTGTTCCCATGTAGCAGATTAAACAGCACAGAGCTTGTGCAGTCTAATCTGCCCCTTTCTAAGCTGTAAAAAAACCTGGTTGATCCTGCCTGTTCCTATGTCCCTGTCATGTACCTGGGTGTATTTGAATCGGGATCTTCCTGGTCCCAAAGCTGCAGCCTTACCTGTTGCGCTACTGAGCAGATCTAGACTTTTGGAAATGTCCTCTCAGTATTAAACATTACCTTGGACTCACTAGCCCCACCTACTGCCAGCTGTGGACAATTTTCAATCAAAGCAGCCCTTAAAAAGGAAGTGATGCTATCTCTCAGCGCCTGTTTGTGTGGAATAGCTCCCTGGGTGTTGTGACTGCTTTTTGATCCTGATTTTCGTGTTGAATTCCTGACTACTCTCCAGCCTGCTGATTTTGTACTTCACTGCCAGCTCGTGTATGACCTTTGCCTGCCTGACCACTCTCTGGATTTCGATCGTGTACCATTTTGCCTGATCTGTTGCCAACCTAATCTGCCTGACTACGTTTTCGCCTGAATCCTCAGCACACAAGTTCCACTTCGGACACTACCTATCACAGGTACCTTACAGTCCCCCTCTGTGTGTGGATCCATGGTAATCATGGCTGCTGATCCCTGATTACCGTGGTCAGTTTTCGTACCTCCATCACACACTATTAGCTGTCTCATAACTGGGAGCTCTGAGCTATCCTCAGGCTTGAATATATACTGACCCCGCACACCTGTGTACTCAGACAGGCTGCAGGCACCTGGTGAAATCCGGACAGAGGATTGAAATTCCGATCCAGAACTATGGAATAAGGAGAAAACAAAAAACACATCTTTCTCCTCTCAGAAACAATAGTCTGGAACCTTGCATTAAAGTGGTCGTAAAGGTAAAGAACAATTACAGCCAGCTCCTCTGTTCTTTTAATCTCTCCTATACTGTGTACATGTTTTTTTAAATTATGGCTAAAAATACCTTATCTTTGATATCTTCTGACCAGTCACATGACCTCCTGCAGCTCTCCTTCCCCATCTAAGGGCTACAGCGGGCGGGGATGAGCAGCCATCAAAGCGGTCACGTGACCTCTCCGGCTGACATCAGAGGGGATCTCGGCCCCTCCCCCTATAGCTCGTAGATCATAGGAATAGAGTGGCCGGAGGTCACGTGACCAGTCAGAAGAGATCAAAGATAAGATATTTTCATGTATCGTTTTAAAAAAATGTTTACTCAGTGTAGGAGAGATTAATAGAACAGAGGAGCTGGCTGCAATTGTTCTTTACAACCACTTTAATGCAAGGTTTCAGACTATTGTTTCTGAGAGGAGAAAGCTGTGTTTTTGTTTTCTCCATATTCTGTAGTTCTGGATTGGAACTTTCAATCCTCTGTCCAGAAGCCTGTCTAAGTGCACAGGTGTGCGGGGTCGTTATATATTCAAGCCTAATGGCCCGTACACTCGATCCGAATATCGTACGAAAAATGTCGTCCGAGGAAGAATCGTACGATAATCGGATCGTTAGTACAGGGCTTCCGTGAGCCGATCATGACAGTTCATCCGATATTATTTTATCGGACATGCACGAAAATTTTCCTCGTACGATACCTAATCGTACGATTTTCGTTTAGTCAGTACAGTTGTCGTCCGAAAATACAATACAAATACATTACAACACATGACATCACTTCTGATTTTTTTTCTGTCGTACGAGAATTTTCATGACTTTAGTAACCTATTCAATTTCTGCTTGCGACTAGTAAACGAAAAAAGTCGGACGATCTGTTGTCCGATTTTCGGATTGTGTGTACATGGCATTAGGATAGCTCAGAGCTCCCAGTTTAGAGGCAGCTCCCAATGTGGGAAACAGAAGGTCTCATCCAAGGTTTATGGGGACCCAGCCAGAAGACAAGAGGTCTCATTCTAGGAGTCAGGTGAGCTCCCATAGGGGTGTCAGGAAAACCCCTATCCAGAGGCCAGGATTGGGCCATTCATCAGGGCGCTGCGACTAATGGCTAACAGAGCCAAGGGAACCAGTATAGCTGAACAACACAGTCAGAGAGACTGGTAAGAAGAGCAGTAGTGTGGTCAGCAAGGGAGCCAGGTAGCTCGGTATTTTCAGTTGACTGTTTATATTGATGTGAAAGAACCACTGCATAAGCAACTGATGTCTATGTGAGCTTTCCATTTTTATTAATAAAAGTGGGCTGGAATTGATCTAGCACAACTCATTGGAAAAGTGCCTTCCTCAGGCTTCAGGCCTACCCAGAAGGAGCTATTCCTCATCAACCCACCCAGAGAAGACCTAGATTACCTGACCATCTCCAAATAAATACCTTCTCCCAGCATGCATAGGGGTCAGTCTGATTGGCTGAGAAAAGTATGTTTATTCATAACCTGAATTTACTGTAGCTCATCATACTAATGCCAAAGGCAACAGTGCCACCTACTGACAAAAGGGAGAAGCCACAGCTGAAACAGAATTAGGAGAAAGCCCATTTGATCAATAAAGACTACAAATTAGCCAGACGAGTTACCACCTAGCAAAGCTAAATTTATATGTAGCCCTGTTTTAGACAAGGGTTTTACAGATATATGGAGGCAAAAAGGGCATTCCTGACTTTTAGACTACAAAGTACTGGAATATGTGGACAGCAAATGGATAACAGACACAATATATGGGCAACATGACAGCATGTAGGCAACTTACAGGCAATAGTGACAATATGAAAGCAGCAAAAAGGCAATTGTGACAATATACGGCAATGTCAAAAGCAGTGACAATAAAATGCAATAGTGGTGACACCAATGAGCATAACTGGAGGTCACCTGTATTGGGCATAGCTTCCAAAATAAAGATCCTCTGCATTCAGTGTCTTAGTATACATACAAGCAGAGGCATAGGTAAATACCTTTAGGCTGGATTTGCATCACTTGTGCTGCATTAAGTGTAGCCAAGTCCGGGGCCTCTCCAATCAACTTAGCTCCCAGTCTATCACTTAGACTCGCTAATCCACTGCCACTGGATCTCCTGAGCTCTTCCAATCTTCTCACTGAGTATGTTCCTTGAGCACATTTTAGATAAAATCCTTCTTTTTTATGTTCACTATATGTTGTTTTTTTTGATTATGTATACACATGTCTTTTCATGGAATATGTTGTATTACAGATAGTAAGGCGTGTTTACCTACTATCACTGTTCGTCCTGAAGAAGCCTCACGGCGAAACGCGTAGACGCACACAGGGACCACATCTGTACAATCATCTCGTATACAGTGTTTTAATCTACTCTATTATAGTTTCTGTCTTGTCTTTTATAAATAAAATATTTTTTTGTTTATCTTATGTGTCCTTGCCTTCAAAGTCCGACCCCCAGGTATCTCTATTTTTGAGCTATCTTTTCACGCTTTTCCTATGTTCCTCAAGCGTCTCCCCTGTGCCCCTGCTGGATCCCTAGCTTGGCACTCACACATACTCCTCAAGTGTCACCCCACTGGCCTGCTCGGTCCTTGGCTTGGCACACAAGACTGCTCTGCAAGCGTCACCTCCGCTGGCTGGGCCCCTGGCTTGACACCTGGCGAAGTTTCCCAATTCTTCACTGTCCTCGGTTGGTGAGAATAGTGCTCTGGTACTTGCTTCAGCTACTCACGATGGTCCCTGGTAATAAGGTGGATGGTCCCTTAGTGGCGACAGCTTCCCCTCTACCTCCGACCACAACAGGTTCTCCGCTTGGCAGAACCATCACTTTTGGTTGGACTTCAAGCCGCAGTCCCACCCCTGCTCTGCTCTCTTGCTTCTAGATAGGCCCTCCGACAGCCTAGCAGCTAGATGTCCCCAGGATAGGCCTCAGGCTCTGGCCTAGCAGCTGGGGCAATACAACACATGTCCACCCAGACAGCCGTCCAGGTGGCACAGAACCCTGATCACCTGACCTCACCCAAATAAATAGGCTCTCCCAGCAGGCCAAGGGACCCAAGAAAATCCCTGCCCATTGGCTGAGACACCCTATCTATTCCTAATCTGTCCTTGCAGTGCCCTTGTCTTATCTAATGCCACCAGATACCCGGCCATCTAGTGTCACAAGAGAGAAGTGCATCAATTCCAGAATTAGGGTAGAATCAATTGATCTCCTATCAATTGGCCAAGGCTTGGCAGGTAAACTTACTAGCAACCCTACCTAAACATCAGGGTGCTACATAAACATACACTGGCATGCGCTAAATGCACTTGAGTTGATGTGCCTTGATATGATTTTTTTTTTTTTTTTATGGTTTGCATATTTTTTCTACAGTAGAAGTCAAAACACTTTATTTTGTTTCCCGTACCATAGCAGTATGCGGTGTGTTGCATCACATTGAGCTGTGTTTAAATGCAGCATGTTTCATTTTCAACTGGCGCACATCAATGCAGCGTGTTAGTGTGAACTTGGTCTATTGGACACATTGGATTTCCGCTTGTCATTGAGCCTACGTTAAGCAACACAGCCCTAAGGATGCAATGTAAATGGGTTCTAAAACCGTGATGCAAGATGTTAACCTGTATCCACAACATATCTGTATAAAATAATCTTGTCATAATGATACATTTCTTGAATGCCAAACTTTTGTGTCCAAGAAATACATTGGATACACAATGTGTAGGTAACTACCGATAAAAAGAGGCATTGGCGTTTACAAGAATATGGTCAGGTACAGCCATTCATTTGTATGGCAGGCTGGGTGTGGCATATGTGGCCATATATATGTGGCATATATACTGTGTGTAGGCCTAATGGTGACCTCCAGAGTAAGGGACATCTGTTATTCCCCTGTACTTTTGTACACTGTCTGTGAGGTTGTTTACATTCATGCCTGGTATCTACCATAGAGTTATTACAAACAGATTCTTCCTGTTAAGAGGTTGTTTGCTGCCCCTGTTTCGTCAGATTAGGCGACCCATCAGAATTGGTAATGGAAGTGACGTTCTGTCGCCGCCATCTTGCTACACCCCGCACTCCTCCACAGTAACGATACACCGAGAAGGGGGCAAGTGGACATCTTGTTACACCCACTGGAGTTTTGCATTTCACACTTACTTTTAACAGTAAACAAAGCTTATAAGGTGAAATACAGTATTTAGAAATGCAACGGACTGTTAGATGTTGAATTTTTAAAAGCAGTTGCAAACCTGCTAATCTCACAGGTTTACTAAAGCCCTGTACACACGATCGGATATCCTATGGATTTTCGTCCGATGGATTCTTTTCATCAGACAAACCGATCGTGTATGGGACCCAATGGCCTTTTTTCCATCGGTTTTAAAAAATAGAACATGTTTTAAATTTTTCCGATGGATAAAAAACCGATCGAAAACTCAGATCGTCTATGGGCAAGTCCATCGGATCAAAAACCCACGCATGCTCAGAATCAAGTCGACGCATGCTCAGAAGCATTAAACTTCATTTTTCTCAGCTCATCTGAGTGTTTTACGTCACTGCGTTTGAAACGGTCGGTTTTTTGACTGATGGTGTGTGGGCAAGACTGATGGAAAACAGTTTCATCGGATATCCGATGGACAAATCCATCGGACTAGAATCCATAGGAAATCTGATCGTGTGTACAGGGCTTAATATGACAGTACACCGCTGCTTTTATAATTCAACATGTAAACAGTCCGATGGATTTCCAAATACTGTATTTCAGCATATATGCTCCGTTTCCTGTTAAAAATAACTGTGGAATGCAAAACTCCGGTGGGTGTAACAAGATGTCAGGTTGCCCCCTTCTTGGTGTATCGTTACTGTGGAGGAGTGCAGGGTGTAGCAAGATGGCGGCGACAGAACCTCACTTCCGTTACCAATTCTGATGGATCGCCTAATCTGACAGAACACCCTTGATTAAGGGTCAGGAGACACCTCAAGGCTACATATGTGGATGTCTTACAGGAAGTGAGAGGGAAATTGTGAACAGACACATGCTATGCAAGCCAGGAGGTGCTGGAGGCTGATTTTATGCTGTATCCCTCCATCCATCTGTCCAGGCTGAAAAGGGACAATATAGGCAAGTGTTGCTGTAATTTGTATGTAGCACTACCCCCGTAGGAGCTGCTGTTTGATTTGGGTCTATGTCCTGCCTATCAACCCCTGGAAGGGGCTCAAACCTTCCCTTAGCACAACTGATATGAATAAGGATTGTGACTCCTATTGAGTATTAGGAGACACAATCCTGCATACATCACACAATAACCTGTAAATGTTATTACCTTTGCTGGTCACTAGTCCTTCTAAGTGACAGAGATACTCCACACTAGGGATGAGCCGAACACCCCCCTGTTCGGTTCGCACCAGAACCTATGAACGGACCGAAAGTTTACGCGAAAGTTAGAACCCTATTAAATACAATGAACGCGAACGTTCGAAATCTAAAGTGCTAATTATAACGACTAATATGCATGTTATTGTCCTAAAAAGGGTTTGGGGACCCAAGTTCTGCCCCAGGGAACATGTATCAATGCAAAACGAAGTTTTAAAAACAGCCGTTTTTAGAGAGCAGTCATTTTAATGATGCATAAAGTGAAAAAAAATGTTTAAATATTCCTTTAAATATCGTATCTGGGGGGTGTCTAAAGTATGCCTGTGAAGTGCCACGTGTTTCCCGTGTTTAGAACAGTCCCTGCACAAAATGACATTTCTAAAGGAAAAAAAAGCCATTTTAAAACTGCTTGCGGCTTTAATGTAATGTCTGGTCCCGGTAATATGGATGAAAATCTTTGAGAGAAATGGCATAGCTACCCCATCACGAAACCCCCCCCCCCCCCACCCCAGCCCATTACCAGCCCCTTTGGGTCTTGTATGGATATTAAGGGGAACCCCGCACACAAAATAAAAAAAGCCCTATATACTCTGAACAGCAGTATACAGGCGGTGCAAACAAGACAGGGACTGTAGGTTTGTTCTTATGTAGAATCTGTTTTTTAATTTTGAACCGGTACATTGTTTAAGTGTAGCTCCAGCCAAAAAATATATTTTTAAGCTTTTTGGAAAACATAGGGAAGGGTTATCACCCCTGTAACATTTGTTTTGCTGTCTGTGCCCCTGTTCAGAACATTTCACCTCACTTTCCGTCCCAATGACAACTGTTTTTGAAAAGTGGTGTTTTTATTGAAACAAGGATTGGTGATAAAGCATCAGTAGAGAGGAGACACCTTTTTCCAATATTAACTCTTACAGGAGAGAATTTCCCTTCCTAGGGGTAGATTTCCTCTCACTTCCTGTTGTCTCCTTCCGTTTGCAAGTAGGAGTCGTTTGTAAGTTGGATGTTTGAAAGTAGGGGCCTGCCGTATATACTCTGCTGAAATTTGCCCCTTACATGTTGGTGTTGCCACAACACTGTGAGCCCTCACAGTTACTCTTGGTGGGCGCTGGAACGCCCTGCTGTGAACTATTATATCAGGAATTGTATTTACATGCCATTGTTGAACAGTGGTAGGAAAAATTGGGCCTTTGGTGGTGGTGCTGGTGCCACAACACTGTAAGCCCTCACAGTTACTCTTGGTGGGCGCATGAATGGGCCCTGCTGTGAAATATTAGATCAAGAATTGTAATTGCATGCCCCTGTTGAACAGGGGCTGAAAAATTGGTCCTTTGATGGTGGTGGTGTTGCCACAACACTGTAAGCCCTCAGAGTTACTCTTGGTGGGCGCAGGAATGGGCCCTGCTGTGAATTATTAGATCAATAATTGTAATTACACGCCCCTGTTAAACAGGGGCAGAAAAATTGGGCCTTAGGCACTGGTGCCACAACACTGCAACCCCTCACAGATACTGTACTTGGAGCACAGTAATGAGCCATGTTGCAAAGTATTGCATCAAAAATTGTAATTACACGCCCCTGTTAAACAGGGGCAGAAAAATTGGGCATTAGGCACTGGTGCCACAACACTGCAACCCCTCACAGATACTGTACTTGGAGCACAGTAATGAGCCATGTTGCAAAGTATTGCATCAAAAATTGTAATTACACGCCCCTGTTAAACAGGGGCAGAAAAATTGGGCCTTAGGCCTCGTACACACAGCCGAGATTCTCGTCGAAAAAAACATGTAGTTTTTTTCGACGAGATTCTTGGACAAGAAAATTGTCCCGGCCGAGTGTACACACGCTCGATTCAAAGAACCCGCGGTTCTTTGAATGGAGCGTACGCGGTGACGTCATCGACTACGACGAGCATGCGCTCGTCACATTCGATGCCGTCGCCGCCATCTTGGTATACCCTACGTATGCCCAGGAAGCTACCGCGCATGCGTCAAATTCATTTCGAACATGCGCGGGCTTCCGGGAGGACAGGTAAGTGTACTCACACTCACTTTTCTCGTCGAGAAACATGCCGACGAGAATTTTGACGAGAAAATAGAGAGCAGGTTCTCTATTTTCTCGTCGAGGTTACTTGTCGGTTTTCTCGACGAGAAACCATACACACAAACGAATTTCTCGGCAAGACATCTCTGCCAGCAAGTTTCTTGCTGGTTCTTGCCGAGAAACTCGGTCGTGTGTACGAGGCCTTAGGCACTGGTGCTGGTGCCACGACACTGCAACCTCTCCCAGATACTCTAGTTGGAGTGCAGGAATGAGCCCTGCTGCAAAGCATTGCATCAAAAATTGTAATTACATGCCCCTGTTAAACAGGGGCTGAAAAATTGGGCCTTAGCCACTGGTGGCGGCACCCAGAAACAAAAATGTTCTTCCAAGGTATCATCATGAATCGGATCATTGAGGAGAAGGAGGATAGTCAGTCAACATAACAGGACAGTCACTCAGCATCAGCATCAGTCTTGAAGGGATGTGACATTTGAAAATAAATTATTCTGTTATATCAGCTTCAGGTGCTTGGTAGCTGGTGGTGATCCAAAACTGGTTCATCTTTATGAAGGTCAGTCGATCAACCGAGTCGGTGGACAGGCGCACCCTGTGATCCGTGACAAATCCTCCAGCAGCACCGAATGTGCGTTCCGAAAGAACGCTGGATGCAGGACAGGCCAGTAGCTCAATTGCATACTGTGCAAGCTCTGGCCAGTGATCCATCCTCAAGACCCAGTAAGCCAGAGGATTTTCGGTGGGAAAGGTGTCCAAGTCTGACCTTGCCCCTAGGTATTCCTGCACCATGTATATCAGACGCTGGCGATGGTTGCTGGAACCGATCATACCTTGGGGCTGCGGACTAAAGAATTGTCTGAACGCATCGGTCAGACGGCCACCTTCCCCACCGCTCCTTCTTTGACTGACTGAAGCCTCAGCAACTCGTTGTCCAGGACCAGGAGTTTGTAACCTCCCAGTCTCTGGGAACGCGTTGCACAGACCTTTCTGCAAGGCCTCCCGGAGTTGTCTCATCCTCTGCTCCCTCTGCGACGGTAAGATAAGGTCCGCAACCTTACCCTTGTACCGTGGATCAAGGAGAGTGGCCAGCCAGTAATGGTCCCTCTCCTTGATCTGAAGAATACGAGGATCCTTCCGCAGACTTTGCAGGATCAGGGAGGCCATGCAGTGTAGGTTAGCTGAGGCATTCGGTCCGGAGTCCTCTGGGTCACTAAGGACGACATGATCCGCAGCCACCTCCTCCCAGCCACGTACAAGTCCACGTGTTTCTTGGGACTGTAAATCATCCCTAAAAGACTGCTGCTGTTGATGCTGAGTGCCAGGCTCCACCTCCATGCTGACACAATCCTCCTCCTCGTCCTCTTCCTGTGGGATGGGTGGGACAGAAGGAACACTGTCTGGGTAAAGGGGGCCTTGAGAGGCAAGTCCTCCTCTTCCTGCCTCTGTTCTGCCTCAAGTGCCCTGTCCATTATTCCATGCAGCGTATGCTCCAACAGGTGGACAAAAGGTACAGTGTCACTGATGCATGCACTGTCACTGCTCACCATCCTCGTGGCCTCCTCAAATGGTGCCAGGACAGTGCATGCATCCCTGATCATGCCCCACTGGCGTGGTGAAAAAAACCCGAGCTCCCCTGACCCTGTCCTGGTGCCGTAGTCGCACAGGTACTCATTGATGGCCCTCTGCTGCATGTGCAGCCGCTGCAGCATGGCCAACGTTGAGTTCCACCTGGTGGGCATGTCACATATAAGGCGGTTCTTGGGCAGGTTCAACTCATTTTGCAGCTCAGCCAGCCGAGCACTGGCATTATATGATCTGCGGAAATGCACACAGACTTTCCTGGCCTGCCTCCGGACATCCTGTAAGCCCGGGTTTCTGCCCAAGAACCGCTGCACCACCAGGTTAAGGACGTGAGCCACACAGGGCACATGGGTCAGTTGTCCCTGTCGGAGGGCGGAGAGGAGGTTGGTGCCATTGTCGCAAACCACCATTCCTGCCTTAAGCTGGCGTGGCGTCAACCACCTCTCGGCCTGCCCCTGCAGAGCTGACAGAACCTCTGCCCCAGTGTGACTCCTGTCCCCCAAACACACCAGCGCAAGCATGGCATGGCATGGTATCTTTTTGCCTGCATACTTGCGTAGCCCCTTGAACGCCTACGGAGCACCACTGGTTCCGAGGACAAAGCACAGGAAGAGGCCATCGAGGAAGAAGAAGAGGAGGGGGTGGAGGAGAGAGGTGTGTCACAACCAGTAGTAGCATTTTGGAGTCGTGGCGGCGGAACAACTTCCAACACTACTGCACCTTGTCCTGCATCCTTCCCAGCTGCCAAAAGAGTGACCCAATGGGCCGTGAAAGAAAGGTAACTTCCCTTTCCATGCCTGCTGGACCATGAGTCAGCGGTAATATGCACCTTACCGCTGACCGCCCTGTCCAACGAGGCATGGACATTGCCTTCCACATGGCGGTAGAGAGCCGGAATCGCCTTCCATGAGAAAAAGTGGTGTTTGGGAACCTGCCACTGAGGAACCGCACATTGCACAAACTCACGGAAGGGGGCCAAGTCTACCAACTGAAAAGGCAGCAGTTGAAGTGCTAGCAATTTAGCCAAGCTAGCATTCAACCGCTGGGCATGTGGATGGCTGGGAGTGAACTTCTTTCGACGGTCCAGCAGCTGGGGCAGGGAAATTTGCCTGCTAGAATCAGACGTCGGTGTACTGCTAACAGAGTGCCCGCAAGTACTTGGCTGTGACAAATCTAATTCTACACCTTCATTCCTCTCAGTGCAGGTTTCAGAGAGGACTGAAGGTATAGTGGGGTTGGAGATCCCAGCTGATGCGGAGCAAGGAGAGGTCCGCTTTGTTCTTTGGTGTGAGTCCTTAAGGTAGGCTTGCCAACGAGCTGCATGGCAGGTCAACATATGTCTGGTCAAGCATGTGGTGCCCAAGCGGCTGATGTTTTGGCCACGCGAGATACGCTTGAGACATATGTTGCAAACAGCAGCGGTGCGATCTGATGCACTCGACTCAAAAAAGGCCCACACCAAAGAACTTTTGGAATAACGGGCAGAGGCAGCGCTCTGCACAGGCGGAGCTCTGCGGTGTGATTCAGTCGGTGTGCTGCCCTTATGCTGGCCTCTTGGAGATGTGCCTCCTCCTCATCCTCCTCCTCCTCCTCCTCTCTCCTATCAGGCACTCACGTGGAGTCAGTGACCTCATCATCCCCTCCCTCCTCATCACTGGAACCAATCTGGCAGTATGCTGCAGCTGCTGGAACATGACTGCCAGATTGGTGTCCTTCTTGAGCATCCCCTCTCTCTGCTCTCACGCTACTGCCTTCCTCTAGCTGGGTATCATCTTCAGACCCTTCGAAACGCTGGGCATCCTCCTGGAGCATGTACCCAACACTGTTCTCAAACAGTTTGGGGGACTCCCCAGGAGGACACGGTGGGTCTAGGGAAGGAGTGACTGATGATGACATTGAGGACGCTTTGGCAGCTGCTTTGCCAGTACCCTGAGCCTGGGTGAGAGAGGATGAGGAGGATGAGGAGGGCTTGGTCATCCACTCTACCAAGTCTTCAGCATGATGCGGCTCAACACGTCCAGCTGTCGAAAATAAGGACAAGCGTGTCCCATGGCCACGTGCTGATGACGATGCACCGCGTCCACGACCAGCACTGTTGTCTCTAGACACAGAGCCTGCTTGCCCTCTCTTATTGGCTCCTGACTGTCTGCCTCTCCTTGTTTGCCTTCCAGACATTCTAAAGGCCTGCAGGGAGATGGGAAAACCAGCAATAAGGGGTAGCTTCAGGTGTATATCGTGCAGGAGGCACACTACACCCGCTGTAAGTGCTGCAGATGCCTGCCTGTGTTACACAACAAGAAAACACAGCAATGAGGCCTAGCTTCAGGTGTATATTTTGCAGGAGGCACACTACGCCTGCTGTAAGTGCTGCAGATGTCTGCCTGTGTTACACAACAGGAAAACACAGCAATAAGGCCTAGCTTCAGGTGTATATTTTGCAGGAGGCACACTACGCCTGCTGTAAGTGCTGCAGATGTCTGCCTGTGTTACACAACAGGAAAACACAGCAATAAGGCCTAGCTTCAGGTGTATATTTTGCAGGAGGCACACTACGCCTGCTGTAAGTGCTGCAGATGCCTGCCTGTGTTACACAACAGGAAAACACAGCAATAAGGGCTAGCTTCTGGTGTATATTTTGCAAGAAGCACACTACGCCCGCTGTAAGTGCTGCAGATGCCTGTTAGTGTAACACAAAAGAAAAAAAACTACAAGCAATAAGGGGTAGCTTCAGGTGTATAAAGTGCAGGAGGCACACTACGCCCGCTGTAAGTGCTGCCGATGCCTGCCTGTGTTACACTACAGGAAAACACAGCAATAACATACCTCCCAACTTTTAAAAGTCCCCCCGCGGGACATTCATTCTAAAATCTCCCTGCCAACAAAAGTTGTTGAGCGGGGGGGTGCATTGTTTTGCCCACCGATCGCGGGGGGGGGCTTACCTGCTCGTTCGCTGTTCCTCCTCTTCATGCTGTCTGCTGTGCCTTCTGCTTCCTGCTGTGCGGGAAAAATGACACTCTCGCAGGACTGCGGGAAGGAGGGACCTATGCGGGTAAAACCCGCAGAATCCGTGCCAGTTGGGAGGTATGCAATAAGGCCTAGCTTCAGGTGTATATTTTGCAGGAAGCACACTATGCCTGCTATAACTGCTGCAGATGCCTGCCTGTGTTACACAACAGGAAAACACAGCAATAAGGGCTAGCTTCTGGTGTATATTTTGCAAGAAGCACACTACGCCCGCTGTAAGTGCTGCAGATGCCTGTTAGTGTAACACAAAAGAAAAAAAACTACGAGCATTAAGGGGAAGCTTCAGGTGTATAATGTGCAGGAGGCACACTACGCTCGCTGTAAGTGCTGCAGATGCCTGCCTGTGTTACACAACAGGAAAACAGAGCAATAAGGCCTAGCTTCAGGTGTATATTTTGCAGGAAGCACACTACGCCTGCTATAACTGCTGCAGATGCCTGCCTGTGTTACACAACAGGAAAACACAGCAATAAGGGCTAGCTTCAGGTGTATACTGTGCAGGAGGCTTAGCAAAAATATCACTGACACTGTCCCCTGCCTATCCTTCTCTCTCCCTGCACACAAGGTTTAGCAGAATATCACTGACACTGTCCCTGCCTATCCTTCTCTCTCCCTGCACACAAGGTTTAGCAGAATATCACTGACACTGTCCCTGCCTATCCTTCTTTCTCCCTACACACAAGGTAAATGAACAAATATCACTAACACTGTCCCTGCCTATCCTTCTCTCTCCCTGAACCGGAACACACTACACAAGGCTGCCGCGCTGGCGGCCTTTTATAGTGTGGAGCGTGTACTAAACCCCCCTGAGCTATAATTGGCCACAGGCATCCTGCCTGTGGCCAATTATGGCTCTCCTCGCTGCCGGCGCTGTGATTGGCCAAGCATGCGGGGTCACAGTGCATGCTTGGCCAATCACAGCGCCGGGATTGCACTGCGATGGCGCAGCGTATTGTGGGCCGTTCGCGTCACTCGAATTTGGCGTGAACGGCCCAAAACGTTCGATCTTCATCGAACAGCCGATGTTCGAGTCGAACGTATGTTCGACTCGAACACCGAGCTCATCCCTACTCCACACAAGTTATATGCTTAATCAAAGGTACCTTTACTCAGTATAAAAGGGAAGGGTAAAGAATCACATTAATACACACAGTTGACTCTGCATGCGCATTGCAGAGTCAATAAACCAATAAGGATGGGTATCACTGAGATTAGGTAATAACAGGAAACAACATCAGCTATATATATGTACATGTATCTATATGTGTCTCTGCACGGCTAACTGATTGCTCACGAGCTCCCCCTTTGTTGCAATACCTTGCACGTGTTCAGTCCCTATAATAGGTAAGCAAGGCCTATCTGAGTCCCGCTCAAAAGTCCTTTCTCCAATGAAGTCTTCGCTAGCCACCGTTGGTGCACAAGGTAAATTGTAATCCACAGGGTTTCAACAAGATGCTGTAGTTATCCGCAATATACCCGAGTACTCGTGTGCCTGCCACCCACTAATGGCGGATGCGCCAATCCCTAATCACATAGTCTCCAGTGAGATACACTAGGCCGCAAGCGGTGGCATGATAGGTGAAGTGTGGCTGGCACTAACTAAGTCACTTTCCTCTAAGGTAGTAGTCAATTCTGGGCAGGTGCCTTTCTCACCAAACAGGCCCGACTTTCTGATAGTCTCCTCTGGCTTGTCCCGGTCACTCGCTCTCCACGCTTCTGCTTCAGCTGCAGTCTCCGGACTCCTTCACTAACAGCATATGGTGATGGATGACTCCGGTCTCTGCTGGGCAATCACAGAACGCTGTGGACGATACTCTGCTGGAAATCACTAAGGCACTCACGTAATTTAGGCCCAGGCTTCTGGCCTAACACTCAGGAAGGAGGCCTCCGTGCAAGCTTCCTGCTTGGTTGAGAGCTGGATCCAGAGAGAGGGAAGATGGCCCCTCCCCTAGTTTAAGTAGTCTGCCCAGAAGTGTTGCAGTGTTTCAATGCACCCTGGTAACACAGATGCACTCTGGGTAATGTAGTCTGTCTTCTACTAAAAGTAACAAAGTCTTTTCTCCTTGCTGATATTTGTTCCAGGATGCATTAGTTGCATGAGCTATGAGTAAGCATCAATTTGTGACGTGAAACGCGTTAGCCACCCTTCCCTGCATGCATACTATCTGAATTTGTTGTTTTGGATTTATGGATTTATTTTGAATTTGGATTTTTTACTTGAAATTTTGGAATAAATAACTGTCTATACAGAGTGCGGCAGTCCAGGGTTTCTTTTTCTCCCATGCATCAGTGCAGAGCCAGCACCTGTGTGAGTGACCGGGCGGAAGCAGCCATTTGGTGAATTCTCAAGCTTTTGAGCGGTACGTTTTTCCTTTTTCCTTTCCTCTGCATTAGTTGCATTGTAACACTTATACCACCGGAGGGAGCTGGATTTCTTCTTTTAAATGTCAAAACCTACATAGCATATGGGAATCCTGCTACATGTAGCTCACTGTTTGTTATATTACTGGCACTCCTGTGTGGGAATCAGAGATACTGTATCTGTTATAGGCTTCTCTGATTCACTGAAACTTTCTATTTACATATTGCAATATACCTGGGCTATTCATAAGTGTATGAGAGCAAAGTTATTTTGATTATAACCTATCAAATACCTAGTTTGTGTTGAAGTGTATATCTGCCACTTCAATATTAAAAGCAACAGTGTCCCTTTTTGGTCTGGGGAGTTCCTAGCTATTATTAGCCTAGGGAACGGTAAACAGCTCAGGGTAGCGACAGGATAGGCTTCCGACGGCCATTTAGATAGGTTGCGGTCTGTTAGCATTGATAGCCTTTAGTCAGGTTTGGGACCAAGACATAGGCTAGATAGGCCTGATTTGCCTTGCAGGTGGCCTGTTCCAGACTTCTTCGCCATCGGTGTGTTCATCTGTACAAGCATTCCCAGGAAGAAACCGCTCCACAGATGCGTCAGCGTTCATCCTCTCAAGCCAGATTGTGTTATGCCTTGCAAGCCAGCTCATCAGGGGCCCCTGCAACTGAACTGTGCCACAGGGCCTAATTGGAGGTATTGGTGTTAAAGGCCTTTAGTTATATATCCGGATATATATAGATACATATATACACTGTTCTTCTCAGACATATGTACATTCTTCCTGCTATTGCTTTGGTTGTATGTAATGCCATCACTTTATCATATATAAAGTTACACTAACCACCTGCTGGTATGTCTGCATATCTTCACTTTTAGAAATCTATGCTGGGTGTACTAGTACTACTGCTGTCAGTTATTTTGGGTCAATTACTAGTTATTGTCCTAGAAAGGGATCATCTCTACATACGCTGGACCCCTGTTCTAGGTTTAAGCACTGGCAATTATATATTCATAGTCCACTCTTCCTTTAGCGTAGGGTCTGGCTTCATATGACCCCCCCCCCCCCCCCCAACAGGGCTACATTTTGAGGCACTGCTGAGATCGAAGTGGTACTAACAATATGGAGGAGAAACACAATCCAGAAGGGTACTCTGCAGTTGCTCCTAAACTGAGATATTTACCTGTTACCCCCTTGCAGGGTCAGGTAAAGAAAGAACCAATGTCCGCTACTTAACCTCACAGTTTGGTTAGTGATAGTGAACCATCTAGTGATGATGCAGTCTAGATTTTAACTAAGCTGACAGAAATGCTGCCACATGGATTACAGTCCGCACACTATAAAAAGTTAAAATCATTCTCTGGTAATGTTCCTGTACCGCAAGGAGAAGAGGGGTTTGAGGTATGGAAAGAGCACACCCTTCAATGTCTGTGGGAGTGGTCTTGTTCAGAGGAAGCTAAGAAGCAATGCATCACCGAAAGCCTATGCTCCCAGGCTGCCAAAATAATTTGCCTGTACCGAGACGCTCGCGGAGGAGCAAGTGCAACAGACTACATGCAGGTACTGTCTGATCACTTTGAGCCATACCATGATCTTGAGCAGATGGTTGCTGATTACCGCATGTCTTGGCAGAAGGAAGGGGAAAGTGTTTCTACTGTTATTAACCGATTACAGTTGCTGTTGTCCCATTTAGTATATCACCATGCTATATTCACTTATGCAGTAGATTCTATGCAAACCCATCAATTAGTTAGAGGTTTGTTACCTCACCATCCTATCGCACAGCTCATTAAAATGACATTGTTTGACAAAGTACTTCCCATCCATTAATTAATGGAAATAGTAAAGAAACCGGAAGCTGACACTTAATTTAGTACCTCTAACAAAATAAAAGTTGTCTCAAAAGAGTATTACTCATCTGATCGAACCCAAAGGAAGAAACCTGAGCCTTACCTGCCCCTGCTTTCCAGTAAATGACCAGTTGTATCACCAAGGGAGAGGGACCCGAAAGTATTTCAGGTGTGGTCAGACGGGTCATTCAGCTAGAATATGTCAGGAGGACTTTGGGGGAACAGTGCAAAGTGTGGTGTTCCCTGTACGAAAGCAGAAACAATGAAGGAGATATTTCAAACCAAAAGCAAGAGGACATATTATAGGGTATAAGTCCCCTGTTAAAGGTACTGTCAATGGACATCCCACTCAAGCTTTATTTGACACCGGGTCCCAAGTTACTCTTATCTATCCTTCATTCTACCAGAAGTATCTAAGCAGTATATGTCTTCAATCTACTGGACAGATGGAGTTATGGGGGCTAAACTCTAAATTCATACCCTGTTGATGGATGTTTATAAGTAATTGTGACTGTACCTGAGTTAGAGAACAGGGGTATTCCTCCTATGGAGATCACAGCTCTGGTCTGCCCTGACACAGGTGATGCCCACACAGCCCCAGTAATACTAGGCACTAATTGCAGAGCAGTACTGTATCAAATGTGGAAAACAACACAATTTATAATGAAGGTATACTGGACAATCACTTAAAGTGGAGTTCCACCCACTAATGCACTAATGTGCATCCTTAAAATGAATTGTCAATTTACAATATTTTTTTTCTGTTCACTTACCCGATTTAAGCCTATATCTAATTTCACTTCCTCCTTTAGCAGCCGCAGCCGCCATTTCCGGTTTTGCATTGGCTCCTGTGAGATCTCGGTGTCATGAATATGCATTAATGTCTGTCTGCCATCTTACCTTTCCTCCTCATGTGTTCATCTTAGAGGCCAGAACCCTTTCACCTGGCTTCCTTTATAATCTCCTCCCAGCCAGACTCCACCCCAGGCCCTATCACAGAACACTATATTAACCTGTGCACTGCAAGCCTGCTTTGCTGATCAACGTGTTTGTTAAGCATTGTGTGTTTGGGTTCCTGCCTGCCGTGTGCTACGTCTGTCTCTCTGTTACGATATTGGCTTGTCCCTGACTATCCCTGTCTGCTTGTGACCCTTGAACCTTCGGCTTGTCCTTCGTTATCCTTGTCTGCTTGTGACCCTTGACCTTCGGCTTGTTCTTCGTTATTCTTGTATCTTGTGCTGCTGCTTCCCCTCTTTTCCCCTTACCCTACGGGGCGTAAGCTAGGAGACTCTAGGGGCCGCGACCTGGACCTAGTCTGCAGCGTAACATCCTCATCACTAGAGGCTCTGGAGAAGACCTGCTGGGTCTTAGACTCCGCGCCCTGGGGAATCTTGGCTCTAGCTTCCTGTAGGATCCCGGTTGTGCTCCTCTGGCCCCGCTTCCCACAACCACTCAGTATCCTATCCGCAGCAGTCAGTCATAGGGTTCACTACCTTGTGGTGCACTCCTAACCCCCTACGGTGTGCATCTGTCACCTGGCCACAGGTGACCTGACACTCGGTCAGCTTGGCATAGCACTGCTCCCATAACATTTAACATTGGCATCTATGGAAATTCTTGGTCAGCTAGGCATGGCGCGGCTTCAGTACCATTTAACATTGGCGTCTATGGAAAATCTTGGTCAGCTTGGCATGGCAAGCTGACCAAGATTGCACTGCACATGCACGAGATCGGCAGGTGCATGCTGGGTAGCCAGTATGCACGAAATCCAGGAAGAAGGACACTGTGGTTTCAGATGCCCACACTGGTGATGGCCACGCTGTGCAGGAACTTCACAAAGTAAGAAAACAGACACACCAAAAGCAGTTTTGATAAAAAAACATAAAATAAAACTGTACTAGACATCAAAATACATAAAGTTTTGTACCCATTAAAGTTACCATAAACATTGCACAAAATATCAAGACTTAACCACTTAACGACCATGCACTGTATATATACGTCGGCAGAATGGCTCATACAGGCACAATCACATACCTGTACGTCCCCTTTAACTGCCCGACGTGGGGGTCGCGCGCACGCGCGCTGCCGGCGGCGCGCTCGCGACGCCCCTGCCTGCCTCGTGAGTCGTACCGCGGGTCCCGCGGGCTCGATCGCCGCGGGGATCCCCGCGATTGTCTCACGGAGGCATGGAGCGGGGAGATGTTAGTGTAAATACAACATCTCCCCGCTCCCCTACTGACAATGTCACCGATCTCCGCTCTGTGTAATCAGAGCGGAGATCGGTCACGTGTCACTCGTAGCCACGCCCCCACACAGTAGTAATCACTCCCCTAGGCACACTTAACACCTTCAGCGCCCCTAGTGGTTAACCCCTTCACTGCCAGTGTAATTTTTACAGTAATCAGTGCATTTTTATTGCACTGATCGCTGTAAAAATGACAATGGTCCCAAAAATGTGTCAAAAGTGTCCGATGTGTCCGATGTTTTGCGCAAACCAATCAATAAACGCCGATTGCGATTTTATTTACCAAAAACATGTAGAAGAATACGTATCGGCCTAAACTGAGGAAAAATAATGTTTTTTTATATATTTTTGGGGATATTTATTATAGCAAAAAGTAAAAAATATTGCATTTTTTTCCAAATTGTCCACCAAAAGAAAGCTCTATTTGTGGGAAAAAAAGGACGTCAATTTTGTTTGGGAGCCACGACGCAGTGCCGAATCGCAAAAAGGAGCCTGGTCTTTATGCTGCGTATTGGTCCGGGGCTTAAGTGGTTAAACATACACTCCTATTTACAATAGCCCAAAGAAAGGTCATAACTTATGTAGCAGTTAGTCCCAGGTCCCTTGAGGCCTAATGGTGACCTCCAGAGTTAGGGACAGCTGACATCCTTCTGTGTAGAGTAGACATGTGCACACTGAAATATTTCGTTTCGGAATTTCGTTTTCGTCCAAAAAATACATTTATTTAGTTACTCCCGAAATTCGTTTTTATTTATTTCGTTTTTCGTTAAAAATTGCATTCGTCCGAAAATCTGAATTAATTAAGGTCGAATCTGTCATTGAAGGCTTATGGTGTCTGTCGAATGTTCAAAGAAGATTCGACGGAGCAGCGAAACTGTACGACGCTGCAATCATACATTTCCGGTCGAATGTTCCGCCCACAAGCAGTGATCTTTTCTCTCTATGTCGAATCTTCTCTCTCTATAATAACGAATCTTTTCTCTCTATAATGTCGAATCTTTTCTCTCTATAATGTCGAATCTTTTCTCTCCTATGTCGAATCTTTTCTCTCTATAATGTCAAATCTTTTCTCTCTATAATGTCAAATCTTTTCTCGCTATAATGTCAAATCTTTTCTCTCCTATGTCGAATCTTTTCTCTCTATAATGTCGAATCTTTTCTCTCTATAATGTCAAATCTTTTCTCTCCTATGTCGAATCTTTCCTCTCCTATGTCGAATCTTTCCTCTCCTATGTCGAATCTTTCCTCTCCTATGTCGAATCTTTCTCTCCTATGTCGAATCTTTTCTCTCCTATGTCGAATCTTTCCTCTCCTATGTCGAATCTTTCCTCTCCTATGTCGAATCTTTCTCTCCTATGTCGAATCTTTTCTCTCCTATGTCGAATCTTTCCTCTCCTATGTCGAATCTTTTCTCTCCTATGTCGAATCTTTTCTCTCCTATGTCGAATCTTTCCTCTCCTATGTCGAATCTTTTCTCTCCTATGTCGAATCTTTTCTCTCCTATGTCGAATCTTTCCTCTCCTATGTCGAATCTTTTCTCTCCTATGTCGAATCTTTTCTCTCCTATGTCGAATCTTTCCTCTCCTATGTCGAATCTTTCCTCTCCTATGTCAAATCTTTCTCTCCTATGTCGAATCTTTTCTCTCTATAATGTCGAATCTTTTCTCTCCTATGTAGAATAATCTTGGACTAATAGAGTTAAGATTAGGCACATTCGACCACAGGTTCGATAGACACAGATTGTTATTGTCAGCGTCACGTCGAATCTCCTATCTATATCGAACTGTTGTAGCAACGAAAACGATAATAAAGCATTTGTTTATGTCGGATCTTTCGGTTTTCGGATTCTGTGCTTTCGTTTTCGTTTGTTAAAACGATAACGAAAATAGCTGAAATTCGGACGAAAATGCATTCGGACGAAAACGAATGCACATGTCTAGTGTAGAGTGGGTTACTAGGCCTGGTGGGTGTACTGCAAGAAGAAACGGTGGGCGCCAGACACTTTTTGAATGCAAAGAGATTTATTGTCCCTTGAACAGAACTGTGGGAGAGAGGGTTAGGGCCAGGACATCCTTAGGTAGATGCAATGATAATTTGCAGACTCCTAGACTTCTATAGGTATACAGCTGAAGGCCTCCAGCCGGACACCGCTTCTGTATAGGTAGGACCGCTGTCTCCTATGGCAACTATCTTGTAAATGTTACTAACAGTAGTTGTATTCTATTGGCAAAACAAACAGTTCTCCATATACTTCACAGTCACTCACTGAAGGTCTTCACTTAACGTACTCCCAGTCTTTCACTAGACTTTTGATCCAATTACCACTGGATCCCCTCAGCTCTTCCAATTTTAGAACTCAGTATCTTCCTCAAACGTCACCCCCGCTTCCCTGCTGGGTTCCTGGCTTGGCACTCACAGATACTCCTCAAGTGTCACCCCTGCTGACCCGCTAGGTCCCTGGCTTGGCACCCACTGATGCTCCGCAAGCGTCACCTCAGGTGTCCCCCTGAGTCCCTGGCTTGACTCTCGCTGAAGTTTTCCCACTTCTTCACTGTCCCCGGCTGGTGAGAAGACTACTCTGGTACTGGCTTCAGCTTACTCACAGTGGTCTCCGGTAAAGAGGTGGATGGTCCCTTAGTGGCGACAGCTTCCCCTTTTACCTCGGACCCCAGCTGGTTCCCCGTCTGGCTGAACCACTACTTCTGGTTGGACTACAAGACAGCAGTCCCAAACCTACGCTACTCTCCTGCTTCTGGATAGGTCCTCAGACAGCCTAGCAGCCAGATGTCCCCGGGATAGGCCTCAGGCTTCCAGCCTAGCAGCCCGGGGCAGCATAACACACGTCCACCCAGACTACCGTCCAGGTGGCACAGAACCTCTGATCACCTGACTTCACCCAAATAAATAGGCTCTCCCAGCAGGCCAAGGGACCAAAGAAAATCCCTGCCTATTGGCTGAGACACCCCATCCATTCATGTCTGAGCCTGCAAAGTCCATTTCTTATCCAATGTCACTAGCATAGTTCCACCTAGTAAAAGAAGAGAAAGGGTGCAACAAGTCCAGATTTAGAGAAGAATCAATTGATCGCCCAACAATTGGCCATGGCAACTATCGCCTAACAAATTTGATAGCAACCCTGCCTAAACATCAGGGTGCTACATCTAACTCTGGCAACAGCTTCCACTGGAACAGGACAATTAGAAATCCTTGCTGTATGCTTGGCCTTTTCCACAGCTACAAAACAGCCTTCCTCCCAAACAGACTTCTCTCCAAACAGCATGTTAGGGACTCTATTATAGTCCTGTATACTAGAGACCACCCACAGGATGTAGTCACAGGATGTAGCCCTCTTAATTACTCACAGTGAGTGATGTCAGCAATACATGGTTGCACTTCCCCCCACAGCCGGATGGTCAATTGAATATGCGGCAGCCATTTTAAAACGCAACATCAGCTTGCTCACTACAACACAGAGATATTATTATACATGTATGGGGACATTTGTCATAAATCAGTTATAATATCCACAACTGTACATAGTACATACAAAGTACATAGTGCTTTCATGAAATGTCTTGAAGGAAATTGGGCTATTTCATCTGAATCTGATAACCTACCATCTGATACTAAAGACTGAGTTCTGTGAGGCCCTTTACGTTGGCCACCGCCATGGAGTGTTATATCACATTTGAGAACACCCAGTGGAAATTCCACCAGGGTTAGAGAGAGTGCTAAGGGTAGCCTCTAGTATTGCCGCAGAACTGCTTGGAGATGGGAGTTATGTCCCGATGGAAACTCCAGAAGAAATGATTGATCAGTAGCGTGGATGGTGATCCCTGAGAGAAAGGATTGGAGAACTAGAGTGGCATTGTCTACTGTTATAACTGTGAGAAACTGTTCCCCTCAGTCCTTTGTTATTGATCCCCGTCAAGATGTTGCCCACTGTTACCCAGTGCTCGGCGTGAACACCTATGCTGAAGTATGTAGAGTTCAGGTCAGGAATGCAGCTCCTAACCTCAAATTTGATTTAAGTGATCCAATCCCACCAGAGGCTTTGAGCCAGAAGCTGACATATTTACCAGATGTGTTCTCCATGGATGACATGGATTTAGGCTGTGCTAGAAGTGCCCAGCACGCTTTTTGACTAATCGATGCTACTCCTTTCCGAGAGAGACCTCGAAGAATAGCACTCAAAGATGTCGATGAGCTGAGACAGACCCTAAAACAAATGAAGGGCCAAGGGATTATTGTGGACATTAAAAGCCCTTATGCCTCCACGATTGTAGTAGTGAGGAAAAAGTGTGGGTCCATCCAGCTGTGTGTAGATTACCGAACCCTCAATCGATGACCATACTGGATCAGTACACACTACCCAGGATAGAGAAAGCTTTGGAAGCTCTCAATGGGAATCAGTGGTTCACTGTACTAGACCCTGGCCTAGGGTTGCAACTTTTTTTTCAAGCCAAACCTGAACACTTTAGCGGCGCACAGCAAAACTTTATTTATTTTAGCATAAACTATATGATCGTAACAGACCTGGGAAACCTTTGGGCACTCTACAAAGAGAATAGTAATGTGGCGTGCATAGTGCCCCCTCACCCTCCTATCAGGCCCTGTTCTGAGCCACATTCCTGTCTGAATATTGTGTCTGGGTTTCAGGTGGACTGAAACCTGGACACATGATTCAAAACCTGAACTGTCTGGGATAATTCTAAACAGGTGTCAACCTTACCCTGGCCTGACCCTTCTATGACACATCTATCTGAGCTTCCACAATGGGAACCATGGATTCCAGTAAAAACACCACCACGTTACCCGACTTAAATACAGCAGCCAAGGAATATAATGCTAAGGACACCAATGGCCACATATGGGCATTAAGCTGCTCTAAGGAAAGGAAGGAAAGAGGGAAACAATATTATTTTTTTATTTTCTTCCCATTATAGGATTGATTGAACTGGGATTTATTTTCTAAAATCATGTAGGACACTTTAACATAGATTTGAGGATCTAGCTGGTCATTACAGATTACAATTGTTTATTTTGTTTTTTAACTTAAAGAGGGGTTTAAGGGTTGGATGGTGGGATGAGGGAGGAAGAAGTGGAGTAACACACACACCTTTTTTCTTCTTTATCGCTTTTTCCTGTGCGTATAATTTTTGATGTGTGCGAAATATTGGTATAATTAGATTTATAAAGAGGAATTTGACTAGAGAGGCTGTCCGCTTTTTTTCTTCTTTTACTATTGGGTGCACCCCAACACAGCGGTGGGTGGTGCGTAATATGTAATATTTAGGTATATTCCTGTTTTTCCAATCCCCCCCCCCTTTTGTTTTCTTCTCCTTACTTCCCCGGTTCTTCCCTTTTCTCCTCCTTTTTTTTCTTTTTAGGGGGTGGGGGTGGGAAAGGAGAAATCCCAATAGATTTGTTTCTATATTGCAGTGATACAGATCTTCCTGGATAAACACTGATACATCGGTCTTGGGCATAGCTGTGCGCAGCCTATTGCATTAGGGTGTGCACACCAAAGCTCAAACACATTGTACTGATCACTCACTGTGTTAATTCAGAAAGGGAAGGGGCCCTTAAATTACATATTTACAGGCCCCCAGGCCCCTTCCCTCACTCATTCTAAAAACATCCTCCTGTGCATGCCCACCGCAGCAGCCGGTGGGAGAGAAGAGGAAGGAAGCCGGAAAGCGCTGCAGAGGGGAGCCAGGGCAGTAGAGGGAATTAGCGATGCTTGGGGGGGATTAGGGTGTGCCCAGGCACACCTGGCACACCCTGTGCGCCTATGGTCTTGGGTGATATCCATTGTGTCTCAGCTTATCGGAAGACAATGTTTTTTTCTCTTTTATCTTTGTATTTTTATTTTTTTTATTTTTTCCTGTCTTGTTTATCCATAGTTTTGTCTTTTTTGTATGAGTCTATCTGGGGAGCCATCTCTCTGATCAGTGATGGTTTATGGAGGTTTGTGTTTCAGCCACCATGAACACTCTTAAATTTGGATCCCTGAATGTTAGAGGTCTAAATAAGCCACAAAAGAGATCACAAATAATATAAGATATGCATAAGCAAAAGGTAGATACTCTTTTCCTACAGGAAACGTATTTTAAATCTTCATTACTTCCAAGGGGGCTCAATGATTCTAGGGGGTGACCTGAACATAACCTTGGATCCTTTAATGGATAATTCAACAGGTAAATCACAATTTTCTTACTTACGTTTTAATAGGCTGAAGCGTTTGTTTCATTCACTCCAATTAGTGGATGTTTGGCGCATTCCACATCACATGGATAAGGATTACACATGCTATTCAGCTTCTTACAATACATACAGCAGGATAGACTACTTTCTAATCTCTCATTGTATGTTAGACTGGGAACCAAGGTCTATGATAGGTGTACAAATGTGGTTAGATCACTCCCCATTATATTTCTCAATGAAACTTCAAAATATATGTAAATCAAAACCTACCTGGAGGCTAAATGAGAATTTATTAAAGGATTCAATAACAAAGCAAGCTATAGTAGAGACAGTTTCAGCTTTTTTGGTAGACCATAAAGATGATAAGACAGCATCTACAATAACGTGGGAGTCACTGAAGTGTGTACTGAGGGAAGTATTGATCTCCCACGGTGCTAGATTGAAGGGCCTCTATAAAAACTGCTTTATTCAAGGAAATTCATGATAAAACATTCATAGGATTAAAACATAAATTAATTATAGATGCTTCTACTTTTCAACTACTTTAACAAAAGCGGGTCGAACTACGCTCCCTGCTTTTTGTAAATATAGGGGAATACGTACAAGTTCTTTCTGAATATGGTAACAAATGCAGTAAAGCTCTAGCACGCTCAATTTCTAAAAAAACAATCTGGGCGCTATATCTCAAAGATTTGCTGTCCACAGCGAGGCCTTGTACATGCTTCAGAACAAATAGCTTCTACTTTCCATGACTATTATTCCTTACTCAATAACACAAATATAGCTTACTCAACAGTTTTAATTACTCTCAACTTTGTGATTATATTAAGCATACAGCTTTACCATGTACAGTATAAGAGAGAAAGAGGTGGAAAGCCTTTTGACCCCTTTTTCACTAGAAGAAATTAATCAGGCAGTATCTTTAAAACAAGGTAAATGCCCAGGACCAGATGGGTTCTTGGGGGCCTTCTAAAAGCAGTATTGTGACACTCTTAAGCCGTGTACACACGATCGGTTTTACAGATGAAAACAGTCCGATGGACTTTTTTCATCGGACAAACCGATCGTGTATGGGCCCCATCGGCCTTTTTTCCATCGGTGAGAAAAAATAGAACATGTTTTAAATTTATCCGATGGGCAAAAAAACGATAGAAAATTCCGATCGTCTGTGTGGAACTCCATTGGATAAAAAACCCACGTATGCTCAGACTGAATTAGGAGACGGGAGCGCTCGTTCTGGTAAAACTAGCATTCATAATGGAGAGAGCACATTCTTCATTCTGCTAATTATTGCCTCGTTTAATGCAGCGCATTGTTTTCTTCTTTCTAATGGTTTGATAATTGCTGCTGATAATTATACAGAGTTCTGTCAAACTTATTTCTTTATTGTTTCTTGTGATCTCATGAATAATATATTTTTTTAAAGCCAGATCTCCCTAATTTTTATTTATATTTTGAATCAAGATCTACATATTTTTTTTTTTTTTTTTTTGTAATTTTATTTTCTTGTGGCCTCCCTTTTTTTTGGGTCAAGTTCTCACAACAAATTTTTTATTTTTTTCCCCCTCGGAGGTTGGTGTCCCTTGGTAATTACACATTGTATTTATGAAATGTTATGGCTACTCACAGTAAAAACACATAGGCAAGTATTTAACCTAAATCAAAGATCCATTTATTCTGGAAAAACAAAATAAACAGGAAGGGCAACAATTGACAAATTAGTTGCATTTATGAAGACTTTGGACCCCAAAGGCAGACATGAATTTGAAGAACAATAAAATTAACAACATGAGATGAGGGACAGTCCCTTAGAGGGATCGAGCCACCCACATGACGTTCTGCCCGACATCTACTCTCCTAGACGCTTGATCACTGGCGAATTGCGACGCTCTGACGACCTATTGGGGTCTTACCACCCCCATGGGGTAATCGCCCACACCCTGATTTTCTGCTTACCCGTCCCCTTCCCTACCCCCCCCACCCCTTTCCACCCCCTCCTCTACCACTCTCTGTACTATTCCCACCTATATCTCTATGGGATATCTCCGAATATCTTATCTCTCCTTTTTTTTTTTCTTCTTCTTCTTCTTCTTTTTCTCTTTTAGTAAGAGTACTTTTCTTTTTCTCTCAGGGGTACTAAACCCCCTGTTACTGTAATTTTGTTTCTATGAGTAAACGGGAAAACTAGAGGGGGGCCTGTATCCACGGGACTCGGACACTCTCATACCTTCTTCCCACAGACATGCCTACACATATCTGTCACAGTCAGAGGCATCACAGCCCTGCTGTGGACCCTCCTCTCAGGGGAGGTACACCTCTGCAGGACTTATTAGGCGGCACAGTGATACTGGGGTATATATCTCTCTGTGTTTCACACTGCTTTATTGTATTGATGTATGCGATATCTGTCTACTGTTTGGAGTCCGTGTGGACCAGTTCCTCTGTTATAAAAAAAAAAAAAAAATTAATAACATGAGGAAATCAGGAGCAGCAGCCGAAGACATACATGTCCCCAAGCTGTGGTACTCCAACAAACTGCATCTTCTGGCAGAGCAGCTTGAAGCCAGGGAATCACTTTCTGGTCTTCCCTGTAGCCTTCCCTCCACGCTTCCCTGCAGCGTTCCTTCCACGGCCCTGTCCACGGCCCCTTGCAGGCTGTGGCTCTGTTGGTGGTAATGTGGCAGGAGGAGGAGAAGGAGGAGAAGGATGGGCCAGATTGCAGAGATGTGTTGCCTGTGTCAGTTGGCCCCTCCCCGCCGTGTGAAGAACAGTATAAATAAGGTGCTCAGAGAGGGCGCGTTGTCCCTCCTCAAGTTGCTGCAGCTTATCAGCTAGGTAGGCGCTAAAGCCCTCAACAGGGTTGAGGTGGGCCCTCATTATGGCAGCAGCTTCCCTGATTATTTGTAGTGACTCCTCCTCCACCTGTGTCATCTTCCGAGATTTTTTGGGTCTGACGTGGAGGGGAGGCACTCGGGACTGGGTGCTGCCACTTGCCCTGGGGACCTGCTGAGTGCCACTTGGCCCGGCCTCCTCCTGTCTGCCACTCACCCCTGCCTCCTCCTGGCTGCCACATTCCGGAGCCTCTTCCTCCTGGCTGAGCTCATCCTGTGTATTAAAAAGGTTTTTGGTAGTAAGTTTTTGGTTCATCAATCACACACAATTTTCATCTCATGACTGTTGCAATTTGAATGTTAAATAAATCTCAAAGACTCTCATTCTGACCCCAGCATTTTTCAAAACTGTACCAATCATTTCTGGCCACTATGTTTTTTTTATATATATATTTTTAATTATTTCATTTGTGAATAATAACATCTAGTTCACAATAATAATTCTAGGCCAATAAATATTAAATTACTATATTATACTAATACTATTTAAAATACTATACCTGGCTAAAGATGCGCAGATCCGGCTCTTCCAGCTCAGGTTGCTCCTCTTCCCCCTCTGCAGGGGTAGAGGGAAGGGTGGAAGGAACGCTGGAGGGAAGGGTGGAAGGAACGCTGGAGGGAAGGGTGAAAGGAAGGCTGGAAAGTGATTCCCTGGCTTCAAACTGGTCGTCCAGAAATTGCAGATGTTTGCAGTACCACAGCTTGGGCTGAAGTACTTGGTCTGCTGCTGCTCCTGATCTCTTTGAAGCGTGGACCTCTTTGTACCGTTTTTTGTAGGAATTCCTCATGTTGTTAATTTTATTGTTCATCATGCTATAGTCTGCCTCTGGGATCCAGGTCTTCATATATGCAGCTAATTTTTCAATTGTTGCCCTTCGTACCACAGTGTTGTGGTACAAACAATCTTTCACCTCCCACAAGTTTCGCATTTCACTGTATTTTTCTATGAAGACAAGCATAATATCTGGCTCTGTTAATTTATGCATAATAATTTCTGCAAGATAAAACACAATACAAAAACAGTAGGTCAGCTTAAATTGTCCTAATCTTATCCCAATATAGGCCTTTACAATCAGGAACCATTATAGGCCACTGATACCCCAAGTTTCATTCTTACCTTCGTTGTATTCGTTCTGCACTTCCGGTCGTCCTTACTCCGCGCACCCACAACCTCGTTTAACATTTATATACCCTGCACATGCGTGAAACTCCGCCCGTGTCGCCCGCCCATGACGGTCTTTTGGGGAATTTCCCCGCCCCTTCTTGTTCGGCGCACAGTGGGAGACGACAACATGGCGGTGACACAGGTGTGTGTTTTATTAAGTACAGACGAGGAAAGCCCGGAGGCGGGAACGTCCCGATCCAGGAATAAAAGATTCAAGGCGACTAATATGTAATTTGCTAAGATGGCGGAGCTGGTGGACATCCTGCGGAGGACAGATTACGATGGGAAGCATGGGCCATACGACACCCCTAATCTCAGAAAGTCCAAAATATTGGACAAAGTGGCGAGGGGTCTCTATAATAAATTTGGGGTCAGGAGATCCAAGGAGCAGCGCCGTAAAAGGTGGTCTGACCTGAAGCTGAGGGAGCCGGAGCAGTATAGGAAGATTAAAAAAATAATTGAAAAAGGTAATTTTTTTTCCTGTGTTATTTCAAATTGGAATATGTATTCTTGCATGTTTTGCTCCATGTGCTTGGATTGATTGCTTTCACATTGTAAAATGGCAACTTTCATGTTAGTTTAGGGGCCAAATTTTGGAATGGTTTTAGTTAACAGCGATTGTCTAAAATCACATGTTTTGGTACAGATACACGTAAACCACATGTGGTCAGGCCTATTTGTGTTAAAACAACGTTTATATACATTGTTGTCTAGATGATGTGTTTGTAAGTAGAATGTGAAATGCTAAACTAGACTCAGTGTAAAGGAGAGGACACTCAGCAGCTGGTTACACATCTTGACTCAGTAGCACTATAGTGTGGGCCACCAGAACAACCTTTTTAGGGTGTCCCACACAGGTGCTCCAGTGGATACTTTGGGGTGTCTCCATGTGGGTTACTTTGGCCCAAAAATGAAAGTATTCCTGCTTTGTTGAATTTCAAAAATCTCATGTGTTCATCTTGGAACTCTGCCAAAACAAACAATTGTACCCCACTTCCAAGCAATGTTTCAAATGTATGCCCCCAAATATCTGTGTGGTAAGGATACCTTTGTTTTCATTCTCATAGGGGAGAGAAGACTGGGAGGACACCAATCTGAGGAGCCTAGGAAGCACAGACCACAGGAAGAACCCCAAGCTCTGAAAGAACCCCAAGATCAGCATGTGGAGGAAGCAGAGGTGGAGGAAGCAGAGGTGGAGGAAGGAGAGGTGGAGGAAGGAGAGGTGAAGCTTATCACCACAACAGGTCAGTCAGTGTCTGTCACCACAGCTTCAGGTAAAGAGATGTAGGCCTGCATATTTCTACTTCCTTTTTTTTTAGGGGATGAACATGGCGGTGTATCTGAAACTCTTACTACTCCTTTCTCAAGTGCTAGTGCCCAAATCATAATTCAAGAAATAATGGAATTTAGTAGCGAAATGGACATTATGAGGAATAGGATGAATGTGATTGAGCAAAAATATAAAAACATCATTGCTATTTTGGGGCGATTAGGCTGACCCCCCCCCTGTTTTTTTTTTTGGTTTTCTAACAAAATTTTGCTCTTGTTGTTTTACCACAAGCCAAAATTTGAAGATGCACACAGTGTGTCAACATGTGTCACAGGATATCTATGTCTGAGTTTTGTGGGTGCAACCCCTTCCTCGCTACTCAAGCAGGTGAGAGGAAGGCTTTGCAACCCCAAAACACGTCCATTGATCCCCCATGCTGGCAGATAGCACATGTTGGCTTTAGCCATGGGATCAGGATGAAAATACCCATTTGGCACACAAACTGTGTGCATCTTCAAATTTTGGATGGTTCAGGGGTGACATCACCCCATTTTATGTTTTTCTTTAAGGTTGAACTTTGTAAGTTCCATTGTTTTTTTATGTTTTCTTGATTGAACCATGCATGTTTATGCAAACCACAAATAAATGAAAACAAAAAAATTCTCCAAAATTTGGACACAAAAATGTGAATATTTTATATTCCAAATCAAACTAATGCACATGTTGTGCACAGAGTAAATAAATGTTTTTGGACTCAACAATGTGTGGCTTGTTCTTTCTATGCTCTATAGCAGTTATAGAAAATGTCAAAGTTCTTGTTTACTGTGACAATTGTGGCTATTTACTAAAGACAAATCAATTTGGCACTACAACAAGTGTACTATGAGAACCTGGAAGACACATAAATAAAAAAAACACAAGCAATAATGACCAAACAAGTTTTTCAAAGATAAATTATTATGGTTTATTTTTCATAAAAATTTTCAGATATCGTCTGGCATAGCGATGGCCCCCCTACCCGTGAAGTATGTGATAAATACGTTGAGTACTTCACGGGTAGGGGGGCCATCGCTATGCCAGACGATATCTGAAATTTTTTATGAAAAATAAACCATAATAATTTATCTTTGAAAAACTTGCGCTTTAGGGGGCCAAGCCAGAACGACCAGTGTCCAGGCCTGCCAACAAGGTCGTTTCAGAAAGTCCGGCCTCAGGCCCAACATTTGATAGATACGTATTTGAATATTTCCTAAAAAAATTGTGGAGTATGAAGCAGCTGAAGACAATATGGTTGAGTTTGTATTCCGCCATGTGGATGGCTGTCTGAAACAGGCGGAACCGGCTAGCCATTATCCCGAAGGCATTCTCTGGCCAGCGGGTAATTAAAAACCCTTCTCTCCGGGGTGAGGGTCCTCTGGGGAAACGGCCGCATCAGGTGGGGTCCCAGTCCAAAAGCTTCATCCGCAATAAACACAAATGATAGTCCATCCACATTATCTGCATCAGGTGGCAGTGTCAGGCCACCAGTCTGCAGACGGTGGGCAAACTCCATCTGTGCGAAGACTCCGCCATCGGACATCCGGCCATTGTTCCCCACGTCCACATACAAGAACTCATAGCGTGCCGACACCACCGCCATTAACACAATACTATGAAAACCATTGTAGTTAAAATAGTATGACCCCGAATGGGGTGGCGCCACTATGCGGACGTGTTTCCCATCAATTGCCCCTCCGCAGTTGGAGAAGTCCCACCGCTGGGCAAATTGGGAGGCCACATTCTGCCATTCCTGTGGTGATGAAGGAAACTGTGGAGTTAAACAAGAAAAAAAAATAGTACTTTTGCACATAACATTGCAAGCAGATTCCACAAATACATTCTTGGCCAACGTCAGTATAACATTTATTTGAAGGAGTATTAAAACACAAAAATAGAAGGCCCACTTATCAGATGACTCACCCCCTCTGATGGCCCATTGGAAAAAATTAAGGGGGGGGTTAAAGCTGATTTTGTGCCCCCCAAACAAAGCCTCTACCACTCTGCTGAAATTGTTCAATAAAACATTTGGACACATTTTAGGGGGGGGGGGGGAGGGGTTGAGAACTACAATGGAGCTGACCAAAAACATTGTTAACAGACTAGGCTAGGTGTGTATGGGCCCAGGATAGCATGCTGGAAAGGTTAGTGAAGGGAAATATGCATGTAGGCCAAAAAAGGAGCATTTAAAAGTAACAGCATGCATGGGGACAAAGGGGACATTCCCAGCATATTACAATCATGGTAATTTGGGAAGGATGAAAGAAATACAATACATTAGCAAACATTCAAAACATAGAATGTGATGTTAAAGGAGAAAACTTACCTTAATATAGTCCTTCTGCATGACTTGTATGATGGCTGAACACGTTTCAGGGATAATGATCCCAAGAGCCTGGGGGGAGATGCCTGTTGTGAACTTGAGGTCCTGCAAGCTTCTCCCAGTCACCAGGTATCTTAACGTGGCAATAAGCCTCTGCTCGGCAGTGATGTCCTGGCGCATCACAGTGTCCTGCCTCGTGATATAGGGGGACAGCAAATCCAACAGACGGTGAAAAACGGCGTCCGTCATCCGGAGATAATTCCTAAAGTCATCAGGATTATTCTCCTGGATTTCCCGCAGCAGAGGCATATGAGAGAATTGGTCCCACTGGAGCAACCAATTCTTGGTCCATGAACTCCTCCTTGCCCTGTTCATGGACTCAACTTGGGTTACAGTATTAACCGCAACACCAAGCGCATACGCAGCACGAGCTCTACGATGAGAACGTACTTCCAACATGGCTTTAAACCTGTCGGCTGGTCAGAATGAACTTAAACAGAACGCACCGAGGAACAGCAAGGCCTGTGAAGAACGACCTGAAAAACAGTAACGAGCAGCCAAGAAGGCACTGCAAAACAGAACCGACCTGACTGCATGCACTGAAAGACAAATACGAACCCACAAGCACAAACTGAAACACAGAAAACGATCTGAAAAGCACGGAGACTGAAAAGCACGAATCGGCTCTCACCAAACTTTTACTAACACGAAATCAGCAAAAACAGCCCAAAGGGTGACGCCATTGGATTTGAACTTCCCCTTTATAGGTGTTGTACGTCACAGCGTTTTGGACGGTCGGATTTTTGACTGATGGTGTGTAGGCAAGACTGATGGAAGTCAGCTTCTTCGGATTTCCGATGGAAAAATCCATCGGATTAGAATCCATAGGAAATCCGATCGTGTGTACACGGCTTTAGTCCTGTTCTTTGTTGTCTTTATAATTAAATTAAGTCAGACTGCCCATTTACCAAGCAAACACAGGAGGCACAAATCACCCTTATTCTAAAAACAGAAAAAGATCCTACTCAATGTTCTAGTTACAGGCCCATTTCTCTGATAAATATGGACCTGGAATTTTTTGCAAAGATTTTAGCTATGCGCCTACAAATCGTGATTTAGAACAGGTTGGGTTTGTTCCAAATAGAGAAGCATGGAACAATATCTTAAAGACAAGTTTCTTGATACAATATGCCCAGAAAACCAAGATACCACTTTGCCTCCTTTCATTAGATGCGGAGAAGGCCTTCGATCGTTTGGATTGGAGGTTTATGGTAGCATCTCTAAAACAAATACGTCACCCGGGGAATTTACACAAAAAATAATGGCTTTATATACTGCTCCTTCAGCGAGGATAAGGGTTAATGGAATATTGTCCCGACCTGTTAATATTTATAATGGGACACGCCAGGGCTGCCCGTTATCACCATACCTATACATCTTGGCAATGGAACATCTGGCTATGGCTTTATGGTCTAATCCCTCTATTCACGAAGGTGGACAATAGCTCTTATTAATTGAGCATTTTTGTGGATGATCTACTTATATATATCTAACCCAAGAATAACTTTTCCAAGCATTTTGCATGAACTAGAGCAATTTGGACTTTACAGCAACTTTAAAGTACCGTATATACTCGAGTATAAGCCGACCCGAATATAAGCTGAGGCACCTAATTTTACCACAAAAAAAAAAGGGAAAACGTATTGACTCGAGTATAAGCCTAGGCTGAGAAATGCAGCAGCTACTGTAAGTGGAAAAGAGGGTCAACAATGCCCATCTTCAGCCTCACTGTGCCCATTTGCAGCCTCACTGTGTCCATTTGCAGCTTCACAAAGCCCACCTCCTCCTCGTCCGTGATAGAACACTGACTCCGTTTCCCAGCAGTGAGTCAGTGTTCAGCCTATCACAGACGAGGACGAGGAGAAGGCGGGGCTTTGTTACACAGCATGGCCACCGACTAGACTGCATATTACAATGCCGGGAGATTATAAGGCTGCAGATGGGCACAGTGAGGCAGGAGACTCGAGTATAAGCCGAGAGGGGCTTTTTCAGCACAAAAAAATGTGCTTAAAAACTTTGCTTATACTCGAGTATATACGGTAAATGTTACAAAATCCAGGTTCCTTAATATTACATTACTGTTAACTGAGAAAGAAACATTGGAAATAGGGATGAGCTCGGTGTTCGAGTCGAACATACGTTCGACTCGAACATCGGCTGTTCGATCGTTCGACGAAGATCGAACGATTTGGGCCGTTCGCGCCTAATTCGAGTGACGCGAACGGCCCACAATGCACTACGCCATCGCAGTGTCATCCAGGCGCTGTGATTGGCCAAGCATGCACTGTGACCCCGCATGCTTGGCCAATCACAGCGCCGGCAGCGAGGAGAGCAATGATTGGCCACAGGCAGGATGCCTGTGGCCAATTATTGCTGAGGGTGTTTAGTACACGCCCCACACTATAAAAGGCCGCCAGCATGGCGGCCTAGTGTAGTGTGTTCCGGAGCAGGGAAAGAGAAGCATAGGCAGGGACAGTGACATTTTTTTTTCTTGCTTAACCTGGATTCCTTTAGTTTAGGGAAAGAAAAGGATAGGTAGGGAGAGTGTCAGTGTGTTTTACTGTGCTAATCCTTGTTTGTAGGGACAGGGAAGGACAGTGAGGGAAATTCTCCTTGTGCTATACTGTGCTAAAGCATTGATCATCAACAATCTTTAAAAAAACATTTTTTATAGGGACAGAAAACTATAGGTAGGGAGAGTGTCAGTGTGTTTTACTGTGCTAATCCTTGTTTGTAGGGACAGGGAAGGACAGTGAGGGAAATTCTCCTTGTGCTATAGTGTGCTAAAGCATTGATCATCAACCATCTTTAAAAAAACATTTTTTATAGGGACAGAAAACTATAGGTAGTGTGAGGGGGTTAGCTCGGCAGCGGGTGTGTGTGACCCCCGGGATGGGCTCCCCACACAAAAACAGGCCCAGCAAACGGAGGTTGTGGTTTTCAAAATCAAAAAGGTGCGGTTTATTTTCTATTTACCGTGACAAAACACAGCAAAGCAAAAGAAACATAAATAAAATAAATCCTGGTCAACTTGACCTCTGAGTAAACATACAGGTTTCCTAACTAACAACTGGGATCAGCCTAGTGCTGTCCTAGTCCCTAAGTCCCTGGTTTTAAATGTCCAAGCAAATAGCCACACAGGCTTTGTCTCACCGCACAGGGGTTCACTCTCCCTAGACAGTCCACACAGGTCTGGTTCCAGGCATGAGCAAACACCTAATGAATCTGGGAGTTCTTATAGAGGCCTAAATGAGCTGACAAGCTTCAGCTGGTCTCATCAACTCCCTGTCTGCACGACGCCCCACACTCTCCCTAGAGGTATGAGTCATCCATGAGCCCACTAGCCTCAGCTGGGCTTATACAACTCTCCACCTAGTTGTATAAGTCGGCGTAAAGCCTGAATCTGGGCGAAATATATCTACCCCCCTGGATGCAACCAGGTGACTTTACCTTCCTGCTGTCACATACCCCCCCCCTCTTGTTTTAACCTCGGGGTTGGAACACCAGCAATCAGGCATTCATGTACTCGAGACAAAGCATCCACATTCCCCATTTGAACGCCAGGGCGATGCTTTACTGTGAAGTTGAATTCCTGGAGGGCCAGGAACCACCTATTCACTCTTCTATTTGTTTCCTTGTTTTGAGCCATCCACTTTAACGGAGCGTGATCCGTAACCATGTCAAAGTGCCTACCTAGCAGGTAGTACCAAAGGGAATCTAGAGCCCACTTCACCGCTAAACACTCCTTTTCAACGGTGGCGTAATTTACCTCATGGGACTTCAACTTCCTGCTGAGGTAAATGACTGGGTGCTCTTCCCCGTTCCAGACCTGGGACAATACTGCTCCTAACCCCACATCTGACGCATCACTTTGTACGACAAAGTCTTTAGAGAAGTCGGGTGAGTACAACACTGGCTGGCTACATAAGGCTTGTTTCAAGAATTGGAATGCTGCCTCAGCCTCGGGGGTCCATTTAATCATGACCGACCCTTTCCCCTTCGTCAGGTTGGTTAGGGGCACAGCCTTAGAAGCAAAGTGGGGAATGAATCGCCGATAATACCCAGCGATTCCCAGAAAGGCTCGTACCTGCTTCTTGCTGTTGGGACGTGGCCAACTCTGGATGGCCTCGACTTTGTTGAGTTGGGGTTTTATTACTCCCCTCCCAATGGTGTACCCAAGATATTTGGCCTCCTCCTGCCCAATGGTACACTTCTTGGGGTTAGCCGTAAACCCCGCTTCCCGAACAGAGTCCAGGACTGCTTGCACTTTTGGCAGATGTGAGGCCCAATCTGTGCTATGGACAATTACGTCATCCAGGTAAGCCGCAGCATACTTCCGATGGGGCCTCAGCATCTGGTCCATTTTCCGCTGGAATGTGGCCGGCGCATTCTGTAACCCGAACGGCATTCTTTTATATTGGAACGCCCCGTCTGGGGTTACAAATGCGGTTTTCTCTTTGGCCGACTTGGCCAGGGGGATTTGCCAATACCCTTTTGTGAGGTCAAGAGTCGTCATGTATCGGGCTGTTCCCAGCCGGTCGATCAACTCATCTATACGTGGCATGGGGTAGGTGTCAAATTTTGTAACTTTGTTCAACTGACGAAAATCGTTACAAAATCGCCAGCTCCCATCCGGTTTAGGCACCAACACAATGGGACTAGACCAATCACTTTGGGACTCCTCTATCACCCCTAAGTTCAGCATTTTCTGTACTTCCTCCCGTATTGCCTCCCGTCGGGCCTCTGGGATCCGATAGGGTTTTAACTTCACCCTTTCACCGGCCGGGGTAATGATGTCATGCTCTACCCCAGATATTTGTCCCGGCAGCTCAGAGAATACCTCCTTGTTGCGAAGCACAAACTCCTTAACCTCCTGTTGTTGGGGTTGTGACAAGGTGGCTGCTATTCCAACCTCAGGAATCACGCAACCAGTTTGAGCTGGTGACCAAGTGTCTGCGACTAGGGACTCTCTATCCCTCCAGGCTTTCAACAGATTAACGTGATAGATCTGTTCGGGCTTTCGCCTTCCTGGTTGTCTGACCTTGTAATTCACTTCGCTCACTTTTTCCATTATCTCATAGGGGCCTTGCCATTTGGCAAGGAATTTACTTTCAACCGTAGGGACAAGTACCAGTATCCTATCCCCCGGGGAAAAGGTACGGGTCTTGGCTCCACGGTTGTACACTCTCTGCTGTGCTAACTGCGCTTGGGCCAAATGTTCCTTCACGATGGGCATTACCTGTGCAATTCGGTCTTGCATCAGGGCGACATGCTCAATCACACTCCTGTGGGGAGAACTCTCACTTTCCCAAGTTTCCTTGGCAATATCCAACAGCCCTCTTGGGTGTCTCCCATACAGTAACTCAAAGGGGGAGAATCCCGTAGAGGATTGGGGCACCTCCCTAATAGCAAACATCAGATAAGGAAGTAGACAGTCCCAATCCTTTCCATCTCTATCCACCACTTTCTTCAACATTTGTTTTAGGGTTTTGTTGAATCTTTCAACCAGCCCATCGGTTTGGGGGTGATACACAGATGTACGTAATTGCGTCACTTTGAACAATTTACACAGCTCCTTCATAACCCGGGACATAAAGGGTGTACCTTGGTCCGTAAGCAGTTCTTTACAAATACCCACCCGGCTAAACACAAGAGATAGCTCTTTGGCTATGGTTTTGGCCGAGGTATTTCGGAGAGGGATCGCTTCTGGATAACGGGTGGCATAGTCCATTATAACTAATATGTACTGGTGCCCCCTAGCGGACTTGATTATAGGCCCTACCAAATCCATGGCGATCCTCTCAAACGGGACCTCAATGATGGGTAGAGGGACCAGCGGGCTACGGAAATGTGGCATCGGGGCCGACCTCTGACACACAGGGCAGGAGGAACAATAATTTTCTATGTCCTTCATCACCCCCGGCCAATAGAATCTCTGTAATACCCTCTCTCGGGTTTTCTCTGTCCCCAGATGACCTCCAAGAATGTGCCCATGGGCCAACTCCAACACCAACTTCCTGTAAGATTTGGGCACCACAAGCTGCTCAACGGTTTCTTCTGCCCTTTTTGCCACCCGATACAGTAGGTCCTTCTCTACGCTGAAGTATGGGTAAGTGCAGGTATTATCTGGGTTCACTAACTCGCCATCTATTTTCACTACGTTTTCCCGTGCCTTTATTAGGGCGGGGTCTTTCAACTGTTCTGTGGCAAAGTTTTCCCTGTGAACCTCAAGATCAGAAAACTCCACAGACGGTAGGTTTTCGTCTGAGGAGGTGGGCTCCTCTCCAGTTTCTTGAGTCTCCCCTGCCAATACTGATAAGGGAAATTCCGGAGAGTCCTCACCACTCTCAGGGGAGTTCTGGCTATCACATTCCTGGTACATAGGGGCACCAGTGGGGGGCTCAGGATCATCCCACAGTTCCCAGAACTTCGGAAAATCCCTTCCCACAATGGCGTCATGCGGTAACTGAGATACTAAGCCCACTGGATGAGAGAGGGTACCTTTGGGGGTCTTGAAACACACTGTAGTCACTGGATACTCTCGGGTGTCCCCATGCACACAAATAACAGCTACCTTGCTATTCCCAAAGACCTCTGTTTTAACTAACTCAGCCTTTATCAGGGTCACAAGGCTACCTGAATCCAGCAATACCACAACATTTCTACCATTAACACACATTTTGCATAAATGTTTCTCAGTTCCTCGAATGGCAGTGCATGCGACTGTCGCACACAGCGACTGACGTCTGCCCGTCAGAAAGTCACACTGCATGGGTTCCTCCACAACCGGGCAATTGGCTGCAATATGTCCCGCTTGGCGGCAGCGGTAGCAAACGATCCTTCTTGCCGCCTCTTGAGCCGCTGATTTCCCAGGCTGTTCTCGCCAAACTTGGGGTAGAGCTCCCACCCTCTCACTCTCTCCACCCTCACCCCTTGGAATCCTCTTATCCGCCCCTGGGGATGGTCTGGTCTTAGGGTGGAAAGTCCGAGTGTCTCTGGAAGAGGCCGTCAGGTTCTCTGTAGCCAAGTATTTCTCCACACGATCCACAAGACCATCGGCCGTCTCTGGGTCTCCATGGCTTACCCACTTTTGGATGGCAGTAGGAAGAGCTCTCAAAAACCGATCCATTACAACACGTTCCACAATCTTTGGTGCGGACAAAGTCTCTGGCTGTAGCCACTTTCTGCTCAGGTGAATGAGATCATACATTTGAGACCTGGGGGGTTTTCCAAGCTGGAAAGTCCAGTTATGCACACGCTGAGCCCGGACAGCCTGGGTGACACCCAGCCTTGCCAAAATTTCAGCTTTTAGCATCACATAGTCTTTTGCTTGGTTAGGCTCTAGGTCATAGTAAGCTTTCTGCGATTCACCAGTTAACAGAGGAGCCGCCAGTCCAGCCCACTGCTCCTCAGGCCACTTTTCTCTTTCAGCGGTCCTTTCAAATGTGGTCAAAAATACCTCTGGATCATCCTCTCCAGTCATTTTTGTCAATAAACGACTCACCCCAAAGGACGCGGTATTAGTGGGACGGCTTTCCTCACTGGTCTGCGGACGTTGCTGCATTACTGCTTCCATTTGTTGTAGTCTCTGCTCTTGCTTCTGTAACAGGTCTATGAAGCGGGCCTCAGATTGCTGCTGGGCTTGTTGCTGAGTTTCCAGACTCTGTTGGTGAGCTTGCTGCTGGGCTGCAAGGCTCTGTTGATGAGCTTGCTGCTGGGCTGCAAGGCTCCTTTGCAAACCTGCATTTGTCTGCTGTTGATTGGCATTTGCTAGAGCCAGCTGTTTCAGTATCTCCTCCATGCTGGCTTAAAAAAAACTGCCACTGGTTCTCCACCAACTGTGAGGGGGTTAGCTCGGCAGCGGGTGTGTGTGACCCCCGGGATGGGCTCCCCACACAAAAACAGGCCCAGCAAACGGAGGTTGTGGTTTTCAAAATCAAAAAGGTGCGGTTTATTTTCTATTTACCGTGACAAAACACAGCAAAGCAAAAGAAACATAAATAAAATAAATCCTGGTCAACTTGACCTCTGAGTAAACATACAGGTTTCCTAACTAACAACTGGGATCAGCCTAGTGCTGTCCTAGTCCCTAAGTCCCTGGTTTTAAATGTCCAAGCAAATAGCCACACAGGCTTTGTCTCACCGCACAGGGGTTCACTCTCCCTAGACAGTCCACACAGGTCTGGTTCCAGGCATGAGCAAACACCTAATGAATCTGGGAGTTCTTATAGAGGCCTAAATGAGCTGACAAGCTTCAGCTGGTCTCATCAACTCCCTGTCTGCACGACGCCCCACACTCTCCCTAGAGGTATGAGTCATCCATGAGCCCACTAGCCTCAGCTGGGCTTATACAACTCTCCACCTAGTTGTATAAGTCGGCGTAAAGCCTGAATCTGGGCGAAATATATCTACCCCCCTGGATGCAACCAGGTGACTTTACCTTCCTGCTGTCACAGTAGGGAGAGTGTCAGTGTGTTTTACTGTGCTAATCCTTGTTTGTAGGGACAGGGAAGGACAGTGAGGGAAATTCTCCTTGTGCTATAGTGTGCTAAAGCATTGATCATCAACCATCTTTAAAAAAACATTTTTTATAGGGACAGAAAACTATAGGTAGGGAGAGTGTCAGTGTGTTTTACTGTGCTAATCCTTGTTTGTAGGGACAGGGAAGGACAGTGAGGGAAATTCTCCTTGTGCTATACTGTGCTAAAGCATTGATCATCAACCATCTTTAAAAAAACATTTTTTATAGGGACAGAAAACTATAGGTAGGGAGAGTGTCGGTGTGTTTTACTGTGCTAATCCTTGTTTGTAGGGACAGGGAAGGACAGTGAGGGAAATTCTCCTTGTGCTATAGTGTGCTAAAGCATTGATCATCAACCATCTTTAAAAAAACATTTTTTATAGGGACAGAAAACTATAGGTAGGGAGAGTGTCAGTGTGTTTTACTGTGCTAATCCTTGTTTGTAGGGACAGGGAAGGACAGTGAGGGAAATTCTCCTTGTGCTATACTGTGCTAAAGCATTGATCATCAACCATCTTTAAAAAAACATTTTTTATAGGGACAGAAAACTATAGGTAGGGAGAGTGTCAGTGTGTTTTACTGTGCTAATCCTTGTTTGTAGGGACAGGGAAGGACAGTGAGGGAAATTCTCCTTGTGCTATACTGTGCTAAAGCATTCCTCATCAACCATCTTTGAAATCCTTGTTTTTTGGACAGTCAGGGAAATTGTCGTTGTGCTATTCTGTGCGAAAGCAATCATCCACAACCATATTTAGAAATCCTTAAGTAAAGGGACAGAGAAGGACACCTGAAGGTAGCCCTTATTGCTTTTTTCCCATCTCCCTGCAGGCCATCCATTAGAATGTCTGGAAGGCAAACAAGGAGAGGCAGACAGTCAGGAGGCAATAAAAGAGGGCAAGCAGGCTCTGTGTCTGGGGGCAACAGTGCTGGTCGTGGACGCGGTGCATTGTCATCAGCACATGGCCATGGGACACGCTTGTCCTTCTTTTCGGCAGCTGGACATGTTGAGCCACATCATGCCGAAGACTTGGTAGAGTGGATGACCAAGCCCTCCTCCTCCTCCTCATCCTCTCTCACCCAGGCTCAGGGTACTGGCAAAGCAGCTGCCAAAGCGTCCTCTTCCCTGGTATCAATGTCAGACTCATCATCAGTCACTCCTTCCCTAGACCCACCATGTCCTCCTCCTGAGGAGTCCCCCGAACTGTTTGAGCACAGTGTTGGGTACATGCTCCAGGAGGATGCCCAGCGTTTCGAAGGGTCTGATGATGAAACCCAGCTACAGGAAGGCAGTAGCGTGAGAGCAGACAGAGGGGATGCTCAAGAAGGACACCAATCTGGCAGTCATGTTCCAGCAGCTGCAGCATACTGCCAGATTGGCTCCAGTGATGAGGAGGGAGGGGATGATGAGGTCACTGACTCCACGTGGGTGCCTAATAGGAGAGAGGAGGAGGAGGAGGAGGATGAGGAGGAGGCACATCTCCAACGAGGCAGGATGCCCTTTGGTGGCCAGCGTAAGGGCAGTACACCGACGGAATCACACCGCAGAGCTCCGCCTGTGCAGGGCGCTGCCTCTGCCCGTCATTCAAAAAGTTCTTTGGTGTGGGCCTTTTTTGAGGCTAGTGCATCAGATCGCACAGCTGCTGTTTGCAACATATGTCTCAAGCGTATATCGCGTGGCCAAAACATCAGCCACTTGGGTACCACATGCCTGACCAGACATATGTTGACCTGCCATGCAGCTCGTTGGCAAGCCTACCTCAAAGACCCACACCAAAGAACAAAGCGGACCTCTCCTTGCACCGCATCAGCTGGGATCTCCAACCCCACTATAACTTCAGTCCTCTCTGAAACATGCACTGAGAGGAATGAAGGTGTAGAATTAGGTGTGTCACAGCCAAGTACTTGCGGCCACTCTGCTAGCAGTACACCGACGTCCGATTCTAGCAGGCAAATTTCCCTGCCCCAGCTGCTGGACCGTCGAAAGAAGTTCACTCCCAGCCATCCACATGCCCAGTGGTTGAATGCTAGCTTGGCTAAATTGCTAGCGCTTCAACTGCTGCCTTTTCAGTTGGTAGACTCGGGCCCCCTTCCGTGAGTTTGTGCAATGTGCGGTTCCTCAGTGGCAGGTTCCCAAACGCCACTTTTTCTCACGGAAGGCTATTCCGGCTCTCTACCGGCATGTGGAAGGCAATGTCTTGGCCTCGCTGGACAGGGCGGTCAGTGGTAAGGTGCATATTACCGCTGACTCATGGTCCAGCAGGCATGGACAGGGACGTTACCTTTCTTTCACGGCCCATTGGGTCACTCTTTTGGCAGCTGGGAAGGATGCAGGACAAGGTGCAGTAGTGTTGGAGGTTGTTCCACCGCCACGCCTCCAAAATGCTACTACTGGTTGTGACACACCTCTCTCCTCCACCCCCTCCTCTTCTTCTTCCTCCATGGCCTCTTCCTGTGCTTTGTCCTCTGAACCAGCGGTGCTCCGTAGCCGTTCAAGGGGCTACGCAAGTACGCAGGCAAAAAGATGCCATGCCGTGCTTGCGCTGGTGTGTTTGGGGGACAGAAGCCACACTGGGGCAGAGGTCCTGTCTGCTCTGCAGGGCCAGGCCGAGAGGTGGTTGACGCCACACCAGCTTAAGCCAGGAATGGTGGTTTGCGACAATGGTACCAACCTCCTCTCCGCCCTCCGACAGGGACAACTGACCCATGTGCCCAGTGTGGCTCACGTCCTTAACCTGGTGGTGCAGCGGTTCTTGGGCAGGTACCCGGGCTTACAGGATGTCCTGAGGCAGGCCAGGAAAGTCTGTGTGCATTTCCGCAGATCTTATAATGCCAGTGCTCGCCTGGCTGAGCTGCAAAAGGAGTTGAACCTGCCCAAGAACCGCCTTATATGTGACATGCCCACCAGGTGGAACTCAACGTTGGCCATGCTGCAGCGGCTGCACACGCAGCAGAGGGCCATCGATGAGTACCTGTGCGACTACGGCACCAGGACAGGGTCAGGGGAGCTTGGTTTTTTTTCTCCACGCCAGTGGGGCATGATCAGGGATGCATGCACTGTCCTGGCACCATTTGAGCAGGCCACTAGGATGGTGAGCAGTGACAGTGCATGCATCAGTGACACTGTACCTCTTGTCCACCTGTTGGAGCACACGCTGCGTGGAATAATGGACAGGGCACTTGAGGCAGAACAGAGGCAGGAAGAGGAGGACTTCCTTGCCTCTCAAGGCCCCCTTTACCCAGACAGTGTTCCTTCTGTCCCGGAGGAGGAGGAGGAGGAGGAGGAGGAGGCTGGCACTCAGCATCATCAGCAGCAGTCTTTTAGGGATGATTTACAGTCCCAAGAAACCAGTGGACTTGTACGTGGCTGGGAGGAAGTGGCTGCGGATCATGTCGTCCTTAGTGACCCAGAGGACTCCGGACCGAATGCCTCAGCTAACCTACGCTGCATGGCCTCCCTGATCCTGCAAAGTCTGCGGAAGGATCCTCGTATTCTTCGGATCAAGGAGAGGGACCATTACTGGCTGGCCACTCTCCTTGATCCACGGTACAAGGGTAAGGTTGCGGACCTTATCTTACCGTCGCAGAGGGAGAAGAGGATGAGACAACTCCGGGAGGCCTTGCAGAAAGGTCTGTGCAACGCGTTCCCAGAGACTGGGAGGTTACAAACTCCTGGTCCTGGACAACGAGTTGCTGAGGCTTCGGCCAGTCAAAGAAGGAGCGGTGGGGAAGGTGGCCGTCTGACCGATGCGTTCAGACAATTCTTTAGTCCGCAGCCCCAAAGTATGATCGGTTCCAGCAACCATCGCCAGCGTCTGATAAACATGGTGCAGGAATATCTAGGGGCAAGGTCAGACTTGGACACCTTTCCCACCGAAAATCCTCTGGCTTACTGGGTCTTGAGGATGGATCACTGGCCAGAGCTTGCACAGTATGCAATTGAGCTACTGGCCTGTCCTGCATCCAGCGTTCTTTCGGAACGCACATTCAGTGCTGCTGGAGGATTTGTCACGGATCACAGGGTGCGCCTGTCCACCGACTCGGTTGATCGACTGACTTTCATCAAGATGAACCAGTCTTGGATCACCACCAGCTACCACACACCTGATGCTGATATAACAGACTAATTGATTTTAACATGTCACATCCCTTCAAGACTGATGCTGATGCTGAGTGCCTGTGCTGTTATGTTGACTGGCTATCCTCCTCCTCCGAGTCCTCAATGATACGATTGATGATGATAGCTTGGAAGATCATTTTTGTTTATGGGTGCCGCCACCAGTGGCTAAGGCCCAATTTTTCAGCCCCTGTTTAACAGGGGCGTGTAATTACAATTTTTGAAGCAATACTTTGCAACAGGGCTCATTGTTGTGCTCCAAGTACAGTATCTGTGAGGGGTTGCAGTGTTGTGCCACCAGTGCCTAAGGCCCAATTTTTCAGCCCCTGTTCAACAGGGGCATGTAATTACAATTCTTGATCTAATAATTCACAGCAGGGCCCATTGCTGCACCCACCAAGAGTAACTCTGAGGGCTTACAGTGTTGTGGCAACGCCACCACCACCACCACCACGAAAGGCCCAATTTTTCAGCCCCTGTTCAAAAGGGGCATGTAATTACAATTCTTGATCTAATAATTCACAGCAGGGCCCATTCCTGCACCCACCAAGAGTAACTCTGAGGGCTTACAGTGTTGTGGCAACACCACCACCACCACGAAAGGCCCAATTTTTCAGCCCCTGTTCAACAGGGGCATGCAATTACAATTCTTGATCTAATAATTCACAGCAGGGCCCATTGCTGCACCCACCAAGAGTAACTGTCAGGGCTTACAGTGTTGTGGCACCAGCACCACCATCAAAGGCCCAATTTTTACTACCACTGTTCAACAATTATATGTAATTACAATTCCTGATATAATAGTTGACAGCAGGGCGTTCCAGCACCAACCAAGAGTAACTGTGAGTGCTTACAGTGTTGTGCCAACACCAACAACTAAGGGGCCTATTTCTGCAGAGTATATACGGCAGGTCCCTACTTTCAAACATCCAACTTACAAACGACTCCTACTTGCAAACGCAAGAAGACAACAGGAAGTGAGAGGAAATCTACCCCTAGGAAGGAAAATTCTCTCCTGTAAGAATTAATATGGGAGAAAGGTGTCTCCTCTGTACTGATGCTTTATCACCAATCCTTGTTTCAAGAAAAACACCACATTTCAAAAACAGATGTCATTGGGATGGAAAGTGAGGTGAAATGTTCTGAACAGGGGCACAGACAGCAAAACAAATGTTACAGGGGTGATAACCCTTACCTATGTTTTCCAAAAAGTTTAAAAATAGATTTTTGGGCTGGAGCTACACTTAAACAATGTACCTGTTCAAAATTACAAACACATTCTACATAAGAACAAACCTGCAGTCCCTGTCTTGTATGCACCGCCTGTATACGGCTGTTCAGAGTATATAGGGCCTTTTTTATTTTGTGTGCGGTGTTCCCCTTAATATCCATACAAGACCCAAAGGGGCTGGTAATGGGCTGGGGTAGGGGGGGGGGGGGGTCATGGGGTAGCTATGCCATTTTTCTTAAAGATTTTCATCCATATTACCGGGACCAGACATTACATTAAAGCCGCAAGCAGTTTTAAATGTTTTTTTTTTCCTTTAGAAGTGTCATTTTGTGCAGGGACAATTCTAAACACGGGAAACACGTGGCACTTCACAGGCATACTTTAGACACCCCCCAGGTACGATATTTAAAGGAATATTTGACTTTTTTTTTTTCACTTTATGCATCATTAAAATGACTGCTCCCGAAAAACGACCGTTTTTAAAACTTCTTTTTGCATTGATACATGTCCCCTGGTGCAGAACCCGGGTTCCCAAACCCTTTTTAGGACAATAACATGCATAATAGTCGTTATAATTAGCACTTTAGAATTCGAACGTTCGCATCCATTGTATTTAATAGGGTTCTAATGTTCGTACGAACGTTCGGTCCGTTTGCGGGTTCTGGTGCGAACCGAACCCGGGGGTGTTCGGCTCATCACTAATTGGAAACAAATTTCCTATTTCAGTGGGAACTTCATTCTCTTAAATACTTGGGCGTTAATATCGCATTCACAGAAGAAAATATATATGAACTGAACTATCTGTCTATGCTGAACTCCGTGATTAATCAACTTCAACTTGGGGCTAGGGGGAAACACTCCTGGTTAGGGAGAATGGCGATATGTAAGATGGATATTTTACCACGTATTTTATATTTATATTGAACACTACTTATTACACTATCGAGGGCCTTCTTCCGCTCACTACAGTCTAGCTTATTAAGGTATCTATGGCCAAATTCCACATCTAGGCTTCATTACGACATCTTAGTAAAGCAGAAAACAGAGGGGGGAACAGGTTTATCGCATATTGAACTATACCATATAGCATCCATATTGACCAGAATAGTGGATAGAGGGTAACTATTGAGCAACAAATAACACCTGTTCTTTTGACTGCCTTTCCCACGGATTATGCCGCTCTAGACCAGTGTTTCTCAACTCCAGTTCTCAAGGCGCCCCAACAGGTCATGTTTTCAGGATTTCCCTCAGATGAAAAGGCTGTGGTAATTACTTAGGCAGTGAAACTGATCAAATCACCTGTGCAAAATAATGGAAAGCCTGAAAACATGACCTGTTGGGGCGCCTCGAGGACTGGAGTTGAGAATCACTGCTCTAGACAAGCACTTTCACCTTTGACATTATCATTATTAAAAGTTTGGGATTCCACTATCCGAAAGTTTGGTATCTCTTCAACCCCTGGCCCATTTACTCCAATAATGGGTAACCCTGAATTTCCACCGGGACTTTTCGACCATGTTTCTATACTGGACTACTTTGACCCCCTCACCAATTAAACAAGCGCTTACAACCAAGGGACTTCAATTGTTTAATACATTAGCCACTGCAGAAAGTAATTATCTGGGTCGTTAGTTACATTATTTTCAGCTTCAGCATTTTTATAAAAACCTATTGAATAAGGGTCCACTCGATACGGATTTAACTCCATTTGAATCCCTATGTAATGGGCTCCCAGAGTGTTCTCACACTATCTCAAAAATATATCATATATTGTTATCTCATGCATTCCCTAATCAGCCATATTACATCAGAGATTGGGAGAGGGAATTGGGTCATAATATCACCACAGAAGATTGGAAAAATATATTTTTTTCTAACCCCTAAATCTAGTTTTTCAACATATATACAAGAAAATAATTCTAAAATATTAACCAGGTGGTATAGATGCCCTGTGAAGCTTCATGGAATATCATCAAACTTTCCCGAAAAGTGTTGGCGCTATGGGGGGGATAAAGGTACAATGATCCACATATGCTGGACATGTCCCCAGTTTAGGCCATTTTGGGAGACTGTCTTCAAAATTTGTTCTTATGTCACTGGCATGCAATATCAGAAATCTCCAGAAATGGCCCTATTGTCTATATCCGAACTCTAATGCCACGTACAGACGATCGGACATTCCGACAACAAAACCGTGGATTTTTTTCTGACGGATGTTGGCTCAAACTTGTCTTGAATACACACGGTCACACAAATGTTGTTGGAAATTCCGAACGTCAAGAACGCGGTGACGTACAACACTACGACGAGCCGAGAAAAATTAAGTTCAATGATTCCGAGCATGCGTCGAATTGATTCCGAGCATGCGTAGAATTTTTGTGCGTTGAATTGTGTACACACGGTCGGAATTTCCGACAAGAAAATTTGTTGTTGGAAAATTTGAGAACCAGGTCTCAAATTTTTGTTGTCGGAAATTCCGACAGCAAATGTCCGACGGAGCACACACACGGTCGGATTTTCCGACAACAAGCATACATCGAACATTTGTTATCGGAAATTCCGACCGTGTGTAAGCGGCATAAGGGAGAGACCAAAAAGGGGTTGCTTCGCTTTCTCATCTCTGAAGCGAGATAATCATACCTAGACACGGGAATAACAATGTTGCTCCTACAATTAAAGAGTGAATAATTGAGTTGAATCAAGTAAGGAGAATGGAGGCACTAACGGCAAATATACATGAATGCTATACGAAGTATATGGCTGTATGGTCTCCCTGGACTGATTTTTGGGCTCTGGCACTCTGGGATCTTTTTTATAAATAGTTTTTTTCTTACAATTAGTTTTTTTTTATGACGTTGCTCTGGTTTGGGGAGGTGGTTCCCCATATGGACCGTTGGAGAAATGGATAGACTTGGTTGTTAATTTTTTCCCTCTTTTTTTTTTTTTTTTTTTGTTTGTTTTTTGTTTTGTTTGTTTCTAATGTCTGGTTTGTTGTGATTTTGGGTAGATATCTGCCCAAGTGAAGTAATGGTCACCTTAATGTTTTGTCTGAAAAGGTGGCAAGACATAATTATACTGATCTACAAAACATTGGAAAGGAATGTTTCTCTCAACCTCTATTAATGTTTTGGTTGGGGGATCTAGGTGATCCAGATTATGTGTTTTTGCATGTAAATTTACAATTAACTCAATTAATTCAATAAAAATGTATATATAAAAAATAGATGATTTGCCTTGCCAGACTTCTTCAACATCGGTGTGTTCATCTGTACAATCGTCCCCAGGAAGCCACCGCTCCACAGATGCGTCAGCGTTCGTCCTCTCAAGCCGGATTGTGTTACTCCTTGCAAGCCAGCTCATCAGGGGCCCCTGAAGTTTGCCACAGGGCCTAATTGGAGGTATTGGTGTTAAAGACCTTAAGCCCTGGTTCACACTGGTGCATTTTGACATGCGATTTGGCACCGTCCTAATCGGTGCGACGCCGCATCTGCGGCGCTGCACCGATTTCAAAAAGTAGTTTATATTGACATCTGTGTAGAAACCTGCACAGATGTCTCTGTAATTGGGGCCGAAATCGGGACTGACCAGCAGGAGTGAAATTGTGCGAGTTCAGCTGAACTCGCACGGCTTCACTCCCGCAGCCCAGTGTGAACATGGGCTAAAGTCTCGTACACACGATCGGATATCCTATGGATTCTAATCCGATGGTTTTGTCCATCGGAAATCCGATGAAGCTGACTTCCATCAGTCTTGCCTACACACCATCAGTCAAAAAACCGAACGTTCCAAACGCGGTGACGTAAAACACTCCGATGAGCCGAGAAAAATGAAGTTCAATGCTTCTGAGCATGCGCCAACTTGATTCTGAGCATGCGTGGGTTTTTTATCCGATGGACTTGCCCATAGACGATCAAAGTTTTCGATGGTTTTTTTATCTATCGGAAAAATTTAAAACATGTTCTATTTTTTAAAACCGATGGAAAAAAGACAGATGGGTCCCATACACGATTGGTTTGTCTGATGAAAACAATCCATCGGACGGTTTTCATCGGTTAAACCGATCGTGTGTACAGGGCTTTAGTTGTATATATCCATATATACACTGTTCTTCTCAAACATATTTATATTCTTCCTGCTATTTCTTTGGTTGTATGAAATGCCATCACTTTATCATATATAAAGTTACACTAATCACCTGCTGGTATGGCTGAATATCTTTACTCTTAGAAATCTATGCAGGGTGTATTAGTACCATAGGTGTGTGCAGCCTATTGTATTAGGGTGTGCACCCCAAGGCTCAAACACATTTGCGTGTATACAGTATATACTGACTGTGTCAGCAGAGCAATGGTCGGTGTCAGTAGGGCATAGATTGGTGTCAGTAGGGCAGTGGACGGCGCCAGTAGTTTATATTTTTATTATTTTATGTTCTTATTATTTTTTATAATTATATTTTTTAGGAGCCCCATTTAGGGGGCTTTGGTGAAACATCAGTGGGTCTAAACAGGGGAAATTTGCACCACACTGGGTGACTAGGGTGTGCCAAGGCATACCTGGCACACCCTGTGCGCACACCTATGATTAGTACTACTGCTGTCAGTTATTTTGAGTGAGTTACTAGTTATTGGCCTAGAAAGGGATCATCTCTACATAGGTCCATAAAGACATGGATGACTGAGTTTGGGGTGGAGGAACTTGAGTGGACTGCATTGAACCCTACGGACTAATATTGGGATGCCATTAAAGTTCATGTGCATGTAAAGGCAGGTGTCCCAATACTTTCGGTAATATAGTGTGTGCGCGTGTGTGTATATATGTAGCGGGCATTTAAATTTGGGGGGGGGGGGAGCATCTGGGTTATTTAACCCAGATGCACTGATTGCTAGGGAATCTGAGACCCTTTTAAGGTTCTTGGAGGACTCTGGTGGTGTGAGGTTCCCTGCGGCCTATAGGTGGCATTGTTGCCGGGGGCCGGAGTTGAACTCACACCGCGAGACTGTGCCTTTTTGTCCTCCCCTGGCGCTGGTACAGCGGGGCGGGGAACCCGCTGTGACGCAAAGGGAGAGGAGATAAAAGGGGCGGACGCCCTTACCACGGGGTTCAGAGTGCAGAGTCGGAGGACGCGGCCGCACACAGGCACCTTCAGCCTGGGTGCTGGCGTTCCGGACCCAGGTGCCCTTGACCTGGCCGGAGCGAGAGATGGAGTCCATCCCAGGCACCTTAAGCCTGGGGTGAGGTACTATGGCCAAGGCCTGGGGCCCAGTAACTTTTACTGGGTTCTGCGAGGGTGGAGGAGTCCGAGGGGCCCTAAGGTGTTGGGACCCGTATCCGAGGTGAGGAGGCTGGGGAGTGTAACCCTTTCGAATAGCCCGGTACAGCATTAATCTGGTGACGGCGGGGCCTCTGGTAACTCTCTTGGAGGGATGTCTTCCCCCTCTAACTGTTCATTAGAGTCGCTGGAAGAGACTCTGAAGCCAAAAAGTATGTTTTACAGCCACTGTGCTTAGAAACCGTTGGTGAAACCTCAACGGTTTAGTTTCTTTGAGGATTTTGCCTTGACCTACTCCCCACCAATACTGAACTGTTCTATGGGTCTCAAACTGTCTGCTCGCAAAGGACTATTTGTTTGCCGTTATGGAATAAATAAGTGTTGGACCTTTTCAGTGTGTGGTACTCCAATTACTGGGAGCAAAGGGGATTATCATCAGAACAGACTTGGCTCTGAGCGTATACACAGCCCGAAGGTAATCTGGTGCTGGCCTTCACCTCTACATGCTGTAATCTAGAGGACATGGGCCGTGGCGCACCTCGCTCTCCCCTTCAAGGTTCCCCTAGACCGGAGCCAGAGTAACCGCCTGAAGAAGAAGAGAGAGGGTGAGGCCGCTATATATATATATATATATATATATATATATATATATACTGTATGTATATATATATATATATATATAAACTGTACATATACACACACTCTTATAAATAAATGTAAACAAACATTTTAAAATGTATTAAAACATGGACGGTGTCAGTAAAGCAGAGGATGGTGTCAGTAGGAGCCTGGATAGTGTCAGTCAAAAGGGCAGAGGACAGTGACAGTAGGGCAGAGGAAGGTGTCAGTAGGGCAGAGGAAGGTGTCAGTAGGGCAAAGGATGGTGTCAGCAGGGCAGAGATTTGTGTTAGGTGGGAAGAGGACAGTGTCAATAGGGCAGTAGATGTAAGCATAGCAGAGGTTGGTGTCATTAGAACAGTGGATGGTGTGTCAATAGAGCAGTGGACATTGTCAGTAGGGCAGAGGTTGGTGTCAGTAAGGCAGTGGACGGTGTCAGTAGGGCAGAGGTTGGTGTCAGTAAGGCAGTGGACGCTGTCAGTAGGGCAGAGGTTGGTGTCAGTAAGGCAGTGGACGCTGTCAGTAGGGCAGAGGTTGGTGTCAGTAAGGCAGTGGACGGTGTCAGTAGGGCAGAGGTTGGTGTCAGTAGGGCCAAGGACGGTGTCAGTACAGGAGTGGATGATGTCGGTAGGCCAGAGGACAGTGTCAGTAGGGCAGAGTTTGGTGTCAGTAAGGCAGTGGATGGTGTCAGTAGGGCAGAGGTTGGTGTCAGTAGGGCCAAGGACGGTGTCAGTACAGGAGTGGATGATGTCGGTAGGCCAGAGGACGGTGTCAGTAGGGCAGAGTTTGGTGTCAGTAGGGCAGAGTTTGGTGTCAGTACGGCAGTGGATGATGTCGGTAGGCCAGAGGACCGTGTCAGTATGGCAGAGATTGGTGTCAGTAAGGCAGTGGACGGGCACTTTTCGACGGAGGGCACAAATCGATAGAACACCGGCTCTCTGTGATGTCCCCTTTTTCCGGTCGGTGCTCACGGAGATCAAAGACACACAGAGCGGGCTGTTTGTACATTCTTCTTCCTCACCCTCTATCAGCAGCGGGGGTGGGGAATAATAAAGCAGCGGCAGGACTGTCCAACTTGCAGAGGGGGACACTGAGTTCCAGGCAATCAGTGTGCAGTAACCTCTAGCAACTGAATGGTGGGAGGTAATGTGCAGTAACCTCTAGCAACTGACTGGTGAGAGGTAATGTGCAGTAACCTCTAGCAACTGAATGGTGATCTGTAATGTGCATGTAGCGCACCCCCAACTAAGAGAGCCACTGAATTTGGTCTCAGGCCCTGCACACAGCACCGCCAACCCCCGGCAATTTACTCGACCCACTCTGGCACAGTTAGTCTAGGGTAATATCTCTTATACTCTATGGTAAAATTCAGACACCAATGCAGAATAGTAAAGTATAACAAGTTTACTTTTCTATAAGTAGAAGAACAGTTATAACAAACCACATGAATTACTTGCAGAGCCCTGCACTAAATAACATACTACGCATGGACTATGTATGATAGTAGTTAACCAGGCGCCCTGTGGCGCAGTAACTAAAGAGAACTATCTAACTGGTCAGGCCTGACGCAGAATCTATACTCAGTCTCTCAGGAGATGAATTCTTCGCATGCAAAAATCTTGACTGGAGGTGCACATTCAGGAACAATTTATAATCCACAGGTTAATCAACAACAAGGAACACTTCACTGGAGACCGTTTAACTCCGTTCCACTATAGGTCTCCGGTGCAACATCAAATAAAGGCCGGTGGGCCAAGGCAGTCTGTAGGCCTAATGACAGTACAACGTGCTTGGATTGAGCATGTGCTCGCTCACCCCTCCGGACGCGATCCCAGTCCGGGACTTCCACCTGCTGTGTCTCCACACACACACACAGCGTCTGCAGCGGTCGGGTCTCCGATCCAACAGAAGTTGAGGATAAACAAAGTCAGATGCCACCCAGGCTCGCAGTGGGGTGGAAGGCTCTTTGGCAGCTGCGCAAGGCCCCAGGCTTCAGGCCTTGCACTCCAGCAGATCCTCACAGGAGGACCTCTTGATCGAAGTCCCGTGTCCAAAAGAGAGCGAGCTTAGCCTCGCCCCTTCCCTTTATAGCCCCACCCATAAGTCTCTGTGGTGGCACAATGCACCCTGGGTGCCAAATGGGGTTCTGGGTAAGGTAGTCCAGAGAGTCTTTAAAGAAGACCCCGCTACATGTAGTAACCCCTAGCGCATGTCTTGGCGCACAGATCAGCGTGCCAGCACCAACAGCATCATTTACAGAAGCCAGCTTGGGGTGCACACCTAAGGTGACCAGATTTTTAAAATGAAATCCGGGGACATATTTTTTTTTTACTAGTAATGGCGGCAATCAGCGACTCTCTGCCCATCGCCGCCGCCCGCCTCACAGCCTGTCAAGTCTTACTCTCTTAGCTACTACTGGGTGGGGAGTGGAGGAAGATCACTCCACTAGAGAAGGCAAGGAGATAAGCAGGCGGCTGGCTGGGACTTGAGCCAAGGCAGAAGAACATGCGAGCGGAGCTGAATGGGCATGCACCCGAAACTGAAGAAATATTACCTTCACTCCGACCAGCACATGATCATCAGAACGGGGCACAGAAAATGGAAAAATACACCCCCCTGAACTGACTGTCTGTGAAATTGCCCCATGGCCCCTGTTCAAATCCAATCCGGGGACAAAACTGGGGACAGACTTGGTCCGGGGACAGTGTCTTCAATCCGGGGACTGTCCCCTGAAATCGGGGATGTCTGGTCACCCTTTGCACACCCTGACCAGGCCCGTAAAACTATCCAGCTCAGCATCTGCTATATGGGAAAAAAAAATATTCGGATTGCTTTTCAGAGAGCATTTGGCAGGTGATAAAGAGGTGCTGCATTGCCTCTTCACCACCTGCATTAACCACTTCAACCCCCCACATTAGCATGCTGCAACCGTGTGCATTGCACACAGTTGTGGGGCACTTGCAGAGCAGCGCCATTCACTTGAATGGGTGACGTTCAACAGAGGGTATAATTCATGCCGCAAGCTTTGAAGCAAAGTATGGTGTATACAGTATAAAAACACCCGTAGGTGCTGCCCCTGTAGCTAAAGGGGATAGTGGCCATATTATTACCACAGTTTAAGCACACCCACTCTTTGCCGCGGCACGCTACTTTTGCCACAGGTCATTCTCAACTTCAAAAGTTGGGAGGTAATAATGGTACAGACAGCTCCCATTATAAGGAAAGTAATACATGAGGTTGGAGTGTCAGAATAGACATTATAGACACCTCCAGTACACATTTCAATGATAACCTAATCCTGTCAGTATTCCCCGCCACACACTGCACGTGTCACACCAGCAGGCTCATGTCAGTGGTTAAGGGACGTCGCCCTCAGCCTATCCCGGAGCCAGCGCTCCTTGTTACTCCTGGTGACTCGCTCCCGCCTCCCTGTCTGGCTAATAGGAGAATCTGTGGTTTCTGCCCAATCCCAAGCGCGATGGGCGGTGAGTGACAGCGGCCGCGTCCAATCGAGTGAAAGAGATCGCAGCAGCTGTGTTGTCAGGGAAGTGACTGTCATCAGGAGACTGCGAGGTGGAAGGTGCAGGAGGGCGGAGGTGTGGATGTCATTGCTGGCTGATGGGAGAGTTGGAGGTGCCGGTCCCTGGAGAAGAGCTGTGAGGTGAGAGGATGGCCGGGCCTGGCTTTGGGTGGGGTGGTCATAGGCTGGTTGCGTGTGACATGGATGTGACTCAGCTCTGAGGAGACCTCTGTATATAATGTATGTATAATGTATAGACTGCTCTATAGATTTATATCACGGGGGTGACCATAGGAGATGATGTAATGTAATAATCCAGGGCTGGGGGGGCCCCCTAGTGCCTTAATAATCCAGGGCTGGGGGGGGCCCCCTAGTGCCTTAATAATCCAGGGCTGGGGGGGGGCCCCTAGTGCCTTAATAATCCAGGGCTGGGGGGGGCCCCCTAGTGCCTTAATAATCCAGGGCTGGGGGGGGCCCCTAGTGCCTTAATAATCCAGGGCTGGGGGGGGGGCCCTAGTGCCTTAATAATCCAGGGCTGGGGGGGGGGGCCCTAGTGCTTTAATAATCCAGGGCTGGGGGGGCCCCCTAGTGCCTTAATAATCCAGGGCTGGGGGGGGCCCCCTAGTGCCTTAATAATCCAGGGCTGGGGGGGCCCCCTAGTGCCTTAATAATCCAGGGCTGGGGGGGCCCCCTAGTGCCTTAATAATCCAGGGCTGGGGGGGCCCCCTAGTGCCTTAATAATCCAGGGCTGGGGGGGCCCCCTAGTGCCTTAATAATCCAGGGCTGGGGGGGCCCCCTAGTGCCTTAATAATCCAGGGCTGGGGGGGCCCCCTAGTGCCTTAATAATCCAGGGCTGGGGGGGCCCCCTAGTGCCTTAATAATCCAGGGCTGGGGGGGCCCCCTAGTGCCTTAATAATCCAGGGCTGGGGGGGCCCCCTAGTGCCTTAATAATCCAGGGCTGGGGGGCCCCCTAGTGCCTTAATAATCCAGGGCTGGGGGGCCCCCTAGTGCCTTAATAATCCAGGGCTGGGGGGGCCCCCTAGTGCCTTAATAATCCAGGGCTGGGGGGCCCCCTAGTGCCTTAATAATCCAGGGCTGGGGGGGCCCCCTAGTGCCGTAATAGGCCAGGGCTGGGGGGGCCCCCTAGTGCCGTAATAGGCCAGGGCTGGGGGGCCCCCTAGTGCCGTAATAGGCCAGGGCTGGGGGGCCCCCTAGTGCCGTAATAGGCCAGGGCTGGGGGGCCCCCTAGTGCCGTAATAGGCCAGGGCTGGGGGGCCCCCTAGTGCCGTAATAGGCCAGGGCTGGGGCCCCCCCCGCTAGTGCCGTAATAGGCCAGGACTGGGGGGGCCCCCTAGTGCCGTAATGAGCTAAAACCTACAAAAGGAGGGAAATCCCTGGTAGTCACCAGAACTAGTGTCCCCATTGGAAGATTTCCCCTCTCTTCCTGTTTGGGGGAGCACTCAATATCTTCTCTTTATTATTCTGTGACAACAGTAAACAGGACAAGTAGGTTGAATTTCCCCAATGGGGATACAGAAAGAAAAAGAAAAAGAGAAGGTCCAGTACTTGTAGTTTCCTATTCACGGGACAAATGACACAGCCAGGTGGGCGGAGCCCCCGCACAAACAAATATTTTTTTTTTCAATTGTGACAGCGAGTGGGGGGGGGGGGAGAAGATCCACCGCTTGCTGTCACAACAGGGGATTTGGGGGTGCAGGTGCTGCTGCAACAGTAACATGTTGCGTTACACCCTGAATACAGGTGTAACATGATACAAAAGGTGAACTACGTAAAGAAACAAAAGTCAGTATTAACTCTGAACCAATCCAGCTCAAGGCCAACCCCCCCCCCGGGCCCGGCTTATTGCAGCCCAAGGGCCCCCCCCCCCCGGGCCCGGCTTATTGCAGCCCAAGGGCCCCCCCCCCGGTCCTGGCTTATTGCAGCCCAAGGGCCCCCCCCCCCCGGTCCTGGCTTATTGCAGCCCAAGGGCCCCCCCCCCCCGGTCCTGGCTTATTGCAGCCCAAGGGCCCCCCCCCCCCGGTCCTGGCTTATTGCAGCCCAAGGGCCCCCCCCCCCGGTCCTGGCTTATTGCAGCCCAAGGGCCCCCCCCCCGGTCCTGGCTTATTGCAGCCCAAGGGCCCCCCCCCCCGGTCCTGGCTTATTGCAGCCCAAGGGCCCCCCCCCCCCCGGTCCTGGCTTATTGCAGCCCAAGGGCCCCCCCCCCCGGTCCTGGCTTATTGCAGCCCAAGGGCCCCCCCCCCCGGTCCTGGCTTATTGCAGCCCAAGGGCCCCCCCCCCGGTCCTGGCTTATTGCAGCCCAAAGGGCCCCCCCCCCCGGTCCTGGCTTATTGCAGCCCAAGGGGCCCCCCCCCCCCGGTCCTGGCTTATTGCAGCCCAAGGGGCCCCCCCCCCCGGTCCTGGCTTATTGCAGCCCAAGGGCCCCCCCCCCCCGGTCCTGGCTTATTGCAGAACCCCCAGCTGTCAGCTTGTAATTATTATTATTATTATTATTATTATACAGGATTTATATAGCGCCAGCAGTTTACGCAGTGCTTTACAACTTGAGGTAGACATTACAGATACAATACACTTTAATACAGTAGGAATCGGAGGGCCCCGCTCATTGGAGCTTACAAGGGGCGCTGTTGATCGCTCTTTGTAGTTCATTGAGCTTCTTGTCAGAGTGCAACTGTCTGCTAATATCAGAGGTACGGGCAGACAGTCTGCAGGCATTACACCCACTATTTGCTGATTGTGGGTGCAAGCAATGCTTTACAGGTCCCTAACAAAAAAATAAATAAATAATAATAGTGCATTTTGTTTTTTTCCTGCAAAAAAAAAAAAAAGTGCAGCAATTTTTTTCTTTTTTAAAGTGAACTTATGCTTTAAAAGTTTTCCACTTAAGTGGAAATCGGCCTATAGAGACTCTTTTATTTTCTGGGAGAATCAAAGCTGAAACTTTTTGGGATCTCTTTATTCTCCAGTTTCTAGTAATGGACCCTTCTAATGTTGTATTATGTCATTGATGCCACACATTGCTTCTTCTCTTGAACTCTGTATCAGATATACAGAACATGTGGATTTTGTTAACCACTTCAGCCCCGGACCATTTGGCTGTGTAAAGACCAGGCCCCTTTTTGCGATTCGGCACTGCATCGGTTTAACTGACAATTGCGCGGTTTTGCAACGTGGCTCCCACACAAAATTGTCGTCCTTTTTTCCCCACAAATAGAGCTTTCTTTTGGTGGTATTTGATCACCTCCTGCAGTTTTTATTTTTTGCGCTATAAACAAAAATAAAGCGACAATGGAAAAAAATGCAATATTTTGTACTTTTTGCTATAATAAATATTCCTAATTTTGTTTTTAAAAAAAAACAAAACAATTTTTTTCTCAGTTTAGGCCGATGCGTATTCTTCTACACATTTTTGATTAAAAAAATCGCAATAAGTGTATATTGATTGGTTTGCACAAAAGTTATAGCGTCTACAAAATAGGGGATATTTTTTTTTATGGCATTTTTATTATTTATTTTTACTAGTAATGGCGGCGATCTGCGTTTTTTTTTTTTTTTTTTAATCGTGACTGCGACTTTATGGCGGACACATCGGATATTTTTGACACATTTTTGGGATCATTATCATTTTTACAGCGAACAGTGATATAAAACTGCATTGATTACTGTAAAAATGGCAGTGAATGGGGTTAACCACTGGGTGGTGCTAAAGGGGTTAAGTCAGTCCTAGGGAGGGATTCTTACTGTTAGGGGGAGGAGCTACCAATGACACGTCACTGATCCCGATCACGGGGAACAGTAGATCAGTGACATGTCACTAGGCAGAATAGGGGTATGCCTTTTTTACAAAGGCATCCCCCTGTTCTGCCTTTTCCGACCGCAATCGTGGGCCGCCCGGGAACATCGAGATCCTGGGACCCGCGAGCACACTCATGAGGCACGCAGCGGGCGTGCGCACCCCCGCTGGGTGGCAAATTTAAAGGGATGTACAGGTACGCCCATTTGCCTGCCCGTGCCATTGTGTTAATGTATATGTGTGTGCGGCGGTCGCTATGTGGTTAAAGGAAATGATTATATATATATATATATATATATATATATATATATATATATATATATATATATACATATATAATTTATTATATTCTCTTCATATTGTTAGGAGCCGTATGTCTGTGGGTTACAAGTCAATGACGTAACGGACCGCTTGGGTCCCAGAACAATCTCACGTGGGTACCTAAGACCCATACACACAATCAGAAAATCGTACGAAAAATAACGCTTTGAAATTGATCGTACGATAATCTGATTGGTACACAGCTTTCGAGAGCTGATCACGACAATTCATGGAAAATTATCCGATGAGGCAAGCACGAAAAATGTTCTCGTACGTTTTTTCCGTTAACCGCTTGCCGATCATTTACCTTGCTTGCAAGGCGGCTCTGCTGCGCAGAATTGTATACCTAGTACGTGACCCTACACTTTCAGGTCTGGAGCTTGCATGTGCGCAGCCTGCGACCCGCTCCCGCTGTGATTATATATACACCGTGTGAGCTGATGTGCGGGTACCGCAGATTTGATGTCTGCCGGGACCCACCGATCATTAGGCAGAGAGCCAGAACGGCGATCTGCCTATGTAAACAAGGAACATATTGCTGTTGTGTCAGTAGGGAAGTCATGGGTCCTGTGTTCCTGCAAAACAGGGAAATTAATCCATGCCAAAAGCACCTCTCACAGTATACAAACACTGGCTAGGCACAGTTAACCCCTTGATCGCCCCTGATGTTAACCCCTTCACAGCCATTAGTGTCATTAGTACAGTGACAGTGCATATTTTTAGCACTGGTCCCCAAAAAGTGTCAAAATCACCGCTGCAATATCACAGTCCTGCTATAAGTCGCTGATCACCACCATTACTATTAAGAATAAATTAAAAATTCCATAAATATATCCCATAGTTTGTAGACACTATAACTTTTGTGCAAACATATCAATATACAATTTTTGGGATTTTTTTACCAAAAATATGTAGCAGAATACATATTGGCCTAAATTTATGAAGAAATTCTATATATTTTTTTTTTTAATTGTCTGTCTGTCTTTTGTTTATAGCACAAAAAAAACTGAAAACGTAGAGATGATCAAACACCACCAAAAGAAAGCTGTATTTGTGGGGAAAAAAGACATATATTTTATTTGGGTTCAGCGTCGCACGACCGCACAAATGTCAGTTAAAGTAACGCAGTGCCATGTCGCAAAAAATGGCCTGGTTATGAAGGGGGTAAATCTTCATGAGTTTAATCAGTATAGTTTTTGTCCTAAAATACAAATACAATACATTACTTCACTTCCAAATGTTTAGTCTCTCGTACGAAAATTTTCTGAACTTTAGTAACCTCTTTTATTTTCGATAATCTCATTGTGTGTTTCGGGCATTAAGGCCCATTAAGGCCTCATGCCCACGGACGTTTCTTTTTCGTACATCACGGGACACAGAGCGACTTAGTCATTACTAATGGGGTTATATAGATTACCTTCAGGTGCTGGCACTGGCCACTTCCAAACCGGAAGTACCCTCCCCTATATAAGCCCCTCCCATCCGGGAGCACCTCAGTTTTTTGCCAGTGTCTAAGGTGTTGGCCAAAGAGTAACATGTGTTTTCACTGGGCTTGCGTACAGGTTCTTTTGGGCCTTAGTAAGCTGTTCCGGATCCCACCAAAAAAGCTTCATAGCTAAACGGTCGGTACCCGGGCCTTGCAGCAGAAGAGCAAGGTTTTGCCTGTAATGCCTCTCTTAGGAGGGCTGGACCCTGGGATCCAGAGCTCTGGTCATACCCACGACCAAGATGTTGTCTGTGCAGGGTGCTATACAGGTCCAGGGGAGTGGAATCCTTGGGAACCCGGTCCCTGAAGGTTTAATTACAATGCCTGCCGTGATAGGTGAAGTTTGGGCTTCTGTGGACCAAACAAAGTCCTGCGGCGGGGATCAGGTAAGTGGGGGCCCCCAGGAACTTGGTTCTATTGGGGGACCCCCAAGCCTAATTTGTTTTTCTGTCTGTTACCTAACGGTATTCCCGCTAATATCTGTGTATGCCTGTAACTACTGAAAATGTAAAATTTTAATAGTAGTCAAGAAAAAAAAAAAAAAAAAGGACCGCGGTACCTGTGTTAAACCACTAGAGGCCGCTGTGGTCCATTTTTCTTGTCATGTGGATCTTTGGTTTTCTCAAGTCAAAAGATCCAGGCAGTTGGTAAGTTTCTTCCTCTGCCCTGTTGCTGCGCTCATCCACCGCACAGGCCCTCCGGCAAAAAGGGCCCTGGCTCCTAGTCCCTGTTTGATTTTCGAAAAGGGCGCCAATGGGGCGCGGGCGCGTGCACGCGCCTCCTATGAAAAAAAGGGGCGGGTGGGTGACGCTCGATGCGCGCCACGGCGCTTCTGCGCATGTGCAGGCGTCCCAGCTTGTATAAAGACACGGTACAAGTGTCAGCTGGATGCAAACAGAGCTAGCAACAAACAGTGGCACACAGAGGCGGTTGATGCAGGCATCCCCATAGAAAGGCACTTTAGTGGACACCAGCTGGTATATAGCAGCAACTGTGTTAGACTATTACCAGCAAAATTGGTGTATGACGACGGGAATACCTCAGCTTTGTGCTTATAGGATATGTCGTCCAGATGCTCTGGAAATAGATCTTCCAAGAAGCGAAAGGGGTCTCCGTCGGGCTCTGAGGATTTTGGGCATGCTGTACTGCGCCAATCTCCCCTGAAATTTCAGAGGTCAGTAGCCGTAGGAACCCCGCAGGAGTACCTGGTACTGCGGCTGTCCCCAGTCCACCTGCTCCTGTATATATAACAGAGGAGGTTTTATCCTCAACTCTGGGAGGATTGGAAGAGAGATTAACAGCATTGATCGCTGCTTCCCTGTCACAGGAAAAGCGCGTCCGATCTCCGTCTCCTCCTGCAGAGTGCCTGTTAGTGGAGGAACAGTCCCAGAGATCGACCTACCTGAAGGGGATCAGGTGAGGTTGATTCAGTTATAGAGGAATCAACAGTGGAAGAACCTTTCTCAGCATCTCAGGCTGAAAGATTATGGGTTCAGTCTCTGACTAACATGGTCCGAACAGCATTTTAAATGCCTCTGGCGGAACCATCAACCACTACTGTCTCCTCGCTGGGGTCGCTGAAAGCTCCCCAGACTGTCTGTTCCTTCCCAATCCACCCTTTATTGGAAGGGTTTATTTACCAGGATTGGGAGCATCCTGTAAAATATTTACTCCCCCCAAGAGATTTCCAGTGATCTATCCCATGGAGGATAAGTTCATAAAAAAAAAAAAAAAAAAAAAAAAAATGGAGGGTCCCTACAGTGGACACAGCCATCTCTTGTGTAAATAAATCACTGACATGTCCAGTAGATAATGTTCCAATGTTCAAGGACCCAATAGATAAAAAATTGGAGTCTTTACTAAAATCTGCTTTCTCTACAGCAAGCATGGTGACACAACCTGCAGTAGCAGCGATTGGAGTCTGCCAAGCAATGAAAGATCAGTTGAAACAAGTCTTAAGGGACTTACCAGATCAGCAGGCTCTTGCCCTAGCTGACCTACCTAGAGCCTTGTGTTGCGGTGGACGCCATAAAGGATACAATCCAACAGGCATCCCGCTTTACGCTGTCTGTAGACATATGCGTAGGCTTCTATGGCTCAAAAACTGGTCTGCTGAAGCTCCCTGTAAGAAATTGCTGATTAGCTTTCCATTTCATGGAGAACGCTTATCTGGAGATGATCTGGACAAATATATCCAGAAAACTTCTGCCGGTAAAAGTACACTCTTGCCGGTTAAGAACAAGGGTAGAAGTCCTTCTTTTAAGAGGCCTACTTCTCCAGTCCCTGGCACATCGGCTGTGAAACAGTTCCGACGGCCTCCGCGGTCAAATCCAGGGGGCAGAAATCAGGGACAATCACAGGGTAACAAGAAACCCTGGGTCAAGAGAGGTACAAAACCTCCCCCTAAGTCATGAAGGGTTGCCCCCACTCAATCGGGTGAGGGGAAGACTTCAGTTGTTCACAGAGACCTGGCGGGATACCATCAGAGATGGGTGATCTCCGCAGTAAGTCTGGGATACAGGCTGGAGTTAAAAGACATTCCTCCTGCCCATTTTATAAGGTCAAACGTGCCAAGCGATCCCCAGAAGAGTGGATCCCTCCTTCTGGCACTAGAGCAACTATTGCCCCAAGGGTAATCATGAAGGTTCCCTTGGAAGAAAACGGGTTCGGGTTTTACTCGAACCTTGTCACAGTCCCCAAACCAAATGGGGACATGAGGCCCATATTAAATATAAAAGGGCTAAACAAGTTCCTACATATCAGGACTTTTTCGGATGGAGTCGATCCGATCGGTGGCCACCGCCCTACAAGGGCAGGAATGGTTAGCCTCGATCGACATAAGGGATGCTTATTTGCATATTCCCATCTGTCCGGCCCACCAGAAATTTCTACGCCTTGCAGTAGAAGGGCGCCATTTTCAGTTCAGAGCCTTACCTTTCGGTCTGGCCACGGCACCACGAGTGTTCACAAAAATTCTGGCCCTACGATTGGCCAAACTAGGAACACAAGGTGTAACGATCATGGCATATCTAGACGACTTGTTGCTGATAGACCACTCAGTGAAAAAAAACTAGAAGTGGTCGTTCACAAGATAATCAAGTATCTGGAATCTCACGGTTGCATTATCAACCGAGACAAGTCAGCCCTAAAACCAGTCAAAAGCCTGGAATACTTGGGGGCTAAGACTGGATTCAAACCAGAGAAAGATTTTCTTACCTCCAGAGAAGGTGTCGTCTTTGAAAGATTTGACCCACTTAGTGGGTACAAAAAAGAAAAACCATCCATACGCCTGTGTATAAGGCTGCTGGGAAAAATGGTGGCTTCATTCGAAGCAGTACCCTACGGTCAATTCCATTCAAGGAACTTGCAGAGGGCCATACTGTCAGCCTGGAACAAAAAAGTTCAGGCTTTAGACTTAACAATGTCCCTGTCCCCTTCCGTTCGCAAGAGCCTCCATTGGTGGTTGATACCAGAATCTGGAAAAAGGGAAACCCTTCAGTCCGGTTTCTTGGAAGGTGGTCACTACAGATGCCAGCCTCATAGGCTGGGGGGGCAGTACTGGAGCAATGGTCTCTCCAGGGCAAGTGGTCAGAAGCAGAGAAGGCCCTGCCCACCAATCTCTTAGAGATACGAGCAGCCCGGTATGCCCTAGTAGCATGGACATCCAAACTCCAAGGGTCACCTGTCAGAATTCAATCAGACAATGCCACAGCAGTGGCATATATCAATCACCAGGGTGGCACCAGGAGTCGTGCAGCCCAGAGGGAAGCGAATTGCATCCTGGAATGGGCAGAAAGGTATGTCACAGCCATATCCGCGGTTTTCATCCCAGGAGTGGAAAATTGGAGAGCGGACTTTTTAAGTCGCCAGCAATTATGCCCGGGGGAATGGTCTCTTCACCCTGAGGTTTTCCAGGCAATATGCCAGCGGTGGGGAACACCGGATGTAGATCTGCTAGCATCCAGATTCAACGCAAAGGTGGACAGATTTGTGTCTCGCACAAAGGATCCCCTAGCTTGCGGTTCGGATGCCCTAGTGTTCCCTTGGGATCAGTTCAAGCTGATATATGCATTCCCACCGCGATTAATCCGCAGAATCGGGGTAGAAAAGAAACCAGTGATTCTGGTGGCTCCAGCGTGGCCCCGAAGGGCATGGTACGAGGAGATTGTAAAAATGTCAGTGGGAAGTCCTTGGACCCTCCCACATCGTCCGGACCTGCTTTCGCAAGGACCGATATACTACCCTTCCTTACCAGCCCTAGGTTTGATGGCCTGGCTATTGAAGCCCACATTCTAAAAAAGAGAGGGCTCTCTAATCCTGTGTTATCTACCATGATCAATGCCAGGAAGCCGGTATCCAGGCAGATCTATTATAGGATCTAGAAGGCGTACATCACGTGGTGTGAGGCCAGGAAATGGCATCCACGTAAGTACGTAATAGGTAGGATTCTGGACTTCCTACAGTGGGCTGTACATAGGAAGCTTGCCTTGAGTACTATCAAGGGTCAGACGGCCTTGTCAATATTTTTTTCAAAGGCCCTTGGCTTTGCATTCATTAGTCAAAGCTTTCATACAAGGAGTGATGCGTATTAGCCCTCCGGTTAGTATTCCCATATGTCCATGGGACTTAAACCTGGTTCTGTCGGTTCTACAGAAACAACCATTTGAACCATTGCGGCACATTTTCTTGGTTCTTTTCACCAGGAAATTGATTTTCTTAGTAGCCATTTGTTCGGCTAAAAGAGTATCGGAATTAGCCGCCTTGTACTGTAAGGAGCCATATCTGGTTGTCCATAAGGACAGAGTAGTATTACGTCCTCACCCAGCCTTTCTTCCTAAGGTGGTATCGAGGTTCCATTTGAACCAAGATGTGGTTCTTCCTTCCTTTTTCCCCAAACCTAGTTTGGTAGAGGAAAAGTTATTGCATTCTTTGGATGTAGTAAGAGCAGTTAAAGCTTATCTTAAAGCCACTGCTCAGATTCGTAGAACGGATACTTTGTTTGTTCTGCCGGAAGGCCCCAGAAAGGGTCAGGCAGCATCAAAAATCTACTTTAGCCAAGTGGATTCGACAGGTCATAATACAAGCCTATGGCTTGAAAAGGAGACCGCCTCCGTTCAAAGTTAGGGCGCACTCCAGAAGAGCAGTTGGAACTTCATGGGCAGTGCATCACCAAGCCTCCCTGGCTCAAGTCTGTAAGGCCACAACATGGTCTTCGGTACACACGTTTACTAGATTCTACCAGGTAGACGTCAGAAGTCAGGAGGATGTCGCCTTTGGGCGCAGTGTGTTGCAGGCCGCAAAAGAGCCTCATGCCTGATGGCGCCCAGCTTATGTATCCCTCCCCTCATTTGGCATTGCTTTGGGACGTCCCATTAGTAATGACTAAGTCGGTCTGTGTCCCGTGATGTACGAAAAAGAAAAAGGGATTTTTATAACAGCTTACCTGTAAAATCCTTTTCTTGGAGTACATCACGGGACACAGAGCTCCCACCCCTCTTTTTGGGACACTTATTGCTTTGCTACAAAACTGAGGTGCTCCCGGATGGGAGGGGCTTATATAGGGGAGGGTACTTCCGGTTTGGAAGTGGCCAGTGCCAGCACCTGAAGGTAATCTATATAACCCATTAGTAATGACTATGTCGCTCTGTGTCCCGTGATGTACTCCAAGAAAAGGATTTTACAGGTAAGCTGTTATAAAAATCCCTTTTTTTACAGCCGCGTTTTTTACAGCTTAAAAACGCCTGTCCATGTTGGTCTATAGCTTCATGCCCACCTAGGCGTTTTTGTGCTGCAAATAGCATAGGTGTTTTTAAGCTGTAAAAAAACCCAGGACCAGTGCATTCCGTGGCGTCGGGCATAAAAAAACGCGAAGCGTTAAAAGCGCAAAAACGCCGTGATTGCGTTTTTGAGCTCCAGCGGTTCTTGTGTTTTTTTTTTCAAAAAAAATGCGGTCGAAAAATTTATACAATAACATGGACAGGCGTTTTTAAGTTGTAAAAAACGCTCAAAAACACGGCTGTAAAAACGTCCGTGGGCATGAGGCCTAAGGGTTGACTGCTGAAGAAATAGAACCTGGTCACTGACCTCAGTAAATACGATAATTGTTGATTTTTGTTTTTTCCCTGGCAATCCCTTTGCTTAGTGAACATGTTGGGTTTTATTTAATTTTTTTATGTGACCAGCTTATCCCCGTTTAGTAAATCAGCCCTTGTTGTGCTGTTGCCAGTAAGGTTTAGCCTTTAGCTGTAAGAACATGTCTTCATTAGTGGCTGTGAATGATAGAACAATGGGCATTGCGGTAAGCGATCATGCTAGGAACTTGTTTTGTGAAATAACTACATCATTATTGCTTGTCATTCTCATAGCGCCAATCTCATTGTCTTTAAAATACACCTCTAAGGTCTATTGGTGTGTCAGTAGCAACAGTAGCTGAAAAGACAAAGCTGAATTGTTAGAGTTTAGGGGCCGTTCCAATCTGAGCAACTCAGAATTGCAGGAAGAATCACGTGATTCTGCCCATGACTTTGGATCAAGCTAAAATTGCAACAAGATGCACATTGGGGTGCTAATCGTTTTTAATTTTCATTTTCTTGGAGAAGAGAGCAGCCCATTCAATTGGATGGTGTCGCTCCATAAACGCTTCAGCATTGCTAAATGTGAATAGGGCCTAACAGAAGAGACTTTATATGACTCTCCTGCATGGGGAAAAAAAATCACCTTTTTATCCCTCGCACTTCTTTGCTCTTTTTAATTCTACACAGTGCAGTGCATCTCAGATCATTGCCAGCAATGCAGCTCCCGAGCCTCAAGGACGATGCAACTCCTGTGCGCATGCGCTGGTGTTATTTTGGAAATGGCTGCTCAGTGGAAGGAAATCGGAGACAAAGGAAGTGGCCTGGGTAGAAAAGGTCTGTAGCACCCCTTGCTGAGTTGGCACTAGAGCTCGCCAGTCACCAGAGAGCATGAGCTTTGATAAACAGCAGTAGGGCTGACTAAGCAGGGGGCATTTAGGACCTTTGCAGAGAGACCACTGCTTCAAACACAGATTGAGAGCCCATGCACGCTGGGCTTAAAAAAAAAAAAAAAATCTGCATCTACTTTTTTTTTTCATTCTGTACCCCCCCCCCCCTGTAGAAAGTCCCTCAGTGTTATCCTATGTGCCCATGCACATTAGGACATTTTAAAGGCATATTTTAAGCTCAGCGTTTTGTAGGCAGAAAAAAACCCCTTCTGAATCAGTTTTGAGCAGAAAAAACTTGTAAACATGCAGTTATGTGAAGTTTCTGATGTGATTGGACCCTTAGCATTCTGTTTCATTCATTGCCTGTTAAATTGCATTTTATAAAAGGCAATCCTTTTAAATGAATGGTTTTCCATTGTAGCAAACATTCTAAAAACAAACATGCAGCAGTTTTTGTAGCACAAGAGTGTGTTACTGTACACTGCAGTGCACTGCAACACATGTATGTTGGAGTTCTATTAAACTTGAATGTAATGTGCTCGTGTCAACGCAATGCGCCAAGGTGTGATTGGGGCCTAACTGAAACAGTCTTGTAGTGCAATATAGGGAAGATTTGTTTTTGTTTTGCATTCACCAAGTAAAGTGTAGCATTTTTTTCCTTTTAATATAAGTGGCAACATTTTATTTTTACTGCCTCAGTCCTCATGTATTATGGAAACTAAGGCCCCTTTCACACTGGGGCGTTTTTCATGCGGTTTAGCGCTAATAATAGCGCTATTATACCGCATGAAAAAATCCTGCCCTGTAGCCTTCAATGTGAAAGCCCGAAGGCTTTCACACTGAAGCGGTGCGCTAGCAGGACCGCTCCAAAAGTCCTGCTAGCCACATCTTTACAGCGGTAAAGGAGCGGTGTGTTCACCGCTCCTTTACCGCGGTGTCCCATTGAAATCAATGGGACACCGCGGTATTAACCCTTTTTCGGCCGCTAGCGGGGGTTAAATTCACCCCCCCTAGCGACCGCATACCGCGGTAAGAACGACGGAATAGCAGCGCTGCAAATCGCGCTGCTATACCGCCACCGCTCCTGCCCGCCCCAGTGTGAAAGGGGCCTTATAGACCTTTCCATTCCCCAAGCCCATCATAATCTAGTGATACCTCTTTTCACATTTTCTCCATCCTCTCTTTGAAAAACATTTCTACTTTCCCCAGACTTGCAGCCACTGGATGGGCTTTGTGTATCTTTTGTGAGCTACGATTGACGGGCAGCTTCATCTTCTCTGTGCGGTATAAGATGAGTGGGATATGTAGGTCTGTGTGGGCAGATTTGAGCAGACTTCTAATTCTCTGATCTTACATCAGCAAGTTGTTTATAAGCTGAATAGTTTATCTATCAACAAATTTTGTAAACATTTGCAAAAGAAAATAAGACCCACTTTGAAAATTTATTAGTTGAGTCCTTAGGCCCCATGCACACAGGGCGTTTTTGCAGCTGCTAACAGCAGCTTTAGACGTTTTTTTTTTACAGCTTCAAAACGCCCATCCATGTTATTCTATTGTGTCATGCACACTAGAGCTTTTATGAGCTCCAAATGGCATAGGCGTTTTCCAGCTGCAAAAAAAACCCAATTCCAGTGCGTTCTGGAGCTCCAGGTTCGAGCTGCAAAAACGCCTGACGCTATTAAACGCGCAAAAACGCCGCGATTTGCGTTTTTGAGGTCCGGGATTTTTTTTTTTTTTTTTTTAAAAGGTCAAAAAATGTCAAATGTTTACAAAACATGGACAGGCGTTTTTAAGCTCTAAAAAAAGCGGCTGTAAAAACGCCCTGTGTGCATGGGGCCTTACTTGTATATAAACATTTTCCCCAAACAGTCCCTCAGTTTTGACCCCTTCAAGTGTAGCGGGGTCCCCAAATTTAACCCCGCTATACCTAAATTTAGGGGTGACCAGAGCAATAGTTTGGCTCGGGTCTCTTAATTATTTGGACTCTGCCTTACTGCTGTGTCACCTGGCGTGCAGTTCCCCTTTGGGCGTATAGTGGTGCTGTTACCTGAACCCGGGGTTGAACCACAGGTGATGGAGTAGGTATTGAATGTCCTCTCTTGGCTGCCGTTTGGTGGGCGGTTTTGGCCTGCTGTGTATGCCGGGAGAGGATATATAAGGGGCAGATGCCATTACATGGGAAGCCAATTCCCGGGGCCCACTGCCCGGAGGGAGCTACCCCTCGGAGGGGGGAGCGCCCCATCTTGATCGAGGAGTCTCGGTCACCTTCAACCCTAGGCTACAGAGTTCCAGGTAGGCCCAGTACCAAGATATAACTTAATTCTAAGTGGTATGTGTGGAGAAAACCAGGCACTGCTCATCACCTGTCCAATACAGTCCCAACAGTGAAGCATGGTGGTGGCAGCATCATGCTGTGGGGGTGTTTTTCAGCTGCAGGGACAGGACGGCTGGTTGCAATCGAGGGAAAGATGAATGCGGCCAAGTACAGGGATATCCTGGATGAAAACCTTCTCCAGAGTGCTCAGGACCTGAGACTGGGCCGAAGGTTTACATTCCAACAAGACAATGACCCTAAGCACACAGCTAAAATAACGAAGGAGCGGCTTCACAACAACTCCGTGACTGTTCTTGAATGGCCCAGCCAGAGCCCTGACTTAAACCCAATTGCGCATCTCTGGAGAGACCTAAAAATGGCCGTCCACCAACATTTACCATTGAACCTGACAGAACTGGAGATGATCTGCAAGGAGGAATGGCAGAGGATCCCCAAATCCAGGTGTGAAAAACTTGTTGCATCTTTCCCAAAAAGACTCATGGCTGTATTAGATCAAAAGGGTGCTTCTACTAAATACTGAGCAAAGGGTCTGAATACTTAGGACCATGTGATATTTCAGTTTTTCTTTTTTAATAAATCTGCAAAAATGTCTACAATTCTGTGTTTTTCTGTCAATATGAGGTGCTGTGTGTACATTAATGAGGAACAAAAATGAACTTAAATGATTTTAGCAAATGGCTGCAGTATAACAAAGAGTGGAAAATTTAAGGGGGTCTGAATACTTTCCATACCCACTGTATATTGGATACTTTGAGAGGGATTAGAGCCCCTGTCAGTTTTTATTGGTGTCTGTGCTCCCGTTAAGGAGATTTGGGAAAATTTGGGATTTTCTTTTACTTTCAATTTCAATGGTAAACAGGACAAAATTTGTGCTGTTTACCATTGAAAATTGAAAGTAAAAAAATCCCAAATTTAGGGTTGTCCACAGAAAAGTAATAGAAGGGAGTGAAAAATTTAAGGGGGTCACTCTGAATACTTTCCGTACCCACTGTGTGTATTTTGTAGTGCTACCACTAGTTGAGAACTTTTGTAAAGAACCAGCGGGGACCAGGGCCCCATGTACATCTGCACATTCTGGGAACGTGCCAAAAACATGCATCGCACTTGCAGTGTCATTAATTCTTAATGCCATCCAAATTGCAGCTAGCAGACGCGCAATGCTAACCACCTGAAAAGGCGCAGGAGCTTTTTTGACACGTTTGTCATGTGTACGGCAGCTCATTAAAGTGATTTTTTTTTTTTTTCTGCTACACTTGTGAGTAGTATTGATGTTCTTTTTAATAAAATCTATCCTAATGATAATACACTAGGCTGGTGCACCCTTGTTTCTCTTCTTCTATTTGGTATTAAGACACCCCTGTCAATGAAGGGCTGCAAAGCCGGTGTTACCATCGTGCAAGATTGACTGCTGGATGATCCACTTGTGCGCAGGAGTGTTTGTGTTCTGTTATCATTAAAGTGAATAGGCTGTCCTATGCCGTTGTGCGACAAATGCACACAAAAAAGTGCATTAGTGCCACACATTTATGTGAATGGGGCCTTAAAGCAACACTTGTTACATCCACTACTTAATGGCCCTGTAATATATATACGTGCACACACAGATGGATGTATCTATCTATCTCGTGTATAATATTATATTATATATTTTATTTATATAACACCAACAGTTCACGCAGCGCTTTACAATGTAGAGGGGGATAGCACAATTACAGTACAGTTCAATACAGAGGGTACAGGAGGGCCCGGCTCGTAGAACTTACATTCTTCTCTTTTTTTTTTTTTTTTTTTTTTTTCCTCCCTCCTTGTAACGTTGTCCATGAGCCCCCTGAACCTTTTCTTTTTCCTCCTTGCTTTTGTTTGTTTGGAAGGAGCAGTACTTGTTTGTTGCGGTCATGTGCACTGCTCCCTACAAATCCCATAGTCCAGTTCACGAGCAAGCAAGTGAGGGTGGCTACGTTCTACGTACAGTGGGGACCATGGAGAATGAACGTAGCCACCCTCTAACAGGAAGTCGCATCACAGCAGTAGAAAAAGGGATTCGGAGGTGGCTGAGAGCAAAAGAAGGTCCTTTTTTCAGTTAAGGACATATGTTAGATTAGATTTTTTATTTATTTTAATCTAGAGTTTAGTGTCCCTTTTTAAGTCCACAATTGCATGGTAGGCAAAGCCCAGGAATGAGTTTACTCCATGAAGGCAGGAAAGAAGCTGGCCCTGTAGGTATTCGGATAGTCTTACTGATTCATGTAAGCCGTGTTGTGCCATGTCACTGGGAATACACGCCCTCCCGCTACATCCCAGAGGGAGCCAGCTGTGTGCCGGGTCATTTTTTCCACAGGTGTAAACAGGAAATGTATCGTCATGATGAAGACTTTAAAGTGTAGCTTTGATTTCATTGAAGTCTGAAGGATTACAGAACTCTTCTTTTAACAAACGGTTGTTTCTATATATCCTGAATTCAAATGCTTTGGCCAAAGGATGGAGGCTCTGACAGTAGGACTTAAAGCAGAGCTCCACCCAAATGTAGAGGTTCCGCTTTAAGCATGCCACATTTGGCATGTCATTTTTTTGGGGTGGGGATGGAACAAGTACCTAGTTTTGAATGGTACCTGCTCCCACTTCCTCTCGAGCGGAAATTCTCCTCTCACCGTCACCGGTCCCAGAAGATAGCCCGACCATTGAGGAGGAGCAGCGTGACTTGCGCACCCGGCTGTAGCTGTCACAGCCAGGTGCCACACTTGTAAAGCCGGGGAGAAGCGAGGGTTCGGGCGGCCGCATCGCTGGATTCTGGAACAGATAAGTGTGTGTTTACTAAGGCAGGACAAAAATGACTGGAACTCTGCTGTAATATATTTATCTTCTATGTCCAATATACACTATATTGTCAAAAGTATTGGGACACCTGCCTTTACACGCACATGAACTTTAATGGCATCCCAGTCTTAGTCTGTAGGGTTCAATATTGAGTTGGCCCACCCTTTGCAGCTAGAACTGCTTCAACTCCTCTGGGAACGCTGTCCACAAGGTATAGGAGTGTGTCTATGGGAATATTTGACCATTCTTCCAGAAGCACATTTGTGAAGTCAGGCACTGATGTGGATGAGAAGGCCTGGCTTGCAGTCCCTGCTCTAATTCATCCCAAAGGTGTTCTATCAGGTTGAGGTCAGGACTCTGTGCAGGCCAGTCAAGTTCCTCCACCCCAAACTCGCTCAACCATGTCTTTTTATAGACCTTGCTTTGTGCACTGGTGTGCAGTCATGTTAGAACAGGAAGGAGTCCTCCCCAAATTGTTCCCACAAAATTGGGAGCATGAAATTTTGTCCAAAATGTCTTGGTATGCTGAAGCCTTAAGAGTTCCCTTTACTGGAACTAAGGGGCCAAGCCCAACCCCTGAAAAACAGCCCCACACCATAATCCCCCCTCCACCAAATGATTTGGCCCAGTGCGGTGTAAAGGCAGACCTTGCAAAAAATACCATACCAACATGCACTCAACGTGGGGTGGGTGGGTGCTTTGGGGCAGGGGTGACTTTGCGCCCCCCCCTCACCATAAAGCACCTTGCCCCCATGATGATGGGGACAAGGGCCTCCCGACAACCCTGGTCGGGGTCTGCGGGGGGCTTATCGGAATCTGGAAGCTTTAATAAGGGGGGCCCCCAGATCATGCCCCCCCATGTGAATAGGTATCGGGTACATCGTACTCCTACCTGTAAGCAGTGAAATGTAAAAAGAAAAAAAAAAACTAGCTGTTTTTTGTCCTTTATTAGAATACATAGCTCTGCTGTCTCTCCTAAGCCGCTGTCTTCACCCTTGCCGCCATTTACCCACTAAAAACAAAGTCCGCTCTTGTCCTGATGATGTCTTCCTCTGTTGTGACGTCCCCCCCCCAGCTGTCTGACATCTCTTGTGTAGCCATGGGGAGTGGCCATCCGATGACGTCACTCGGAGAGCCCGCCCCTTTCTGGTTCAGCTTTGCCGCTTACATTCTTAATTCTAGAGCCCTAACCTGATCATTGGGGCCATACATCAGACTCACTCTCTCCAGTAAGCCGAATGGTAGAAGAATTTTCCAAACTTTAGTGTGGCGGAAATGTGTACATCACAAAACAGTATTACAAATCCTTTCCATAGTGAATAGTCTTACACGTATGTATTTCTGTCCTCTATTTTGCAGTTTGCTGGAGTTCCACAATAGGCACAGGTTTTAAATTCAGATTGTTACATTTTATACCAGTGTTCCTTCCCAGTGTTTCATGATGTTTCTGTACCATTAAAGCAGTATACATTTTTCACTAGTCTTTTTTTGGCATGTATGGTTCTAAAGCGAGCCGGCATTGTATCAGCCAGGTGGTCAGCTTAATATTGAAGTTTTTTAGTGTTAACCCATTAAATGAAACTGTGGTGAAATTGGTGTAGGTGAAAATAGATCTGCAGTTTTGTGGGAATGAGCTGCACTGATATAATTGACGGGGAATGTATTACCGTTTCTTGTCTCTGAGCTGCTGTGATAGCCAATTATGTTCTCGTGATCAGTGTCTGCCTGACATCAGCAGTATTGCTGCTATCTAATTTGTAATTTCCAATCTTTATCTATGAGTAATGCTGCACTGTGTAAAGTGGCAAGAGCCACACGTCTATTCAGCTACTTTTGTAAAGCGATTTTCTGATAAAGAAGGAAATATTTTTTTCTCCGTACCTACACAGAACACTGGAGATTGTAAGTGCTCGGAAAATTAACTGGAGGCATTTCAAGATGCTTTTTCAACTATATAACCTCCTATAAGAAAAGGGACACTCTGAACAGATTTAATAGCAGAATGATAAAGCTGAGCCCAAGGAATGACCTGTACTGCTTAAATACATTGGTCCAGCTTGGTACAATGTAAAGCTAGCCATATACTGATCAACGTTCATCCTGTCCACTAGGGACTGGTGGGATTTTGATGTGTGTGTGTGTGTGGCCTATTTCACTTGACAAAGGTAGAAATTCATCAAATAATCAATCGACAGTGTTCCCATTATCAGCGACTGCAGCCACTCATCAGTGTATTTTGACAGCAGTGGGTAGGGTTCCTTCTATTTACCTCTATTCGTGGTGATGTGTGGTGTTTTTGTTCATCCCAAAAAAAAAAAACTCACCTTTTTTATTACCAGTCTTTATATGCATATTCCATACCTAAAGGTGAGCGCTGGGGATGCTGAAAATCACTGCAATAGTCAGCATTGCTAGTGAGAGCTGCGGCTTCCCCACTACAGTTACCACAGGGAGTTTCTCGCTCAGCACTGCTGCCATTACGGAAAACCTTTTTTTTAATTTTTATTTATAGAAGGCACTCTGGATGAGGTGGAGAGCTCTGAGACATCACAACTTTCTGCCTCGTCCAGTCAGAGAATGCCTTGTGTTCATTGCGAGAAATTCTATGATGGCAGTGCCAGGTGAGTGGCCCCCTGTGGTCAGTGTGCAGTGGGGAAGCCATAGTTTGGGAGGTTGAAAAAAGACACGAGTCCAACCTGTGTGCGCTTATATGTTAATATTACATTGTATATCTCTCTGTTGTGGTCATTTAGGTGCCTAGCTAATCGTTTTTTGGAATTTATTGATGCTCCCTACTGAAACCACCGCTTGTGGAAGAGAATTCCACATCCTTACCACACTAACAGTAAAGAACCCTCTATGCAGTTTAAGGTTAAACCTCTTGTCTTCTAATTTTAGTGAATGGCCGCGTGTCTTTTTTTCCACTTGCGCAGAAAAGTTTTAAGTTCAGTGCTTGCAGTCTTTTCCCATAGCTGAGATCCTCCAGTCCCCTTTTTATTAGCTTCATGGCCTTCTCTGGACTCTCTCCAGTTCCAGCACATCTTTCCTGAGGACTGATGCCCAGAACTGGATGGCATACTCCAGGTGTGGCTGGACCAGAGTCTTGTAGAGTGGGAGAATTATCATTTTTATCTCTGGAGTTAATCCCCTTTTTAATGCATGCCAATATTCTGTTGGCTTTGCTTGTAGCAGCTTGGCATTGCATGTCCTTGCTGAGCCTATCATCTACTAGGACCCCCAGGTCCTTTTCCATCCCAGATTCCCCCAGAGGTTCTCCCCCCTAACGAGTAGATTACATTCATATTTTTGGCACCCAAATGCATTATTTTACATTTTTTCAACATTAAACCTCATTTGCCATGTATTTGTTTAGATCTTTTTGCAAGGTTTCCACATCCTGCTGTGGAGAGGCGACCCCTATTTCACGGTGTGGATTAGCACTTTTACCCCTGTTTTTGTAAACCGAAGCATGGTGATTGCACACCTGTGGGCTGGGTTCATAAACATCCCAGGGATAGAGCTCAGGGCTCCCACTTGGAGACGGCTCCACCCAAGAAGACAGTTAGTCTCGCTGAGAAGTCAGGAGGACTCCGCACTACAGACACGAGTCTGTGTGTGAGTGTTGGGGAGCCCCTGTGTTCTTTAGAGAGACTGCAGTTGGCAGTTTGAACCCTGGGTAAGCTAGGGGAGAGCTTGACCCAAACATAAATGTCTGAGGAACAGACCTATGGCCTAGGCGTTAGGCCTGAAGCAGCTGTGTCGTTAATGGGTAAGCCAGGAGGATAAATAACCATGATGGAACCCCCCCCCTGCGAGGGAAATTTGTTTGATTTGAACTTTTTGCTTCCTTAAAAAAAAGTGCGCTGCCATGCCCTTGAAAATGCAGTCTGGACTGACGTGTTTCTTCAAATCGCATATACCACTTCAGCTGAAGCACCACAATATCTTACACTGCGTAGAAGTTATTGCCTTGCCTTGCTTGGCTTGGTATCGTCCGCAAATACTGAGATTGAGCTGTTTATCCCCTCTTCCAGATCATTTATGAATAAATTAAATAGGATTGGTCCCAGGACAGAGCCCTGGGGGGACCCCACTTTCCACACCAGACCATTCCAAGTACTCATTTATCACCACCCTCTGAACTCGCCCTTGTAGCCAGTTTTCAATCCATGTACTCACCCTTTGGTCCATGCCAACAGACCTTTGTTTGTACAGTAAGTGTTTATGGGGAACTGTATAAAATGCTTTTGCAAAATCCAGATAAACCACATCTACGGGCCTTCCTTTATCTAGATGGCAACTCGCCTCATAGAAGGTTAATAGATTGGTTTGGCTAGAAAGATAGTAAATGAATCCATGCTGATTACTGCTAATAATACAATTTATTTTTTTATTACTAAAATCTTGTATATAGTCCTCATCATCCACTCCAAGAGCTTGCAAACTATTGATGTTTGGCTAACTGGTCTGTAGTTCCCATGGATGTATCTTGGCCCTTTTTTAATTATTGGTGCCACCGTCGTTGGCTTTTCTCCAATCGGCTGGTACCATTCTAGTCAGTAGACTGTTCATAAAATTTAGGAACAATGGTCTGGCAATCACTTGACTGAGTGCCTTTTTAAAGCGGAGTTCCACCCAAAAGTGGAACTTACGCTCATTTGTCTCCTTCCCCCTCCCCCATCCGGTGCCACATTTGGCACCTTTTCGGGGTGTAAGGGGGAGTCCTTTGACAGGTATCCTGTCCCCACTTTTGGGAGTCGCGGCTGTTGATGTCACCACTCATCTCCCTCCTTCTTCTCCAGCCGCCGGGCCAGTAGGAGAGCACAGCGGGTGCCTCATGAGCAGTAGGGACCTGGCGTGAAGCCTTAATGCTTTACTACCGGATTCCCTTCTGGCAATGGTGGTGGCGGCAGCACCCGACAGCTGATGGAAACATCAGCTGCAGTGCCGACGTTGCTGGACTCCAGGACAGGTAAGCGTCCTATTAAAAGTCAGCAGTTGCAGTATGTAAGGACACTTGGGTATAAGCCATCTGGTCCCTGTGACTTATTAAAGTTAATGCTATTTATAATTCTATTCTCTGTTAGCCATGAGGGTGCTTCCTGTGACGTTTCATGAGGATAGACATTCCAGTCCACTTGGCACAGGACCCAGGTGATTGCCTATAGTAACACTACCTACTTCAGTGATTGTCTACTTCCCCAGTGGCCCCTCAGGTATGATAAATATGCTTACTTTCATTGGTCCAAGCTAGACAAATGTAAGTATGCATAAAGATCATACTGGAGTTTAGTTTTATGTCAAGCAAGTCATTCAGTGGCTCCACCTAAAGTCTGACACTGTGCATTGGCTGCAATTATGTGATCAAATGATATGTGGCCACATAATCAGCACCAATGGGGTGAGGAATTCATTGATTTCAGGGGGAAAGGTACGTTTTGTGCTCTAGCTTTACATTTATTACACAGTACCCAGGAAGGATATTTAGCTTTTTAAGGCCCCTTTCACACCTGTGCCACTTCAAAGTCCGCGATTTTGCCGTGATTTCAAGGAATGTCTGTGTAAGTGCCATCAAAATCGGACCGAAGTAGTGCAGGGACTACTTTGAAGTTGAAACGACTTGAAGTTGTACTAATATGAATGGTTGCTATTGGAAATCATGGGAAACGACTTGTCATGCTACTTAAGTTGTATAAGTGTGAAAGGGGCCTAAAGCAGAGTTTTACTCACTTTCAAGAATTGCCCACATTGCAATGTGCACCCATAGTGTTGGAAAGTTTGGATATTTTAGATGGTAAAATTTCTGAAGAAAGTACCTTTTTTTTTTTTTTTTTTTTTTTTTTCTTCTCCCCAGCGACTTCTGGTTGTGGCCGCTTAGGCGACTGCTTTATCAGCCCAGCCGGTTGACTCCTGGGATATCTATGTAATCGATCTCAGGAGTCTTCAGGCATATAATGCAGGTATGATCATAAGACCGGAAGTGACGCAATCTGCGCCAATTTTTGAAGAGCATCAATGGCAATAGAGTGTGGCACGTTCATTGTGAGACCGGCTGCAAGCAAACAAAGTGCGCCTCGCAGTGTCATTACTGCGCAGGTGCGAGATTGGACAGGGCATGCTGGGTAGCCAGCTGTACGAAATCCAGGCCGGCTTCAGCTGCCCACATCCTGCATGGCCGCAGCCGGAATCGAGGGAGACCAAAGATAATTCATCAGTTTGTAAGCAATTATCATATGCACATAGGCAGCAATATCCATTGTGCTTATGGTGAATTACAACGATCTCTATAATATTGGCTATTAGACTGAAACTCTGCTTTAACAGTCTTGTGTAAAATTGCACAGTAGTTTGAGTTCAAATGGCTGTGACACATTAAGTGTTATAGGTGCTCTCAGTAATAAAAATATGGTGGTGGCCATTGCTGACCGAGCTTTTAAAGAAGGTTTCAGGGCTGTCTGCCATGAATTTGGTTTCATGGCACAGTAAGTTACTGACCTGGAACCAGTGCTTCTGAACACTCCGATCCTGCGTACTTGTTTGAGGTCCGTCACTCGTTAGATAATGAAGCAAGAATCATGCGAATAGGCCCTGAGCCTGTGGGGCTATGTGTTCTTTAACTATGGCATATGTACTTGTGAAGAAGTAATTGAAAATGTTAGACACTGCAGTGTGTAATCTTATCTTTGCAGAACCAAATGCCTTGTAAATAAAGAGCTTGGTATCACAAGGCAGTAGAACCTGTGATCACACAATGTCTCACCTTGCAGGTACAGATAGCCGGGTGTTATTACAGCTCCGGTGTACTGTTATCACTGTAACAGTATTTTATGCTGATGATGCTAATCGTGTACCAACATCCGATAACTTCTATAATGGAGGCATTTGTTTGTTCGATAAAATCTTACAACCTTCAGTTATGCATAGGTTTTTTTTTCTTTTCCCCGATGAATGTTTAGTTTAAAAATGTAGAGGTTTGTGCTGTCCAGAAATCCACAGGTCACTTTTCTGTTTCAAATATTTTATTAAATTTTATAATTATCAACAAAATTCCATTAACAGAGCATGTACAATAATATAATAGAAATATATATTCCATTAACACAACATGTACAATAGTATAATAGAAAAAGGCGTAATCATTCAGTTAAGGGATATGCAATTAGCGGACCTCCCAGCTGTTGCAGAACTACAATTCCCATGAGGCATAGCAAGACTCTGACAGCCACAAGAATGACACCCAGAGGCATGATGGGACTTGTAGTTTTGCAACAGCTGGAGGTTCGCTAATTGCATATCCCTGACCTAGCGGATTGTTGGATAAGATTATGTAACATGAAATGTCGTCATCATAGCTTCAAGGCAGCTATTTGATGACAAGTAATTGAGAAATGAAGTTGCTTGAAATAATATAATATAATAATGTCATCTATGAAGAGAATAGAATGAACCTGTAAAGAAATCTAAAGTTGTTAAAGAATAGCTGGGGGATAAATTGGGCTACCACAGGTCACTTTTGATTTGGTTTTATACGTTTGTTTTTGTTGTTGTTTTTGTTGTTGTTGTTGTTGTTGTTTTTGTTGTTGTTTTTGTTGTTGTTTTTGTTGTTGTTTTTGTTGTTTTTTTTGTTGTTTTTTTTTTTGATCTTATGGTTTATATAAAAAAAAAAAATCTGTTCTGCTTTCTTAGACATGTTTTCTTACTTGTTCATTGAGGAACACACAGGATTCCAGGGCATTTGGGTTACACTAATGCCCACTCGAGGATTTGGACTCAATTGATGCACACAATGTAAGGAAACGCAACTCTACAGGAGTATTTGGCAAACGTGCTGGTTTCACACGGGCTGTCCGATTTGGGTCCGCCTTTCAGTTTTTCAGGCAAACCTGATTGGACCATACATTGCTCTTTATGAAGCGGTGGATGTCGGTAGACGTGTTCGCTGAAACCCTTTCAGACAAAAACAACAGATCGGATTACAGTTGGATGGAAACGGACAGTTCGTTTTCATCTGACAGTCCCATAGAGAACACTGGGGCTGTGTCTGTCTGCTCTGCATAGCGGAGTGCACACAGACCTGTCATCCACCTGTTCAGCGGGGAGATTCCCTGCTAAGCACGCGAATGCGTACTACGGACGGTGCGCGTATGAAACCAGCCAAAAACCGTAACCAGGCTGGTATACCCACTCCAAGTATGTCTTTTAATCTATTTATTTGCTGCTGTCTAGGAGGATGAATCTTCTCCTCTTTTTATTTCTCTAGAAAGTTTTAATGGTTTCTACAGGTGCATCTCTAAAATTTTGAATATTATCAAAGTTAATTTATTTCAGTAATTCAATTCAAATAGTTGAACGTTTTATATAGATGTGTTGCACACAGAGTGATAATGCATGCATTTCTTTTAATTTTGAGGATTATGTCTTACAGCTAGTGAAAACCCCAAATTTTGTCAGAAAATTAGAATATTACATAAGACAAAACGATTTTTAGTACAGAAATCTTGTCCATGTACAGTATAGTATGCACTCAAAACTTGGTTGGGGCTCTTTTTTACATGCATTACTGCATCAATGTGGCATGGAGGTGATCAGCCTGTGACACTGCTGTGTTATGGAAGCCCAGGTTGCTTTGATAGCGGCCTTCAGCTCATCTGCATTGTTGCGTATTGTCAAGAGGAAGTCGAGACACCAGACCCAACAGATTATCTATGGGGTTTAGGTCAGGCAGTTTGCTGGCCAATCAAGCACAGTGATACCATGATCATTACACCAGGTATTGGTACTTTTGGCAGTGTGGGCAGGTGCCATGTCCTGCTGGAAAATTTAATCTGCATCTCCATAAAGCTGGTCAGCAGAGGGAAGTGTGAAGTGCTCTAGAATCTCCTGGTAGAGGGCTGCGCTGACTTTGAACTTGATAAAACACAGTGGACCAACACCAGCAGATGACATGTCTCCCCAAATCATCAGTCGTCCATTATTTCAACTCCGGGTCTTCACCTTTTCCTGCAGCCCCAACCACCTGCACAGAAAAAAGGCAGGCGATGTTTGCGTGTGCCATTAATCCTAATGGCATGACACATGCAGTGGGAATCGCACTGCACTGGCGATTCCAAAAATGGAGCAGGGACCTTTTTTTTTTATCCCCCTGCATTTCAGAAGGCACACCAGCTCATTCAAGTGAATTGTCTGGTGTGCCTGCGCAAAATGCGTCTCGCAGAACCCCATCGGTGTGAACCAGGCCTAACACCGAAAAGCCTGAATGGTTTTCTCCTGCATTAGAGACTCTTCCTTTTTAGTTCCATGGGGTGAGGACCTCTTTGTTCTAACCTAGGAAGACGACTCTACAGTTGTGCAGGGTTTTATGAATCGACTAGCAATTTTGATATCTGACCACAGAAGCCATGAGCATACCTCGATGCCTTCCTATACAGAATTATTATTTGATCTGCCTGCAGCCTCTGGCTGAGAAGACTCTTATCGGATAAAGTGTTTCACAAATTTTTGGAGGATGAGATTGCCACTGTCAAGTTGCAGGCAGCCGCCATAACTCCAAGGTTGAGAGAGACCATTTTGTCTCTTATTGATACTGTGCTTGCCAAGCAAAAAAAAAGGAGGAGCAGCCTGTAGCTTCCACCAGTACTGCTACCAGGTTTTCTCCAAAACCTTGTCGCTAGCAGAACCTGCATTTCAACATTCCATGGCTGTGAGGTTGGCCTGTCAAACATTTAGTGAAATGGACAAAAGGGATCCATATTTTCTCCACACACATCCTCTGTTTATGGGGTGATCACAGGTAATGACAACAGCTCTGCACTACTGTTTAGACTGGTTAGTTAATGTCTCCCATATCATTTTCAGAATTGGTCACCTTTTGGTAATATGTAGCAAACCTCTTTGTTTAAAAAGAAAAGACCAGAATCCATCCAAGTGGTCACCTGGATCATTTGATTAGGATTTAAAAAATAAAAAGTAATAATTCTTTTAAAGTGGATGTAACCCTGATTTCATGAAATTTGAGCCGTGCACATATATCTGCAGTGTTTTATCATCTCTCGCCAAAGCCCTAAGTCCTGTGACTTTCTTCTGCTCTGTTCTTCTGTTAACAGCATAACTCCTGACAAGTTCTCTGATATGTGATAATACCAGCCTGAAATTTGTGTCAGGGCGGGTGCTATAAATAGATTAGCAGATAGCTGGTCAATTAACAGCACAGCTCTGCAAGTCTCTGCCTATGTGGAGGGGGTGTGTGCCTTTCCTCCAATCAGCTGTCTCAGTGTATGGCAAGACTCCCCTCCCCCTGCTGGAACAGGAAGAGAATATTCTAACAGGACGTTCACTTTCTAAACAGTATATAAAGCTGAAGACAGCAGATATAAATGTAAAACTTATGTAGGGAGATATGTTTCATCTCTGTGTATCAACTGAGGCTGTTTACCTAACTGGGAATATGTGAGGGTTTACATCCACTTTAAGGATCAGGTTCCAGCCTTTCTTTGTGGGCTTTTTTAGCATCAGGCAATGGGTTTTCCTAGATTTTCAAGGCTGCCACCATGTGGATTTTTGGGCCTCATCTGTAGCCAGCTTCGGAAGTAAAACCTAGTATACACACAGGCATTGGCCGCATCACTAGAAACCGGGTCGACATTCAGCCCGTGTGTATCGCAGCCGGTCCAACAGAAGGTTGGCTTCTGTCGAAGGGTCATGACCAAAAAAGATATACCGACTGGCTCCCGATCAGCGCTCTCAGCCAATGGCTAAGTGCGCTGACCAGAGTGTTCTAGCTGGAGGGCCGTCCTCCTGTCAACTAGAGCTGCACGATTAATCGTATTTTAATGGATTACCTCGATTTATTCGGTTCTCCCCCAGGATGTAGACTGGACCGAGGAGAAGCCGTCGGAACCAGCGTGGAACGCAAATGGCGGCACCAATATCGAAACTGACGTCAGTTAGCAGAGAGTGTGATGCGCCGCTGGATGGATGCCTGGGCGGTACCACGTCCTCTCGGCCGGGAAACACTGCAGTGATTGCGCACTGCCCAGTGGGCACCAACATTGATCCGATGGCCGATGCCATTATGAGAATGTGCCAAGCACTTCTTTTAAATCCTTTTGTGTGCTAAGCCTAAAATGTATGTATACCCAACAACAGTATTTAATGTAGCTGCACTGTAAGGCCTCGTACACACGACCGAGTTTTTCGTCGTAAAAAACCCGTCGTTTTTCTCGACGAGATGCTTGACGAGATTCTTGTCAAGCTTTCCTTGCATACACACTGTCAATTCCAAATCTCGTCGTTGTTCTGCGCGGTCACGTCCAGCACGTACGACGGCAGTATAAAGGGGAAGCTCGATTTCAATGGTGCCACCCCTTGGGCTGCTTTTGCTGATCTCGTGTTACCGCGTGTGAAGTAAAAGTTTGGGAAGAGACGATTCGCGCTTTTCAGTCTTCGCGCATTTCAGTCCGTTACAGCGTGACGAATGTGCCATCTCCATTACGAAGGCTTGTTTTACCAGAAGAAGCGCTCCCGTCTCATACTTGATCCTGAGCATGCGCGCTTTTCGAAGACTCGGAAAAGCATACACACGAACGGTTTTCTCGTCGCAAAACAGGCCGACGAGAAACACGACGAGATTCACGGCAGTTTTCTCGACGAAAAACCATACACACTAATGGTTTTCTCGACAAGAAAGCTCTCTCGGCACTTTTCTTGTCGTTTTTGGACGAGAAACTCGGTCGTGTGTACGAGGCTTCACACTTTAGAAACTGCTGGTGTCTCAGTCTCTTTAAGATTAATGTACACATTGAGCCATACTTCTGACATTATCTTATGGAGTTTTTGAAGGATCTCAAATGCAGTGTTTGAATTTTGAGTTGTATCTGAAGAATATTCTTGGCAATCATCTCATGTGTTTTGCATATGTCAGTACTGGTCCAAAATGCGTGTAAATGAATAATTTGAGAAATGCTTTTATTGAGAAATGAAATCTAATAGACAAGGTATGCTCTTTAATTTTTGTAAGGTGTGCGTAGGGCTGGGGAAAAAAATAGATTTTAATCTTAAATCGAGTTTTGAGTTCAAATCGATTCAGATTTGAAGAAAATCGATTTTTTTTTTTTTTTTCCTTCAAAGTTTCCGTAGCAGGGCTGCAGGGGGCGTATCCGGAATGGCACTGGGTGGCGTTACCCCAATCACATCTACTCGCTGCAGCCGCCACGAGTAGATTTAATGTAACACTAACTAACCGCAAGCTGCCGTCTGCCTACCTGATCAGCGTGTCATGCAGACAGACGGCGGCCATTGCAGTGTTCAAAAGCCGCACCTCCCGAGTCCTCGTCGTCTGTGATAGGCGGAACACTCAATTTCACAGCAGGCAGTGTTCAGCCTATCATGGACATCCTCTCATCCTCGTCTGTGTTATGAGGATGAGCGGATGTCTGTGATAGGCGGAACACTGAATGCTGGGAAATTGAGTGTTCCGCCTATCACAAACGAGGAGGAGGCGCGGCTTTTGAATACTGGAATGGCCGCCGGTGTAGCAGTAAAATCCGTATCCCATGAAAATCTGCATCAGGTACGGGCACTGTGATTTGAAGCTTGGACACAGTGAGGCATTGGGCACAGTGAGACACGGGCACAGTGAAGAATGGGCACAGTGAGGCACGGGCACAGTGAGGCACAGTTCAATTCAACTAAGAGTAACCTCAGGATTTTTTGTTGTTTTATTAGCTAAATCCAAATACAGTATTAATAATTTGGATGTTTAACAATCTTTGTTGCACACTGACTTTGCAGTTATAGAAAGGGTTTGCCTTTGCAATTTTCTTTGTTGATGCACTTTAATTAATATAATTTAAAAAAAATCGAATCGTAAATCGAGTTTTTTATAAAAAAATCGCAGATTTTTTTTGTGGGGAAAATCGCCCAGCCCTAGGTGTGAGACTGAACTATGTAGTAGTTGCTTTGTGGCATGTGTTAGAAAAATGCATTCAATTAGTACAGGGTTTTATTTATATATTTGGGGGGAGGGGGGGTTTGGCAATCAATTGTCACCACAGTATGTACAGTCCCCGTGCCATATATACTGTACAGTTCATTCTCCCATAAGCCCCAAATGATGCACTGCACAGGTAAACAACGTCCACATCTGACAAGTGGGACTGCATGGCGGAACTTTGTTAATGGTTATCCACTATGCTTGGTTTTTGAGAATCGTGATCTTTAGTCTAAGCAAAAGAATCGTGCAGCTCTACTGTCAACACAATGGAACAGCAGGGGAGATCGATGTACTAACATTGGATGTAAGTACAGTGGCTCCAGCCTGAGCTGTCAGTTCTAGTAATGTGTACGAGGCTTAAAGAGGAACTCCAGTCTGCTCACATAATTTTGTAATGAAAACGTATCTGCCACTCTGAAACTTCCCTCCAACCACTTTGCATATCATTTTAATAGATACCATATATACTCGAGTATAAGCAGACCCAAGTATAAGCCGAGGTACCTAATTTTACCACAAAAAACTGGGAAAACGTATTTACTAGAGTATAAGCCTAGGGTGAGAATGCAGCAGCTACTGTAAGCAGAAAAGAGGGTCAACAATGCCCATTTGCAGCCTCACTGTGCCCATTGCAACATTACTATTAACCGTATCATAATTGTAGTTATATTTATGGGCAAGTTCATAAAGCAATAGTGATGGTAGAATTGAATTAATGATAGTAATAATGGCAAAATTACTATTAGTGACATTACTAGTAGTAATGGTGATAATGGTAGTATACAATATTACCTATTTAACAGTGAACAGGTCAATACCAGGGTGAGGGAGCAAAGATGAGATACCAAGCGGCCATAGAGGTAGACGATTCGTGTTAAATTCATGTTCAGGGGGCACTAGAGAATGACGATAATAGATGTGGACCTCTCACTGACTATAGCACTATATCACATGCATATACAAGGAGATCGCTAAGCTTACTTGTACATGGCCACTAGATGAGGTGTCCCATTACGAAAGTCGCGCTTGCTTCTGCACGTGGGCCGCGTCTGGAATGCAAACCAACTTGTCTGCGTTCCACGCGGCAGGAAGTCCAGACCCTGCATCACTTCCTGTGCATCGGCGGTCGCTTACTAGTGACGTATACAGACTGAAGTGAATGCCCACTATTTTGGAGTGGACCAAACAATAGAGGACAAATGGAGACAGTAAAGGTGTCACAATGGGAAATAGACATACGCCCAGCATGTCATAAAGCCCAAAGTAAAGAGCAATGATGTAATTACCACTAGCCCTCTAAGAACCCTATCAATACCAACTGCTTGGAAGAGTGCACATGTGCATATACACGCTGGATGCATACATACTAAGGAAACCGGCATACAGTGCTGGTGGAGAGGCCGGGAGGAGCAAGATTGCCGCCGGATCCGAAGACTAGGCCGAAGCCGCGGCCTATAGTAGTGGCTGCCGCCGTGCAGAGGAGCGTCGCACCGTTCAGGTACACTGACTTGAGTATAAGCCGAGGGGGGCATTTTCAGCCCCCCCCCAAAAAAAAAGGGGCTGAAAAACTCGGCTTATACTCGAGTATATACAGTACTGTGGTTCTGTACTTGCCAAATATGCTGCAGAAATCTCCCTCCACTGAGTCTGGCTGCATCCTTTCTAACTGTGGGCAGCTGAAGCTGCTGCCTGGCCACTTTCTTGATTTACACAGACACAGAGGCACACCTCCAGCTCTGCAGCTCTCATTTGCCCTCTTATGACTCAGCCCCCCCCCCCCCCCACCGTCCTGGCAAAGGTAAGGTATTTACTGGCAGAAAAATATTTTTTTACTATTCAAGGTTAAAACAACAAGAGCAGAAGATTTAATAGTTCCCTGCTGAACCGGCTGAGATTCGAACCGTGTATGGCCGGCCTATGTTGAACTTCTTTTGGACATCCCAATTGTCTCTGAATCTTGTGTCCCTCAGTGAACGAGAAGGAAAATTGGCAATTTGTACCCCATCACTTATTGTAAAAACTGAGGAATGCCTGTGTCCCTCAATGAACTCCAAGAAATGGACATTACCGTATATGGAGTACAAAAATCCAATCTTAGAACATAAAAGGGCTGCTTTTGGAAGGACCAAGTTAATGTCATAGCATACATTCTCATTAAACATTATTAAAAATCCAAGGAGTAATGAATGCAATAACAATCCTGTAATATCTGCAGCATATTGCTTTGTTATGCAGTTTCATCATTAACAAAGATTGCTGTAATTTGCAAACCATTCATTGGGGCTGAGCTACAAAAACAGCAGCCGGATCCCCTGATTGCTTTTAATCAGCCTCACTTGTATGGACAACTTCTCTATTTTTGCTCTTCCCTTTTTTTTTTTTTTTTTTTTTAAGCAACTCTAATGTTTTTTTTATAATAATCGGGATGTCTAAACATGCAAACCTATGCCAAAGGCAAAGATCAATGAGCAAAGTGCAGTAACTCATAGGCAGGGTGGCTTTGATTTAAATCCAGTCAATTTAAATCACTAGTAAAAAAACTTGATTTAAAAAAGAGAAACTGTCGTCATCTCTGACACAACAAGGCGAGGGGCGTGACGGCAGCAGGTGAGTGGATGCCCGCTAACATGGATCTGAAATGACAGGTGCTCTTCAAATGTAAGGACTTGCTGATAGTTAGTTAGAATATTTAATATTTGCAAATAAAATTAAGATTTCTTATTTAGAGTAAAAAGCTGTCAGGTTAGTAAAACAGCGATAACCGAACCGATTCAATCATACAGTTTGTAGTGTACATAGATTTGCAAAACAATGGGATAAAGGAATATTCCTGAACTTAGTTTTATCTCATGGTTACTGTGAAATGGTGAATGCATCAATGCAGTGCATGTTATGTCCGCTTGCAGAGCTTGGAATCATTGAATGAGTTTACCAAAAATGTAAATCTTGCAGAATGTACAGCCTCCATGCTACATAACTAAGCTCTATTTCATGCTGTAAAAACTGAATTCTTAATGTATCTTAATAGAAATCTATCTTAGATCGGTTTCTATTCCAAAAGCATTTTATTAAAAAATGTAATACTTTTTTTTTTTTTTTTTTTTTTTTTGTATTTTTATCCACCCTGCTCATAGGGGTTGATTTATTAAAACTGGAGCATGCAAAATCTGGTGCAGCGGTGTATGGTAGCCAACACCGCTCGGCTTCTAACTTCAGCTTGTTCCACTAAGCTTTGACCAAAAAAAATCTGGATGCTGATTGGTTTCTATGAAGAGCTGCACCAGATTTTGCACTTTTCAGTTTAGGTAAATCAACCCCCGTAGTGACCAGTCAGATCATCTTTTACTGGTCAGACTTCCTTTTTAAAGGGGTTGTAGACCCTTGTGTTCATCGGCAGAATGGCACGGCTGGGCAGAGTAACGTATATTTACGTCACTTTGAAATTCCTGCGTCCCTGCCGCGAGCTCCGTGACCGCAGACACTTCAATGTCTGCCGATGTCCGGCGATCGGGTCACAGAGCTGCAGAACGGGTAGAGGCAAGTGTAAACAAGCATCTCCTCGTTCTGCCTAGTGATACTGTCACTGATCGTCTGTTCCGTCTCATCGGGAGCAGCGATCAGTGATGTGTCACTCGTAGCCACGCCCCCTAACAGTTAGAATCACTCCCTAGGATACACTTAACCCTTTCCGAGCCCCCTAGTGGTTAACCCCTTCACTGCCGGTGTAATTTTTACAGTAATCCGTGCATTTTTATAGCACTGATCGCTGTAAATATGACAGTGGTCCCAAAAATGTGTCAAAAGTGTCCGATGTGTCCGTGATAATGTCGCAGTCCTGATAAAAATCGCTGATCGCCGCCATTACTAGTAAGAATAAAATTATTAATAAAAACGCCATAAAATTATCCCCTATTTTGTAGACGCTATAACTTTTGCGCAAACCAATCAATATATGCTTATTGCGTGGTGTTATTTTTGGTAAAAAATTTTTTATTTTATATATATATTATAGCAAAAAGTAGAAAAATTGCATTTTTTTTTTCAAAATTGACGCTCTATATATTTTTATAGCGCAAAAAATAAAAACCACAGAGGTGATCATTTACCACCAAAAGAAAGCTCTATTTGTGGGGGGAAAAAGGATGTCAATTTTGTTTGGGAGCCACGTCGCACGACCGCGCAATTGTCAGTTTAAAGTGCCGAATCGCAAAAAAGTGCTCTGGGCTTTGGCCAGCCAAATGCTCCGGGGCTTAAGTGGTTAAGATAAGGTGACCAGATTTTTTTAAATGAAATCCGGGGACATAGTAAAAAAAAAATATTAATGGTGGCAATCAGCGACTCTCTGCCTCTCGCCGCCCTCACAGCCTGTCAAGTCCCACTCTCTGGGCCCTGGCTAATACTGGTGGGGATCGGTGGAAGATCACTCTGCCAGGGAAGGCAAGGAGATAAGCAGGCAGGCGGCTGGCCTGGACTTGAGGCAGAAGAACATGTGAGCGGAGCTGAATGGGCATGCACCCTGAAATATTTCCTCCGCCCCGACCAGCACATGATCATCAGAAAGGGGCACAGATAATGGAAAAAATACACCCCCCTAAGCTAGTAGGAGCGGCGGTGTGTAATTCAGATTTTTTTTTTTTTTTAATTCTGCACTGACTGTCTTTGAAATTGCCCCAGCCCCTGTTCAAATCCAATCCGGGGACAGACTTGGTCTGGGGACACTGTCCTCAATCCGGGGACTGTCCTCTGAAACCGGGGATGTCTGGTCACCCTAGGTTAAGGTGAAAAAACGTATCACACTGACCAGCTCCCCCCTCCCCCCGTTTTACTCACCTGAGCCCATTCGTTCGCCTCGGCGGAGACGCACTCTTCCTCTCTGCCTGTTGTCTTGGCTCTTGATTGGATAGATTGATAGCAGCGAAGCCATTGGCTCCCGCTGCTGTCAATAAAATCCTATGACGTGGGGGGCAGAGTCCTACATTCTGTGTGAATGTACACAGAAGCAGGACTCTGGAGCTCGCCCACATGGGTGTTCACCTTAGGAGAGCCTTCTCCAACCTGGGCACTCGATGCAGGGAGGAGCTACCAGCGCCGCCGGGAGACCCCAGACGACGGTGATTGGGGCCACTCTGTGCAAAACTAACTGCATAGTGGAGGCAAGTATGAAACGGTGTTTGTTTTATTTTTGTTTTTTTTAAACAAAGGTTTACAACCCCTTTTTTATACTAAATCTGGTTGCTGTGGTCTCCTGAACATTGAATGATGTCAGAAACTTTCCAACTTATTACAGATTGCATTTGATAGTCTCCTATCTTCAGGTTTGTAGTGCAGTGGTGGTCAGCCTGTGTTTATCAATCCATAATGAGGCCAAAGGTCCTAGCATGCACCCCCTACCCCAGTGATGGTGAACCTTGGCACCCCAGATGTTTAGGAACTATATTTCCCATGATGCTCATGTACTCTGCAGTAGTTGAGCATCATGGGAAATGTAGTTCCAAAACATCTGGGGTGCCAAGGTTTGCCATCACTGCCCTACCCCTAGTCGTCAGATGACCGGACATGCTGGGACTGCTGTAGCCTCAGCATACAGTGTAGATGGAGAGCTGCTAGTTTGCCAACATCGTTGTAGCAACACTTCTCTTTCCTCACAGGAACTGCACTTGTTCCTCTTTGGTTACATTCATCTACTTCTAAGTGAATTACAATTGATAATAAGAACAACATACTGTACACAAATATTCTAACTCATGGCTTAAGAGGATGTATGTAAAAGTAGATATTTGTATACATGCACAAACTGGACTAGTGGCATCCTTCTTTTTTTTTTTTTTTCTTCTCCCAAAAAGACGACTATTTTTGCATGCATGTACATTTTTTTATTTATTTATTTTGTAGAAATTTTGACTTGACCTTTTTATGAGATCAAATGATGGTTTGGTCTTGCTTGCCATGACCCCCTTCTTGTTGGGAGTATTGGGAGCCTCCAAATACTTGTACACGTCTAGTCTGACTTTGGACATTTGCCACGTTCTCCTTTCTTCGGTTACCCCTCACTTGTAACAGACCTGTATGTCTGCTTCCTCTTTTTGATGGACCACCATTGAGTTGTTGACTGTAAACTTTAGAAAAGTCTAATAAATATTTTGTAAAACAAATGATGGTTTTGGTTTTTATCCATTATTGTGCAGCCATTGGCAACTGGAATGCAGGGCCAGGTTTGTATTTTCTGCCCTTGTAGGACCAGCTATTTGTAGGTTGACCTTCAGATGTTAGAGTTTGTGTGATATCCCTTACAATGGTCTTGGATACAGAGTGATGTGACAGACTTTCAAATCTGATACTAATAGGACTGCTATTACCATTGCATAATTGGGGTTACTGTTAGATCATTATTGCACAGGAGGCATATATTTATCACCCAATAAATAAAAGGTACATCAATCTTTGTAGGATGCACTTTTAAAACTGCTTACTAATGTTTCTCTTCCTCGTATTTCTCATGACATCCTTACTGCTGGAGTTAGGGGGGTTAATCCTCTGCATTATGTAAAAAAAAAAAAAAAAAAAAGTTTTCTCTGATCCTCCCTTTTACTGTCCCCAATTGATCTGCTGATGGCACAGAGCCCTAGGATGCACTCTGTACATGCTCAGTTTGGTGTGTATTGCTAGAGTTGTTGTTGTTTGTTTTTTTGGGAGGGTGCATGTGATCGGCACAGGGCCATTCAGCACTGTCCAGACCGCAGGGATCCTGCAGCCTCATAGGATAGTCAGAGTAGGATGAAAACTCCTCCTACAAGTTTTAACTAGACACTGATAGTCACAAGACTGCTATATACTTCTGATGAGAAAAGGCATTTAGCAGTTTATATTTACGAAAGTATTTACATTTCCATGTACTGTGGGAGACCAGATATAATGAATGCAGGGTCCTGGGTTTTGTAACACTTTAAGCTTATTTTGGATTGTCAAAGATACACATTTGTATTATCAGCGCAATGCTGATGTTAAGAAATTAAAGTGTATGCTGTGACTATAGATCTCTGCAGTTGTTGCAATGGTAGCCTAGAACGGGTATCATTTAAGTGCCAAACTTTCTACATCAGGGTTCGACAAACCCCGGGCGCCAGGTCGCAATTGCGACTAGAATTAGTGACCTGGCGTGGCACAGCTGGGGTATCCTGTGTCTCCGTGCGCCCCCCCCTCCGCGCGATTGCGTCGGGCCACGCTGGCCGGTAATTGAGGCCGTGGCTTTGCGGCATTCTGCAGGCCTATGCTTCCTTCTGTGATCTGGCGCCATCTTGTGGTGGCCGTTGGTATGACAAGCAATGCTAATGGAGCTTCCCCTGTCTGTTTTCTCTCCTTCCCTCTAATTAGAACCCCCAAACATTTTATTTTAACACCCTAGAGAATAAAATGGCGGTCATTGCAATACTTTCCATCACACCGTATTTGCGCAGCGGTCTTACAAGTGCGCTTTTTTGGGGAAAAAATACACTTTTTAAATTAAAAAATAAGACAACAGTAAAGTTAGCCCAATTTGTTTTTTATTTTGTGAAAGATAATGTTACGCCGAGTAAATTGATACCCAACATGTCGCGCTTCAAAATTGCATCCGCCGTGGAATGGCGACAAACTTTTACCCTTAAAAATCTCCATAGGCGACGTTTAAAAAAATTCTACAGGTTGCGTGTTTTTGAGTTGGAGGAGGTCTAGGGCTAGAATTATTGCTCTCACTCTACCAATCGCGTTGATACCTCACATGTGTGGGTTGAACACCGTTTTCATATGTGGGTGCTACTCACGTATGCGTTCGCTTCTGCGCGCAAGCTTGGCGGGACGCGTTCCTGGCTCCTAACTTTTGTAGCTGGCTCCTAGATTCCAAGCAAATTTGTCAAGCCCTGTTCTACGTTAATGGATGGCTCATACAGTACAACACTCTACTACTACTACTACTACTACTACTACTACTACTACTACTACCACCACATATAAATATTCATATGGTCATGAACACGTATCTCCTGACTTCTTATGTTGGCAAAATGGTAACCCATCAACTATAATTCAAGCAAGCAGATGCCTTTCTGTGAGACCTGTGGGACCCATTCACACAAGATGCGGTGGTGCTGCGCTAACTGCTATTTCCAGCCCAGCCCCAACACCCCGATTAAAGCAAAATGCCCTGTATCATTTGTGTCAGTTCATACCACAGCATTGCCGCGGCATCTGCTGAAAACACATACTAAATGCAATAACATAAGAACTATAGAGGTTATGTAATGCAACGTTGATGCCATAGGCTCAGTGCCAGGAAAATTTTAGGGCGTACACTTTTTTAAACAACGTTCTTCATGGTTAGTGTCTATTAATATAGCACCTCAGCTATTTGTCAAACTAGATTATTGGCTGGTGGTGTTGCCTGGTATTTATGTAATATTTAATGATTTTTATAAGGAAGAACAGTAGAGAAATGGAGGGAGGTTTTTATGGTGCCACAGATATGTACAGATAATATATATAATTTTTCAATTAAAGTTTTATTTTAAACAGAAAAAAGTAATATAAAAAAAAAAAAAGACTAAGAATAACTTTCTATGACTTATATAAAATCATCACAAATGGATAGAAACACTATATATGTAGCAATATATAAATGTGAAAAAATACTAATAAATGCGCAACCCTGTGAATAGCAAAGTGCCAAAAGCAACAAAATAAATGTATATATGTAAAACTTAAAAATTAATACAATACTATATATACACAAACAATCCTGATTATCATCCAGGTGAAGGTAAAAATATAATAGTAGGTGAATGGGTATAAAAAACAAGTCTATATATTTCCACTGCCAAATCGTGTCACAACAAGAAATAAAGGCAATAGGTTCGCATTGGCAAAGAAGTGTCCATTGATGAAGCAGACAATCAATATATGACAGAGGATTGTAGATCTTTAATGCAAACTTCGGTTTCAGCAGAAATGTACAAACAGGGGGCTTACCAGAGCAGATGGGTCCCTGTCACGGAGACCAAACGAGCTCAGCAACTATACCAGATCCGGGTATCAGTGATGTGGTCCTCTAGTCCCTCACTGTTTGGTGGCTATCGGCGCACCTTCCAACCGTAGGAACGCTCATGTACCGTAGTGTATACCAGGTTCAGAGGGAGAAATAAAAAATTAATGGAGCGGAGCTCAGGATCCTGACGTCACCACGCCCCCAGCTGATTGGCTCGAGCCCCGGCGGGGTTCAGTGCAGCTTTGAACGTTTTTTTTTTTGTTTTGTTTTTACCTTCATGTGGATGTCAGCTTACCCGTTTTTTTACAATAAAGGGTACTCGTTTTTTTTTACCTACTATACTGCACCATGAAGTTCTTTTATTCCTCCCTCTGAACCTGGTATACACTACGGTACATGAGCGTTCCTACGGTTGGAAGGTGCGCCGATAGCCGCCAAACAGTGAGGAACTAAAGGACCACATTGCTGATACCCGGATCTGGTATAGTTGCTGAGCTCGTTTGGTCTCCGTGACAGGGACCCATCTGCTCTGGTAAGCCCCCTGTTTGTACATTTCTGCTGAAACCGAAGTTTGCATTGAAGATCTACAATCCTCTGTCATATATTGATTGTCTGCTTCATCAATGGACGCTTCTTTGCCAATGTGAACCTATTGCCTTTATTTCTTGTTGTGACACTATTTGGCAGTGGAAATAATAGGATTTTTTGTACTCGCCGTAAAATCCTTTTCTCTGACATCCATGGACTGACACAGGGTCTCTTTACACTTTACACGTGGGTTATGTCCCTGCTTGCAGGAGAAGACCTAGGCAGAATGTGAGATGTTATACATACATTCTAAAAAGCCAGAGCTGAACAGCCCCACCCAGGGGGGCGGTCCCTCTGGACATAACCCTCCCACTGCAGTCAGCAGACCTCAGTTCGTAACAAAGCAGTACAAACCTTAAAAGGAAGGGTGGGTGCCGTGTCAGTCCATGGATGTCAGAGAAAAGGATTTTACGGTGAGTACAAAAAAATCCTGTTTTCTCTTATCATCCATGGACTGACACGGCGTCACTTTACACGTGGGATGTCCCAAAGCAGTGTCAAGAGGGATGGGAGCAGTATAAATGGAAAAACCAAAAACTTCACTCCAAACAAGGCAGAGCTCCTAAACGGAGGAGTTGCAACTTTAAACAGCGGCCTGCAGCACCTTGCGGCCGAAGGAAGCATTCGAAGATGCAGCCACATCAACCTTATAAAACGTAGAAAAGGTATGAACAGACGACCAGGTCGCCGCCTTGCACACTTGTGCAACCGACGCTTGATGTCGGAAAACCCAGGAAGCACCAATTGCCCTGGTGGAATGCGCCGTAACCGGAAAGGGAGGCACCCGCCCCTTGAGAGCATAGGCTTGAATGACAGTTTGTCTGATCCACCTAGAAATGGTGGCGGACGAAACCGCTTGGCCCTGTTGTGGACCAGAGACAGTCACAAACAGTGAGTCAGACTTCCGAATAGAAGCAGTAGCAGACAGGTACACCCGCAAGGCTCGTACCACATCCAATGTGTGAAGCGCAAACTCTCTGGGATGCGATGGGTGAGGACACAAGGACGGGAGGACAATGTCCTCATTTAGGTGAAAGGCAGAGACCACCTTTGGCAAAAAAGAAGGTCGCGGACGCAACACCGCCTTATCCTTATGTATGACCAAATAGGGCGACTTGCAGGACAAGGCCGCCAACTCAGACACTCGTCTAACAGAAGTAATGGCCACTAAGAAAGCCACCTTCTGAGCCCGTGAAGAGGGGAATATCTCTGATATTTTCAAAGGGAGGTTCCTGGCGAACCGAGAGCACCAAATTCAGATCCCACGGGGGGAGAGGAGGCTTGACAGGAGGAAGCACATGGCGAACCCCCTGTACAAAGGTGCTAACCAAAGAATGACCCGCCAGCAGTCGCTGAAAGAAGATGGCCAAGGCCGACATCTGACCCTTAATGGTACTCACTCAAAACAAGCTTTTGGGTCATGCCACGCTGCAGAAAACGCAGGATTCTGGGGACGGAATACGTCCGCGGACGCCAGTCCAGCTCTTCGCACATGGCGATGTAAGCTTTCCAAGTACTGTGATGGATCTTTCTGGAGGAAGACTTCCGTGCCCTTAACATGGTCGAAATTACCGAATCCGAGAGACCTCGGTCTCTCAGCACCTGGCTTTCAATAGCCATGCCGTTAAAGCCAGAGACTGTAAAGCAGGATGAAATATAGGACCTTGAGAAAGAAGGTTCTCCCTCATTGGCAACCGCCAGGGAACGTCCGCGACGAGACGTATCAGATCGGCGTACCAGTGACGCCGAGGCCAATCCGGAGCAATGAGGATCACCGGAATTCCCTCGGCTGCCACCCTGCGCAGCAGGCGAGGGAGCAACTGCAGCGGAGGATAAACGTATATCAGGTGATAATGACCTCATGGGGCCACCAACGCATCCGAGACAACCGCCCAAGGATCTCTGGATCTGGCCACAAACCTCGACACCTTGCGATTGAGTCGAGAGGCCATCAGGTCCACATCCGGCATGCCCCACCGTCTGCAAAGGAGTTGAAAGACCCCCGGGTGCAAGGACCACTCTCCCTGGTCCAGCGTCTGGCGACTCAGTCCGCCTGCCAATTGTCTACGCCTGGAATGTAGACGGCCGACAGAGCGGGCGACCTCAGGAGCCGCAGCTGAGCTCAGAGTCCCCCCTTGATGGTTGACATACACCACCGCCGTGGCGTTGTCCGACTGGATCCTGATGGAGCGACCCTGTAATCTCTCCGACCATGAGGCGAGGCACAGTCTGATTGCCCGTATTTCCAAAACATTGATCGGTAAACGGGCTTCGTCCGGAGTCCAAAGCCCTTGGGCCGACAGGACTCCCACCCCCAGCCCGTCAGGCTGGCGTCCTTCGTGATCACCGTCCATTGGATGGGGAGGAACGACTTCCCGGACCGAAGAGCCGGGGACCTCAACCACCACCCCAGGGACGCACTGACCAGGTGACTCACCTGGATCTGAAGATCCAAGGACAACGGGGACTTGTCCCAAATGGACAAGATCTCTTTCTGTAATGCCCTGGTGTGCGATTGGGCATACGGAACGGCCTCGAAGGAGGCCACCATGAGTCCCAGGACTCTCATGCAAAAACGGATTGACGACCATTTTCGGGACGTCGGCACCCGCACTGCAGACTGAAGTGTCTGCAGCTTCTCCAGAGGTAGGAATACCTTCACCTCCAAGGAGTCCAGAATCAGACCTAGATACTCCAGATGCTGAGTTGGGACCAGGACCGACTTCTGAATGTTCAGGAGCCACCCGAAGTCCCTGAGGGTCTGACTGACGATAGTCACACTTTCTTCTAATTCTGATCCACTGTCTGCTCTTAGAAGAAGATCGTCCAGATAGCCCACGATAGCAATGCATCGCTGTCTCAGCAAAGCTAGGACCGGAGCAAGCACATTGGTGAACACCCTCGGTGCCGAGGCTAGGCCGAAGGGAAGCGCCACAAATTGATAGTGGACTTCGCCGATCGCAAAGCGCAGAAACTTCTGGTGGCTTGCGCAGATCGGAACATGCAAGTAGGCGTCCTTGATGTCCAAGGACGCCAGAAAACCCCTTGATGGAGTGTAGCGATCACCATGCGAATGGATTCCATGCAGAATTTTTGCACCTTCACGAGCGTGCTGATCCTCGCCTTCTGTGCGTGAGACTCAGTTCACGACAGGCCCCATGACTCCAGGGGTGGCCGGGTTTGCTTTCATGCTCCCACGGTCCTCTCAAGACTGAACAGTTCCTGACTGACTGTATCTTTCGCGGTGGACCGGGCCGACAGCTACTCAGTACTGCACTGTGATAGTCCTGTCAGAAACACACCAGTGGGTCCCTCAGGGGACGGGTAAGTAGTCTCTCCTGCCTGCAGGTGAGTACAAAAGGCTGTGTGTTTCTCTGTGGAGGATTTTCCTCTCAAGACTGAACAGTTCCTGACTGACTGTATCTTTTGCGGTGGACCGGGCCGACAGCTACTCAGTACTGCACGCTCCCCCTGTGTAAAGTAAACGATAATCAAACATCAAATTATAATATAGCACATATAAATAAAGAACATAAGATGAAATATATAAATGAAAATGAATACATAGGAGAAAACAAACCCTAATGGGGTATAATAATATCCCAATTGAAATTAAGCTTAGGCTATTATGGGTTTCACAGAGGGGAGTGAGTTTACTAGTCTTAGGAAAACGAATTACCCGTTATATTTGAACTCGTGTTGTTCAGGTAAAAAAAAGCAGATAAGGGAGCATCAAGGTCCAGCCATGGGAATCGCAGGGTGAGCACCAGAAAAAATATATCTCTTGTAGAAAATTTGCTTGAAATCTTTTTTTCCTGGTGCTCACCCTGCGATTCCCATGGCTGGACCTTGATGCTCCCTTATCTGCCTTTTTTTTACCTGAACAACACAAGTTCAAATATAACGAATTATCACATATATGATGGGTAAGACCCATAATAGCCCAAGATTAATTTCAATTGGGTTATTATTCCCCATTTAGTTTGTTTTCTCCTCATTTTTCATTTATATTCTTAATTTTTTATGTGTTTTATATTATGGTTTGATTATTGTTTACTTTGTATATCTTGTATGTATTTTTTATTTTTTTGTAGCCAATTTATGCCTTACAGTTACAGCTCCTGAAGAAGCACTACAGGCAAACATGTAGAGCCCAACAGGCATTTATATTGATACATATGTTGTTTCTTATCTAGTTGTGATGATTTTATGTATCTCAGAGTTATTATTACTCACTCTCTGTTTTTTTATATATTTTTTTGTGTTTATAATAAAACCTTTTTTTTTTTTTTTTTATTGAAAATGTATATATTATCTCTACATATCTGTGGCACCATAAAAATCCCTGTCTCGATTTCTCTACTATTTACCTATTTGGGATGTGGGTGCCTTGATCTCTTGAGTTGGTGTTGTCATTTCATAAGGAAGAACAGTTGGTGGAGTTGATTATAGACCAGATAAAAAAGCGGTTTGCAATGTACGTTGAGGAGCAGTGCTATTGTATGTCTCATGGGAGGAGAAGCATGATTGTGTCTAAATGATCACAGTTTTTTTTCTTAGATTATTTTTAAAGTTTGCCTTTTGTGTACATCGGTAGCCATGTTACAATGTTGTATTTGTCCTTAACTACTTCGCCTTTCACACCTGTTCACTCCCTATGGAGCAGAGCAATTTTAAAATTTCTGCTATGGACCTGTTTATTCAGTGGTAACTTTACTTTACTTAACCGCTTCAGCCCCGGACCATTTGGCTGGCCAAAGACCAGGCCACTTTTTGCGATTCGGCACTGCATCGCTTTAACTGACAATTGCGCGGTCGTGCGATGTGGCTCCCAAACAAAATTGACGTCCTTTTTTTCCCACAAATAGAGCTTTCTTTTGGAGGTATTTTATCACCTCTGCGGTTTTAATTTTTTTGCGCTATAAACAAAAATAGAGCAACATTTTTGAAAAAAATGCAATTTTTTTTTTTTTTTACTTTTTGCTATAATAAATATCCCCAAAAAATTCTATAACCCAAAAATTTTTTTCCTCAGTTTAGGCCGATATGTATTCTTCTACATATTTTTGGTAAAAAAAATCGCAATAAGCGTTTATTGATTGGTTTGCGCAAAAGTTATAGCGTCTACAAAATAGGGGATAGTTTTATGACATTTTTATAAAAAAAATTTTTACTAGTAAGGGCGGCGACCAGCGTTTTTATTTTTTTATTTTTTTTTATCGGGACTGCGACATGGTTGACACGTCGGACACTTTTTACACCATTTTGGGATCATTGTCGTCATTTTTACAGCGATCAGTGCTATAAAAATGCACTGATTACTGTAAAAATGACACTGGCAGTGAAGGGGTTAACCTGTAGGGGCCGCTGAAGGGGTTAAGTGTGACCTAGGGAGTGACTCTTACTGTTGGGGGCATGGCTTGCTGTGACACATTACTGATCGCTGTTCCCGATGACAGGGAACAGACAATCCGTGACATGTTACTAGGCAGAACGGGGAGATGTTGTGTTTACACTAACATCTCCCCGTTCTTCAGCTCCGTGACACGATCGCAGAACACCGGCAGACATCGAGTCCGCGGTTCCCGCTGGCACGGTCGCGAGTGCGCCCACACAGCGGCAAATTAAAGGGGACGTACCTGTACGCCTATTTGCCTGTCCGTGCCATTCTGTCAACGTAAATGTTCGTGCACCGGTCGGCAAGTGGTTAAAGTAATTAAAGTTTGTGTGTGTATTTAAAAATAAAATAACAAACATGTTGTACTTATGTGCTCTGTGAAGTGGATTTGCACAGAGCAGCCTGGATCTTCCTCTTCTCGGGTCCCACTTCTGCGCTCCTGGCACCTCCCTCCTGCTGAGTGCCCCCCACAGCAAGCAGTTGGGTCTGCGCTTTGGCCCCGCCCCCACTCTCTCCTGATTGGCTAACTGAGTTTGACAGCAGTGGGAGCCAATGGCACCGCTGCTGTGTCTTAGCCAATCAGGAGGGCAAGCTTTTTACACACACACACACACACACACACACACACACACACACACACACACACACACACACACCTGTACTAACCTGCTGTGTGAATGGCCACAAACCCCCTCCTCTTTTCGGGTCCCATGCCTGCGCTCCTTGCCCCTCCCCTGTGTCCAATGCCCCCAGGAAGCCTCGTCCATTGACACGGCTAGACACTCGGACTGCAGTGCAAATCACATGCGATCTTTGTGTGAGTTCAGCTGTACAGATAGTATGGCTGGCTGAATTGGTATCGCATTCACACCAAACTCCCACAGGACTCTTTTTTTTTTGGTCCGCAGCAGAATCGGATTACTTAGGTAGTCAGGTTGAAAAAAGACCAGTCCATCCAGTTCAACCATAAAAAATAAAATATCGTACAATCCCATATACCCAATTCTATACCCACAGTTGATCCAGAGGAAGGCAAAAAAACCCCAGCAGAGCATGATCCAATTTGCTACAGCAGGGGAAAAAATTCCTTCCTGATCCCCCTGAGAGGCAATCGGATTTTCCCCGGATCAACTTTACTTACAAATGTTAGTACTCAGTTATATTATGTACCTTTAAAAAAGAATCCAGGCTTTTCTTAAAGCAATCTACTGAGCTGGCCAGAACCACCTCTGCAGGGAGTCTATTCCACATTTTCACAGCTCTTACTGTGAAGAAACCTTTCCGTATTTGGAGGTGAAATCTCTTTTCCTCTAGATGTAAAGAGTGCCCCCTTGTCTTTTGTGTTGACTGTAAGGTGAATAACGCAACACCAAGTTCACTATATAGACCCCTTATATATTTGTACATGTTGATCATATCCCCTGTTTCTCCTCTTATCAAGAGTGAATAAATTCAGTTCCTCTAATCCTTTCCTCATAGCTGAGCTCCTCCCATGCCTCTTATCAGTTTGGTTGCCCTTCTCTGCACTTTCTCCAGTTCCCCGATATCCTTTTTGAGAACTGGGGCCCAAAACTGAACTGCATATTCCAAATGAGGTCTTTCTAATGATATTTGTACAGGGGCAAAATGATATCTCTCTCTCTCTGGAGTCCATACCTCTCCTAATACAAGAATGGACTTTGCTCGCTTTGGATACCGCAGCTTGGAATTGCATGCCATTATTGAGCTTATGATCTACCAAAACCCCCAGATCCTTCTCCACTATGGATCCCCCCAGTTGCATGCCTATTCTTAGCCCCCAAGTGAATAACTTTACATTTGTCAACATTAAACCTCATCTGCCACATAGTTGCCCAATTAGACAGGGCATTGAGGTCGGCGTCATCCATGCGATACGAATCTGCAGTTCGCCACTGCTATATGCCAACAATTGGGAGGTTTGTGTAGAACAAATCTGTTGTGATCTAGCCAACATCCCTAACTAGATTGTATAGAAGAATTTCCCCTCAAGGGCGGGACTTTTTAGGCATAGATTTTGACAACCACTTAGGGGTGTAGTCTGATAAAATTGTTTTATTACAAAAAAATAAATAACACAGAATATGATAAAGCTTGACATTACAGGCTTGGACAGAATTCCTAAAATGAAATTGTCACTGGATCATACAAGGTACATGACATGTAGGGACAAAGTAACCATACAAGTATGTTGACAATATGAACATGTATATAGGACATGCAATTGTTTGTGTATGTATGTATCTATCTATCTATCTATCTCTCTATCTATCTCTATCTCTATCGCGTTACGGAGAAGACTCCTTCAGGGAAGTTCCAATATATGATTACGATTGTAGTCTAAAACAGAAAAGCAGATCTTTACACAACAGCATTCATTATAGGGGACAGAACAGGTGACCCATCAGACAAATGAATGGTAGGTCCAGTGATAGAAGTAGAGGGTTGGGTGGTGGTGTACTTACATAGACATGTCTATGTAAGTACACCACCACCCAACCCTCTACTTCTACCATTCATTTGTCTGATGGGTCACCTGTTCTGTCCCCTATAATAAATGCTAGCGGCCGAATACCTCCGCAATTCCGACGCTATAGTGCCACTAAAAATAGCGGCGCTATATCGCCACCGCCCCAGTGTGAAACCAGCCTCAGTGTTTCACTGAGGCTGGTTTCACACTGGTGCGGTGGTGGTATAGCGGCGCTATACCGTCAGATTTGCGGAGGTATTCGGCCGCTAGCGGTGCGGTTTTAACCCCTGCTAGCGGCCGAAAAAGGGTTAATACCGCCCGCAATGCACCTCGGCAATGCGCCTCTACAGGTGGTATTACCGCGGTTTCCCATTGCTTTCAATGGGAAGGAGCGGTGTAGGAGTGGTAAACACACCGCTCCTCTCACCGCTCCAAAGATGCGGCTAGCAGGACTTTTTTTCACGTCCTGTTAGCGCACCGCTCCAGTGTGAAAGCCCTCTGGCTTTCACATTGGAGAGACAGCAGCCGCTGTTTAGGCTCAGTTTGCAGGCGCTATTTTTAGCACAATAGCGCCTGCAAACTGCCCCAGTGTGAAAGGGGCCTTAGTGAACTACTGTGTCCTTTGCATAGCGATCACCTAAAGCTCACCTGGATACAGTTATTCTCTATACTGTGACAGGCGGGCCGGTGATTGTGCTAGCTGCAGACAGTCAGTGTTTCACTTGGTGTACTACTGTGTGCTTTGCATAGCATTCACCTAAAGCCTAAATTTTTGATGCAATACTTTGCAACAGGGCTCATTGCTGCGCTCTAAGTACACTATCTCTGAGGGGTTGCAGTGTTGTGGCACCAGCACCAGTGCATAAGGCCCAATTTTTCAGCCCCTGTTCAACAGGGGCATGCAATTACAATTCTTGATCTAATATTTCACAGCAGGGCCCATTCCTGCACCCACCAAGAGTAACTGTGAGGGCTTACAGTGTTGTGGCACCACCACCACCAAAGCCATGCCATTTTTTTCAATGATTTTCATCCCTATTACCGGGACCAGACATTACATTAAAGCTGCAAGCAGTTTTAAATGGCTTTTTTTCCTTTAGAAATGTCAGTTTGTGTAGGGACAGTTCTAAACAAGGGAAACACGTGGCACTTCACAGGCATACTTTAGACACCCCCCAGGTACGATAGTTAAAGGAATATTTCACTTTTTTTTCCACTTTCTGCATCATTAAAATCACTGCTCCCAAAAAAACGACAGTTTTAAAAGATTATTTTTACATTGATACATGTCCCCTCGAGCAGGACCCGGGTCCCCAAACCCTTTTTAGGACAATAACATGCATATTAGGCGTTATAATTAGCACTTTAGATTTCGAACGTTCGCGTCCATTGTATTTAATAGGGTTCTAAAGTTCGTGCGAACGTTTGATCCGTTCGAAGGTTCTGGTGCGAACCGAACGGGGGGGTGTTCGGTTCATCCCTAGTGAGAAGTGTCAGAATTGGCCCAGTTGGCAAGTGTTTAAAAACAGCCGACAATTGCAGTATAATTGGAGGGGGGGAGGGGGGCGCAGCAGAGTAGAGAGAATGGGCATGCCACACATGTCCTGTGTACAATGATGGTTTTTGGGGCGTGTACAGCATGTCCAAAGTTGGCAACTAGTTAAAAACACAGTCTACAAAGAACCTTGGACATCAAGCTTTAAGAAAATTTAAACGAAGTCCCATGAACCAATTTATTTAAAGCCCAATTATTTTCCCCATCATCCCTTCCTCTCATTCCCCTCTAACCCATCCTAGTCAGGCGATTTACCTGGTAAGTATACTTACCGGAGAACCCCCCCAATCCCTATCCCCCAGGTTCCACCTGCCGGGACCGCTAGTCCAGTACTGTGCTTTATAATCCCCCAGCAGCCAGTCCCCCTCGCTCCAATGTAAGATTTCTTCTGGATCTGCATAGGACCCCCCTCTTTTGCCTGACCAAAGGGAATTACCCTCGTCACTTAAGCAGTGACATGGACTTGTAACCCTAGCACAAAGTAAACAGGAGAAAGACCAAATACTGGATATTCACGTGACCGCACCTTCAAGTGTAACTTCACCTTTTCACAAAAAATGAAAAGGTGATCTAACATCATAAGAACCTTTTATCTTTCACAGAAGGGAAATCCTTGTTCACTTAGCAATCAATCATGGCAGCAATGAAAAGCTGTCTAGAAAACACCCGTGTAACCCCCTAGTAGTAAGTGTACCTATTTAAAATAAAAAAAAAAAAAAAAATCCTACATTTGTCGTATACATCTGCAGAAGATTTCCATACCTTCAGCTGTGTAATAGCGTGTGGTGTACAAAAATCCAAAGCAAATATTGTGAACACCTTGATAAATAAGTTGATCTCTTGGATCCGTTGCATTGATGGTAAAAGCTGCGTAGGATTTGTCTACTTATTGAAAGGCTTAAGCGGCATCAAACAAGCCGAATGTTTTTTTATACACTCTCTCTAGTTTTCTGCTAGCGTAGTGACACTTTATACCACACCCTTGGGGTACTTTTACACTGGAGAGTTGGGGGCGTCGGCGCTTTACTGTAGTTTTAGTGGCGCTTTTCGGCCACTAACTGGGCGCTTTTAACCCCCGCTAGAGTCCGAAAATGGGTTAAAAGAGCCGCTGCCAAAGTGCTTTGCAGGCGCTGCTTATTGATTTCAGGCAGGGGAGCTTTAGGAGCAGTGTATACACACTTCTAAAGCGCCTCAAAGATGCTGCTTGCAGGCCTTCTTCTTTCTTTTTTTTTAACCACTTCAGCTCCGGACCATTTGGCTGCCAAATGACCGAGCCACTTTTTGCGATTCGGCACTGCGTCGCTTTAACTGACAATTGCGCGGTCGTGCGACGTGGCTCCCAAACAAAATTTACGTGCTTCCCCCCCCCCCCCACAAATAGAGCTTTCTTTTGGTGGTATTTGATCACCTCCTGCGGTTTTTATTTTTTGCGCTATAAACAAAAATAGACCGACAATTTTGAACAAAAAAGCAACATTTTGTACCTTTTGCCATAATAAATATCCTCAATTTTTTTTTTTTTCAAAAAAGCTAATTTTTTCTCTCTCAGTTTAGGCCGATACGTATTCGACATATTTTTGGTAAAAAAAATACAAAATAGGGGGTAGCTTTATGGCTTTTTTTTTTTCACTAGTAATGGCAGCGATCTGTGATTTTTGTTGTGACTGCGACTTTATGGCGGACACATCGGACACTTTTGACACATTTTTGGGACCATTGTCATTTATACAGCGATCAGTGCTATAAAAATGCACTCATTACTGTAAAAATGACACTGGCAGTGTAAAGGTTAACCACTAGGGGGCACTGAAGGGGTTAAGTGTGTCCTAGGGCCCTCTCAGACTGATGGCAGTGCGGCTGGTGGGCACAAGTGCCCCTGGGTGCGTAAGCCAAACAAGCGGCTCCCAAGCCCGCCTCCGCGTGAAGTCTTGCCTCCGCCCGACTCTGGGGTGGGGGGACGACTTCGCAGGTCACAAATCGGTGGACCTCCCGAATCTCCGACTGGTGGGTGTGCGAGGTGGTCACCTCAGGATACAGGATAGTATTCCGATCCTGGCCCCCAGACAGATTCTTTCCCTCGACTCTTTCTCTCTCTCCTACCTGTCGGGCAGCCCTCTTGGGGGCTGTACAGGATTTGATCAGGTCCGGAGTGATTGTGCCGGTTCCGTCACAGGAGAGTTTTCAGGGATTCTACTCGAATCTGTTTGTCGTCCCAAAAATAGGACGTGGTTCGACCTATCCTGGATCTCAAGGCCCTGAATGCCTTTGAGAAGGTGCAGAAATTCCGCATGGAATCCATTCGCACGGTGATCGCTACACTCCACCAAAGGGATTTTCTTCTGGCGTCCTTGGACTTCAAGGACGCCTACTTGCATGTGCCCATCTGCTCAAGTCACCAGAAGTTTCTGCGCTTTGCGATCAGCGAAGTTCACTATCGATTGTGGCTCTTCCTTTCGGCCTAGCCTCGGCACCAAGGGTGTTCACCAAGGTGCTTGCTCCAGTTCTAGCCTTCTGTTACAGCGAGGTATTGCTGTCGTGGGCTATCTGGATGATCTTCTGCTAAGAGCAGGAAGTGGCTCGGACTTAGAAGAAAGGTGACTATCGTCAATTAGACCCTCAGGGACTTCGGGTGGTTCCTGAACATTCAGGAGTCAGTCCTGGTCCCGACTCAGTGTCTGGAGTATCTAGTTCTGATTCTGGACTCCTTGGAGGCAAAGGTATCCTACCTCTGGAGAAGTTGCTGACACTTCAGTCTGCGGTGCGGGTGCTGACATCCTGAAAATGGTTGTCAATCCGTTTTTTGCATAAGAGTCCCGGGACTCGTGGTGGCCTTCTTCGCGGCCGTTCCGTATGCCCAATTACACACCAGGGCATTGCAGAAGGAGATCTTGTCCACCTGGGACAAATCCCCATTGTCCTTGGATCTTCAGATCCAGGTGAGTCACCTGGTCAGGGCGTCCCTGACATGGTGGTTGAGATCCTCGGCTCTCCGGTCCGGAAAGTCGTTCCCCTCCCATCCAATAGACGGTACTCACGACGGGCACCAGCCTGACGGGCTGAGGTGGAGTCTGGGGAGTCCTGTCGGCTCAAGGCCTTGGACTCCGGACGAGCCCGTTTACCAATCACTGTTCTGGAAATACGGGCCATCAGACTGGGTCTCCCCTTGGGTCGGAGAGATTACAGGGTCGCTCCATCAGGATCCAGTCATACAACGCCAAGGCGGTGGCGTATGTAAACCATCAAGGGGGGACTCGGAGCCCAGCTGCGGCTTCCGAGGTAGTCCGTATCCGGAAGTGGGCCTGGAAGAAACGTGCCGGCTCTGTAGGCCATTTACATTCTGGCCATAGACAATGGGCAGGCGGACTATCTGAGTCACCAGACGCCGGACCAAGAAGAGTGGTCCTTGCATATTTCAACTCCTTTGCCGACGGTGGGGCACGCCGGAGGTGGATCTGAGGGCCTCTCGACTCAATCCCAAGGGTCAAGGTTGTGGCCAGATCCAGGGATCCTCGGGCGATGCCTCGGATGCGTTGGTGGCCCCATAGGGTCCTTATCACCTGATATAAACTCCGGTGATCCTAATTTTTCCTGATTAGCCTCAGCGTCACTGGTACGCTGATCTGGTACGTCTCGTCGTGGACGTTCCCTGGCAGTTGCCGATGAGGGAGGACCTTCAGTCTCAAGGTCCTATGTTTCATCCGGCTTTAACGGCAGGGCTGTTAAAAGGCAGGTGTTGAGGGACCTAGGTCTCTCGGACTCTGTCATTTTGACCATGTTAAGGACAAGGAAGTCTTCCTCCAGGCAGATCTATCACCGTGCCTGAAAAGCTTATATCGCCATGTGAGAAGCGCAGGACTGGCGTCCTCGGACGTATTCCGTCCCCAGAATCCTGCGTCCTCTGCAGTGTGGAGTGACCCAAAAGCTTGCTTTGAGTACCATCAAGGATCAGATTTCGGCCTTGGCCGTCTTCTTTCAGCGACCTCTAGCGGGTCATTTCTTGGTTAGCACCTTGTGTTGGGGGTTCGCCATGTGCTCCCTCCTGTCAAGCCTCCTCTCCCACCGTGGGATCTGAATTTGGTGCTCTCGGCCCTCCAGGAACCTCCTTTGGGAATATCCGGGATATTCCCCTCTTGTCTTGTCTCAGAAGGTGGCCTTTTAGTGGCAATCACTTCTGTTTGACGAGTGTCTGAGTTGGCGGCCTTGTCCTGCAAGTCGCCATATTTAGTCATCCATAAGGATAAGGCGATGTTGCATCCGCGACCTTCCTTTTTGCCAAGGGTGGTGTCGACCTTTCGCCTACATGAGGACATTGTCCTACCGTCCTTGTGTCCTCACCCATCGCATCCCAGAGAGTTTGCGCTGCACATATTGGATGTGGTACGAGCCTTACGGGTGTACCTGTCTGCTACTGCTTCTATTCGGAAGTCCGACTCCCTGTTTGTGACTGTCTCTGGTCCATAACAGGGCCAAGCGGTTTCGTCTGCCATCATTTCTAGGGGAATCAGACAAACCGTCATTCAAGCCTATGCTCTCAAAGGGCGGGCGCCTCCCTTTCCGGTTACGGCGCATTCCACCAGGGCAATTGGTGCTTCCTGGGTTTTCCGACATCAAGCGTCGGTTGCACAAGTGTGCAAGGCGGCGACCTGGTCGTCTGTTCATACCTTTTAAGTTTTTTATAAGGTTGATGTGGCTGCATCTTCGGATGCTTCCTTCGGCCGCAAGGTGCTGCAGGTCGCTGTTTAAAGTTGCGACTCCTTCGTTGAGGAGCTCTGCCTTCTTGGAGTGAAGTTTTTTTGGTTTTTCCATTTATACTGCTCCCATCCCTCTTAACACTGCTTTGGGACATCCCACGTGTAAAGACACAGTGGGAGGGTTATGTCCGGAGGGACCGCCCCCCTGGGCGGGGCTGTTCAGCTCTGGCTTTTTAGAATGTATGTATAACATTCTGCCTAGGTCTTCTCCTGCAAGCAGGGACATAACCCACGTGTAAAGTGTAAAGACACGCTGTGTCAGTCCATGGATGTCAGAGAAATGGATTTTACGGTAAGTACAAAAATCCTATTTTTTATGAGCGTTTTGTTGCACGTTTTTTGCTTAAACAGCATCTCTCCACCCCTAATTCCCTCTCTAAACCAAATGACTGAAGCTGTAAAAGCTTGTAATACACTTCTAAAAATGCTCAAAAACTCGGAAATAGAAATGCTAGTAAATCGCTACTCGGGTGTAAATGCTGCTTTATGGGCGTGTTTTTTTTTCCGTTATTCGGAGCAGAATTGCATGTTTTTGAAGCTTTTGTCAGTTTTTTTTTTTTTTCAACCAAATGGTGTGGAGTGCTGCTTTCTGTGCAGAAAATGTGTGAAAAAAACGCTAAAAGAGCTCATGTCGTGCTTTCCTGGTGTTTAAAATTAAGTTTTTGGGGACAAAAATGCTCAATTCTGCCTGAAAAGTAGCTCATGTAATTTTTTAAGCAACAGGCGTGTCTTGTGTCCAATTACATCCGCCTACCAGTTCCAGAAGAAAAAAAAATTAAAGGCCTGCATTTTTATTTATTTATTTTCCTATTTTTCTGCACCTAAACGTGACGGACTGGAGATGGCTGTGATGTGTCTGTTTACATCTGGTGGCCCATAGATCCAACAAAAATCCACCACAGTCCACTGTCAAAAATGCAGACAAAAAAAAAACTGAACAGGCATTGATGTGGGGGGAAAAAAAGTAATTTTTCGTCCCATTCTGCTCTGATTCAGCAAGAGATCTTCATATCCTCCTGAACAAAGCCGAGTCCCATGTGAAAGGCGCCTAACAAGAGATATAAATGTTGGCTTGTATACAATACGTGTTTGATTTGGTGTAGAATGCCAAGTTCCTGAACTACAAGTGGATGCCCTTTGTTGGGAAATGCTGTTGAATACTTTGTAAAGTTGAAGTCACCAGGCGGTTGTGTTTGTTAATGGGAGAAATGAATCATGCATGCATGCATGCATGCATGCAACATGTGTCACTACACTGGGTCAGTTTCCTAATATTAAAACTGAACTTTAACAATGATCTTTATTGCACTGGTCCAGCTTGGCACAATGTAATGCCGCGTACAGACGATCGGACATTCCCACAACAAAACCGTGGATTTTTTTCAGACGGATGTTGGCTCAAACTTGTGTTGCATACACACGGTCACACATATTTTGTCGGAAATTGCAAACGTCAAGAACGCGGTGACGTACAACACGTACGACGAGCTGAGAAAAATTAAGTTTAATAGCCAGTGCGTCTCTTCTGCTTGATTCTGAGCATGCGTGGAATTTTGTGCGTCGAAATTGTGTAAACACGCTCGGAATTTCCGTCAATTTTTGTTGGAAAATTTGAGAACCAGCTCTCAAATTTTTGTTCTCGGAAATTCAGAGCGTGTGTATGCGACATTAGGCTCCATGCACACCGGTGTAAAAAACGTTGCTTCTACAGGAGTTTTTTTGTTCTGCCTGTAGAAGCAACGCCATGCTATCCTATGTGTCCATATACATTGGGACGTTTACAAGCATATTTTGAGATCAGCATTCAGCCCTGGTTCACATTGATGCTACTTTGAAATCGCGCTACTTCACATTTCAAAGTAGCAAGGTCAGCGCCATTTCAGGTGCTACTTAATAGACATCTGTGTGGCTTCATACACCGATGTCTATTGAAGTCGCACCTGAAATCGGCAAAAGTAGTGCAGGAACTACTTTTGCAAATCAGTGCGGCACCGCAAAATCTGTGTCGCACAGATTGAAACAGTACCATTGCCGCCAATAGGCTGCAACTTGTCATGCGATTTGATCTCTCAAATCGCATGACAAATCGCTCCAATGTAAACCTAGGCTCAGAGGCAGAAAAAAAAAAACATTCTCATTTGCGTTTTGTGATTGGAGCTCACTGGCAGAAAAATACATAAAACTCTCCTGAACTCGTCTAAAATTTGTAAAAAAAATGTTCTATATGAGCATTTTTTTTAAGCCCAGTGTGCATGGAGCCTCTGTGTGCATAACTCATACCTGGGGGACTGCTGGGAAAGCTGACAATCGCTGTACTAGTCGGCACTACTATAGTGATAGCGGTGATCTTGTGTGAAGGGCACACCCTGACTTCAGGAGGTCACTCACTCGCCATTACCGCCATTCATAGAACACTTTGTATCTTTTTTTTTTTTTTAAGAATATAAGGCGTTCTCTGGTTGGATGAGGTGGGGAGAAAAGGCAGTGACATCACAATCTCCACCTTGTCCAATCAAAGCAAGCCTTGTATTCATTTAAAAAAGGACAAAGTGTTTTATGAATGGCAGCAGTGCTGAGCAAGCGCCCCCTGTAGTCAATGTGTTGAGAGGAAGCTTCTTGCACAGAATCGGAGTGAGGCCTGGAAGATCGCTGACTATTGCAGCGATTGTCTGCACCCCCATTGGTCCATCGGGAATGGTATATGAAAGCATACTTGCATTGGTCCAAAATGGAATATTGTAGGTAGCAATAAAGATCATTCCTGGAGTTCAACTTTTAAACTACTGCCTTGGTTTTTTTTTTTTTTTTTTTTTTTAACCCCTTGACACCGACGGCACGCGTTTATGTGGCCCCACTGGACTGGGCTTTTTTTGCATATGTTTGTGCTGGGAGCATGCTGCACAGGGTGCTCCCAGCAGGAAGTCCCGGTTCCGGGTAACCTGATCGCAGTGATCGGCTATCACAGTGATCAGTCACTGTGAAGCCCTACTCCCTCTCCCTCCTCCTTCCACATTTTTGCGTTCCGAGTTCCCTGCAAATCCACGGCGGGATCCCGCATCGCACCCGACTCGCAGGTAGTTCACACTGCCATATACGAACTGCTGGGAGTCGCATATTGCAGTGCTGTCAGTTTGGACAGGAATCGAGGTGTTCACACCCATGCGATCCGATTCTAGCGCAGACCAAAAAAAGGGGTCCTGTGCGGGTTTGGTCCCAATGCGATGCAAACTCAGCCATACAATCTGTATGGCTGAGTTCGCTTTGCACTGTAGTGCGGTGCAAATCACATCCGATGTCGGACAGTGAACCAGTGTTAACCGAGCCTCAGTGTTCGGTAAGGTATGGGTCAAAGGCCATGGTCAGTATTTCGGGCAGGATTTTTTTACAACTAATATTGGTGCCAGTGTGTTTTTAGGTAGGATTAAAATAAATAAAAATGTGCAGTATTGTTTCAGGGACATAGTACGGGTACATACAACAACTAACATACATATATGTGGTATCGCTGCAATCATCGGGAGCAGGAGAATTTATTTATTTTTCTTTGAAAAATAAATCAGCAGATATCCATTACCATTTTAACTCCAAATGAAAGCCCAATTTGTCCTGAAAAAAAAATGCAGTATAATCCACCTGGATGCATAAATTTGGTTGTGATATGTACAGTTTTACTAAAACTTGTCAAAATTGGGCTAGGGCTGCAACGATTAATCGATATTATCGATAATAATCGATAATGAAAATCGTTGTCAACGATTTTCATTATCGATTAGTTGGTCCCGCACCTTGCGCCTGTCCGTCCGTTTCAAAAATCCTTCGCTCCTGTGTACTGTAATCCTTCCTGTGTCCTCGGCGCCGCTGTGACCAGGCACGTCCTCGCTGCTGCACATCCGCGGCGCGCCTCTCCTCCTCGCTGACGTAATTCCCACAGATCTTCTCAGCCCCGCCCGCTGCTGCCTCGATGGAACAGAGAGGCGAGGGCGAGAAGCTGTGAGGAGACTGAGCTGAGCTGCAGCGTGAAAAAAGGTAGCGGCTAGCGTCTAAGTAAAAGAAGTGCACAGCACACACATATACAGTACAGTGCCCCAACTTATGTATTCCCGGGGGGGGGGAGAGGAGGAAGTGCCCCATCATTGGTTTTCCTGGGAGGGAGGGGGGAGAATAGTCATAGCCCTATTGGTGTTTCTGGGGAGGGGGGGAATAGTGCCCCATTGGTGTTTCTGGGGGGATAGTGCCCCATTGGTGTTTCTGGGGGGATAGTGCCCCATTGGTGTTTCTGGGGGGATAGTGCCCCATTGGTGTTTCTGGGGGGATAGTGCCCCATTGGTGTTTCTGGGGGGATAGTGCCCCATTGGTGTTTCTGGGGGGATAGTGCCCCATTGGTGTTTCTGGGGGGATAGTGCCCCATTGGTGTTTCTGGGGGGGAATAACGCCCCGTCATTGGTGTCCTTGGGATGGAATAACGCCCCGTCATTGGTGTCCTTGGGATGGAATAACGCCCCGTCATTGGTGTCCTTGGGATGGAATAATGCCCCGTCATTGGTGTCCTTGGGATGGAATAACGCCCCGTCATTGGTGTCCTTGGGATGGAATAACGCCCCGTCATTGGTGTCCTTGGGATGGAATAACGCCCCGTCATTGGTGTCCTCGGGATGGAATAACGCCCCGTCATTGGTGTCCTCTGGATGGAATAACGCCCCGTCATTGGTGTCCTCGGGATGGAATAACGCCCCGTCATTGGTGTCCTCGGGATGGAATAACGCCCCGTCATTGGTGTCCCCGGGAGGAATAACGCCCCGTCATTGGTGTCCCCGGGAGGAATAACGCCCCGTCATTGGTGTCCCCGGTAGGGATTCATTATTACTTTTAAATAAACGAATAAATGGCACATTACGTTTTTTTTATGATTTTATCCGATTAATCGATTATGAAAATAATCGTTAGTTGCACCCCTAGCTTGGGCATTAACATTTGTTTTACCCTTAAGCCTCGTACACACGACCGGTTTTCTCAGCAAGAACCAGCAAGAAAATTGCTGGCAGAGCTTTCTTGCCGAGTAAACCGGCCGTGTGTACGAGGCTTTTAGGTTTCTCGTCAAGAAAACTGGCCAGAATCTCGACGAGAAAAATAGAGAACCTGCTCTCTATTTTCTCATCGGGATTCTCGTCGGCCTGTTTCCCGACAAGAAACTCGAGAGTGTGTACACTTGTCGCCGTGGAAACCCGCGCATGCTCGAAATGACTTTGATGCATGCACGGTAGCTTCCTAGGCATAGGTAGGGTGTAGTAAGATGGCGGCGACAGCATCATATGTGACGAGCGCACGCTCGTTGTAGCTGATGACGTCACCGCGTTCGTGCCATTCAAAAGAACAGCGGTTCTTTTGAATTGAACGTGTGTACACTCGCCCGGGACAAGATTCTTGTCAAGAATCTCATCAGGAAAAACAACGGGTTTTTTTTCTGACAAGATCCTCGGTCGTGTGTACGAGGCTTTAGGCACGAAGGGGATAAATAGCCTCTTCATTGTTATGGTTTTCATTCTTTCTGTAGTTTTGATCTACCTTTTTGCTACACTCAGAATTTTAGCTAAAAGTATGGTACAGACTTATTAAACTCCTAATATTACCACCCATCACTGGCTATGTAGTACATTAAGCTTCTTGCTTGAATCCCAAATATTTTTTGGGACTCGTTTGCTGCTGGCTGGAAGAAGCATATTGGGCTCCATTCATATTAATAAATGTAAATTTAAAGCAAGCCTCAGAAAAGACCTTTTAACAGAAAAAAAAACATATTTGTTTTGCAGAAAAATAAAAGGGGGGGTGGAATTAAAAACCAATTTAAGTAGATGTACCTATATTTTCCCAATTCAAATCGGACAAGTGTGCTTTATACTTACTGGGCGGCTGGATCCCGCATCTCCAATTAATATTTGTTGTTCTGAATGATACTTATGTGAGTGGACTACTGTGTGATTTATTTATGGAACTGGACCCAAAATGGTGACAACCATTAAAAGAAGTTCAGGATTTAAAAAAAAATGATACACACCTAGGTGGATGCAGCATCGATCCCCTGCCAATTCTGTAGTGAGAACTGAGTGATCAAACACTGCTGATTGCTCAGTTCTCTCCTCCACTCTGAGCAGAGAGCCGTGACTGTTAGTCGCTGGCTCTCTGCTCTGCCCTTTCAGGGCTCACTGGTGTGCGGGACTGTGGAGGGGGCTGGAGAGGCTGGCTCAGGCACTCTGCAGATCGCTGAGAGGCTGAGCCAGATACTGACCATATGGTTGGGATCTTTTCAGAGCCTGGACCCAGGGGGGGGCAACAGGGCAATTGCCCCCCCCCCCGAGACCATCTGTCACACTCACTTGCTTGCTCTGGTTTTTTTTTTTTTTTGCGCCTGATCTCCCGAAATTTGGGGACCCGGTAACGGCCGGTCGTAGGTCCCCTGGACCCCAAACTTGGCACACATGTAGCCCCATGTCTTTTCTACAAGTGTGCAAAGATTGGTGTCTGGGGGACCTACGGCCGTGGAGCACTGATTTTTTAAAACCGGGCACCCCTTCCATAGACTCCAATGTTAAACGGTTATTTCTCCAGTAATTTTGCGGACCCGGTACCGGCCGGTCGTAGGTCCTCTGGACCCCAAACTTGGCACACATGTAGCCCCATGTCTCCTCTATAAGTTTGAAAAGTTTGGTGTCTGGGAGAACCGATTTTTCAAAGCCGGGCACTCCTTCCATAGACTTCCATGTTAAACATCAGTCTAGTCATGGGCACAGTGAGGCATGGGCACAGTGAGGCAAAGTGAGGCAAGTATAAGCCTAGGACACCCTAGGCTTATACTTGAGTCAATAAGTTTTCCCAGTTTTTTGGGGTAGAATTAGGTGCCTCGGCTTATATTCGGGTCGGCTTATACTCGAGTATATACAGTACTTGTTCTGCGGCTGCCGCTGCCTCTCTGAGTCTCTCTCTGTTTCTCACATCAGCCGATCAGCGGCGCTGAGAGAGAGACTGGTCTAATGTAGTTACGTGGCGCACTGACACGATACTAGGAGTGGAGGAGGAGGTGGGTGGAGCCTCTTCCCTGCACTCGCTGCTAACGCCTGGGCCGCTTGGCCTCTAGCAACGAGTGACGTCAGTGAGTCACATCAGGCCGCTCTGCGGGCAGGTGCAATAGCGTGCGGCTCCACAGACGGGTAAGAAAGCGGGTGGCTCCGCTTGCGGCGCGGTTTGTTGTCGGGGGCGGCACGGTTCGTGGGCAGACCGTGCTGCTCAGTGTGTTGGCAGCGCAGGTGAGAGTGAGAGAGCAGGCTCAGTGTGGCAGCTGGCCAATCGGCTAGCCGGGAGCGGGGGAGCAGAGAGATGAGATCATCTCTCACCGCCCGTGCCTGCCCTGCATTCCTGCAGTGACTTCCGCCCTCACTGTGCAGGCAGCAGAGAGATTACATTATCTCTCTGCTGCCTGACTCTGGGAGTCTGGGACACAGCAAGGGACAACCAAAACTACATCTTAGCAGGCAAGTTAGTGACAATCTGCAAGGTGTGGCAGGCGACGTGGCAAGTGACAATCCGCAAATTGTGTCAGGTGACGTGGCAAATGACAATCTGCATCTGGTGGCAGGCAAGTGACAATCAGCAAGGTGTGGCAGGTGACGTGGCAAGTGACAATCCGCAAGGTGTGGCAGGTGATGTGGCAAGTGACAATCCACAAGATGTGGCAGGTGACGTGGCAAGTGACAATCCACAACGTGTGACAAGTGACACGCTCAGGGCTCCCACTAATTGCAGGCGACGGTGGCAAGTGACACACTCGGGGCTCCCACTGATTCTGCATTGAACTATTTAATTTCATATTACAATGTAATAATAGAAATAATGCGCATCAATCATCCTAACACCATAACAACCATGGTGCCGGGATGATTGAAGCGCCGACACCAACCATTTCCCTGATAAATTTCCCACAAAAAAAATCATTTTTTGGCAGTGCCCCTCCCGAGAAAAGACTCTGGATCCGCCCCTGCCTGGACCGGCTCTTTGGCCTCAGCCGACAGTATCTGCTGAAAACGGATCACAGGAGTGCAGAACGAACTGCTCACCTGTGATCCATAGAAGAACTAAGGCCAAAAATAGCTTTGGCTATGCTTCTCCATTTAATTTTGTAACATATGCAGTGAGTTTCAGGAATGGTGTGTTTTGTTTGTTTTTCTCTTTTTTTTTCTTTTAACTATTTGGTATTGTCAACATTCTATGGTGAAATGCAGCATTTTGCTTTTTTTTTTTTTTTTTACCTTATTTCTGCCCAGCTCCACACAGGTCAGTATCTAAAGGAAAGTTTTTTTTTTTTTGTGTTTAGGGTTGTAAATAACTGCCTGAAGGCGAAGGAGATCCTTCTACGCCAATCCTCCAGCATTTTAAGAAGACGCTTGACTCACATGGTGGTGGTTTAAAAAGAACCTGTCGGGACATAATTGTAGGCTGTTTACAAAGGTGCATGCCGCGGGCTGTGGTTGTTATCCTTTCTTCGCAATGTTTGAAGCCATTGACCTTAAATAACTGTTTATCGGGTATCAGCACACCTTCTGTGCATAATGCTTGTTTTGGATATGTGACTCGCTAAGTAATTGAGGCAAGGATCAGGGTGATGGATTTGGAGCAATCGCCCTCAAAAACAAGTGAGCCTTTCTCTTACTTCTGAGACTGTCACCACAGGCGGAGAATCTCGGGCAACCCACCGCGAATGATACCCATCCTGAAAAGCTCCCCCTTTTTGGGCATGCAAATCTTCAGAAGTGTCCACTATAAGGTTGCTTTTTTGGCTTCATCTTACTTTATTGTGCAAGTTTCCTGTCATTATCCAAACTAAGGACCCTCTTGGAGTCTGTACCTATTGATTTTTCTTTGTGAAGCAACCAAAGGATTGATTCTTGTGAATTCGCTTGTGCTTTCTTGACTTTGAGCATATTCTCCGCCTGTTTTTCTTACCATCTACATTTTGAAATAACTCGTCGTAAGCTCCTGCAGAAGCGTTTCCCCTAATAACGCGCAACATGTCGAGCTGAGCTTTACATGATACATCGCCTTCCATAAACTACGTGGTTATATACATATATCAGTAGGAAGTGACCTTGGTGTCCTCCTCCTCTTATTATATTGTACTTTATTGGTTATAGGTGGTGTGTTATGAAATTTTGTGTTCTCAGGCCTTTCTAGGAATGGCCAATACGGTTATTTATGCTTTTTTAAAACAACCTGTATGTTTCTCCTTCAATAAATATACATTTTTTAACTGTATTACACCTACAAAGTCCATCATCTGCCTACTCATTCTTTTAAATCTGATCTATCGGGACGTGGCATTGTTTGTTTGTTTTTTTCATAGCCACAGCTCCACTCTGTAATGATAGTATTATTTTATATGAAATAAAAAATCATAACTTTATGGAATGTGTTTTTTTTTTTTTTTTTTTCCCCCCATCTCTCTGCTGAATGGCCACTGTAGTTTGTGGTATGCCTGTCTGCCACTCAGCAAGTTGCCTTCTCCACACACCGAATTGTCATTTGCAAAGCCCTGTATCCGGGGAAGTAATCCACCAATTGTATGATTTTATTTCATTTTATTTTTTTCAGACATATTGACCTTATCACTGTGAGCCTGTAATTTCACCAAGTGTTTGATTCAAGTCCCGTAGAACTCCCATACAAGAGATCTTCCACAACCGGTAAGACCGGATCCTACTTTCAAATGTTGACTTTTTACAGACATCTAAGTATTTTGTTTTCTTTTTTTTTTTTAACCAAATGAATGTGTACCTTAGAGGTAGTGTATTATCTTGGCACCTTTTAAAGTGATACTAAAGTTCCCTTCTTTTTTTTTTTCGTTTAAAAAAAAAAAAAAAAAAAAAAGCATGTTATACTTGCCTGCTCTGTGCAGTTGGTTTTTCACAGAGCAGCCCCGATCCTCCTTCTCGGGTCCCTCTTCACTGCTCCTGGCCCCTCCCTCCTGCCAAGTGCCCCACAGCATGCAGCTTGCTATGGGGGCACCCGAGCGAAGCTGCTGCTCTGTGTGCCCATTCAGACACGGAGCTGTGCCTCTGCCCCTCCACCTCTCTCTCCTAATTGGCTAATTGACAGCAGCGGGAGCCAATGGTCGCGTGCCCCGCTATTGTCTCAGCCAATGAGGAGGGAGAGTCCCGAACAGCCAACACTTTCGTGTAACATCGCTGGATCGAGATGGGGCTCAGGTAAGTATTAGGGGGACTGAGGGGGCTTGGATCCTTGTCACTGCTTTGCAGGAACACAGAATCCATTCTTTCCCTACTGACAGAACGGCGATCTGCCTTGTTTACATAGGCAGACCGCCATTCTGCCTGTGTACCGACAGCAGGTGCCGGCGGACGTTGAGTCTGTGGTACCCACTGCTCAGCCCCCCACTGTGTATAATCAGTGTGAGCGAGTCGTTGGCTTCGCACCTGCTACCCAGATAGATGGAGACGCATCTTCACTGGCCTCATGATTCGATTACGATTTATCAGGTCAACGATTCGATTTGATTCCGCGATGCATCACGATTACAGCGCAAGTGCGCATGGTTTTCACCCAAAAAATGTAAGCAGTCAGGAGAACTCCATTTTTTTATTTTATTATATCTGTTCTTTTAAAAAAAAAAGACAACACTCCCTGCATGTAGCAAAGTCTAAACAAAGCAGACAACAACTTGTACATAGTACAGGAGATGGTCAGAGACTGCGGAAATGCTACAGATGATCAGCGACTGCGGACATGCTACAGGAGATGGTCAGAGAGACTGCGGACATGCTACAGGAGATGGTCAGAGAGACTGCGGACATGCTAAAGGAGATGGTCGGTGACTGCGGACATGCTACAGGAGATGGTCGGTGACTGCGGACATGCTACAGGAGATGGTCGGTGACTGCGGACATGCTACAGGAGATGGTCGGTGACTGCGGACATGCTACAGGAGATGGTCGGTGACTGCGGACATGCTACAGGAGATGGTCGGTGACTGCGGACATGCTACAGGAGATGGTCAGACTGTGGACATGCTACAGGAGATCAGCAGGTAAGTATAAAAAAAAGAATACCTGTTGTGCCGAGAATGGTCCCCCCTGACGGATTCTGTTCCCCGCCCCCCCGTCTCTCGGCTACTATCGGAACTCTGGCCCCCCAGCCCTGTACATTGCCGCTCCCTCCTATTGTTCCTCACGAATGCAAATGCTCCTAATACCGCCCTGCCTCTCCAGCCCTCTGCTCATTAGCATTCGTGAAAAAACAGTAGGCGTGAGCAGCGCTGGAGAGGCGGGGCGGTATTAGAAGAATTTGCATTCATGAGTAGGAGGGAGCGGCAATGTACGGGGCTGGGGGGGGGGGCGGAGTTCCGATAGTAGCTGAGAGACAGGGGGGAACAGTGTGACTGTGTATATGCCGCGCTCATGTGACTGTCCTCTCTCCTCTCTGCTTTCACGTCTCTGACGCCAGGAGAGACGTGAGACGTGAAAGCAGAGAGGTGAGAGGCGGGCCGGGCAGTCACATGAGCGCGTCATAGGAAAAAACAACAACAAATAAGGTAACGGCTCTCCCAAGAGGAGGGGGCGGGACTAGTAATCGATTAATAGGTTTGCATGCATCGGGGACGCCCTAATCGCGATGCGCCGATTAAATTCCGCACCCCTAGTGTGTGTGCGTGCGCGCGTACGTACGTACATACATACATGATCTGGCATAGCAGTGCTGCCCTGTAGCAGTAAAACTGCTATAGGGAGTACCTTAAGCGGTTAAGCAAAGGCCATTTAGGCTACATTCACAAGGGAGGTTTGCCCCAGTACAATTGGCAGCAGCAGAAATCGAACGATTCCTGCCACTGTATTGAGCGGCTAGCTGCGGCCGCAAGGCCTGTACTCTTCAATGACAGGTTGCCAGCAACTGCAGCCATTGCCTGTGCTGATGGCTGCAAGAAGCACACAAATTGATCCCCTCCCCCATCAGCTGCAGCCAATCAATCGGTCAAATTTGAGCAGGGATGGCAACACACTGTTTGGAATTCAGCGGGTCACTGCTAAACCAGCTGAATTTCTGTCAGCGTCTGTCCAGCTTTAGGACAGGATGCGCTCCCTCTCGTTGCCATACAATGAAGAGGGCACGCTTCTCAATCTTGCCAGCGGTTTAGACATTAATGGCAGTGTTGTTATTTTGAGGAGACAGCAAATTTACACTGTTATACAAGCTGTACACTCACTACTTTACATTGTAGCAAAGTGACATTTCTTCAGTGTTGTCACATGAAAAGATATATATTAAATGTAAAAAAAAAATTGAGGGGTGTACTCAATTTTGTGAGATACTGTACTTGCCTGCTCTGTGTAATAGTTTTGCACGCGGCAGCCTGAATCCTCCTCTTCTCACGTCCCTCTTCGCTGCTCTTGGCTTCTCCCTCCTGTCGAGTGCACCAACAGCAAGCAGCTTGCTATGGGGGCAGCCGAGCTGCAGCACCGCGTGTCCATTTAGACACAGAGCTGCCGTTTGGCCCCGCCCCCTCTGTCTCCTGATTGGCTCCCACGGCTGTCAAAGTCAGTTAGCCAATGGCGTCGCTGCTGTATCTCAGCCAATCATGAGATGAGTCCCGGACGGCCGAGGGACTCGTGGACAGAGAAGGGCATATGGGTAGGTGTTAGGGGGGCTACTGCACACAGAAGGCTTTTTTTCTTATTGCATAGAATGCATTAAGATAAAAAAAATAAAAACTTCTGCCTTTACAACTCCTTTAAGTAGTTCGTATTTTGCAACATTTGCTGTTCTAAACTAGTTCTCACTACTTCCCCAGGTTGATATACTGCTGGTGCTGATCATTCTTTTGTTCTTTTCAGTCAACATGAGTGCAATTTTGGAAACCCCTGAGATGCCTGCCGTCTTTGACGGGATGAAGCTTGCGGCCGTTGCTGCCGCCCTTTATGTTATTGTGCGCTGCTTGAACTTGAAAAGCCCAACTGCATCTCCAGAACTTGTATACCAAGACACCCCTTTAACCCGCTTCCTGGTGAAATCTTGTCCTTTACTGACCAAAGAGTGAGTAATCCGCTGTTGCTGCCTTTTTATTTATTCACTGTACAATATGAGCACACTATTCCATACTTGAATGCTTCACATCATTAGTGGCTCTTGACAGTTAATCATTTGCAGCAGGCTACACTTTGAGCAAATACATGGAGAGCTGAGCAGTCATCTGTTTGCTGTATCTATGTATTACATTGCCATTACTCATAAGGTTTGGGCAGGGCTCTTATTCCTGTTTCATGTTTTTTTTTTTTTTTTTTGTCCGTGTTTTATAGTAATGGCTCATAAAAGTCCCAACTTTAAATCAATAGTGTTTAAAGGTCCTTTTCAGTTGTTGGTGTTTTACATTTTATAAGCTGTCTGACATATGAGAGAATTTCATACAGAATAATTTTTCATTCTACATGACTAGTCAAAGCTTCTGAATATGCAAGAGATATTGGGGCCTCAGATATGCGAATAGTTTTTAAAGAGATGGTGTCCTCTTAAATGAGAAATATGACGCTCTCCCGACCAGCCACCATAGTGTAGAAATCAAATTGGCTTCAGCCTACAAGTCTCCACCAAAAGACCACGCCCCCTGACACGTTTTACGCACAAGCGTGACCGGTTAAAAAAGTCGAAGTCCTCAAGTAAAACAGTGAAGTGACGAAATAAATGGGAAACAAAGGAAAAATTAAAGCGCAAAGATGAAAATACAGAGGAAAAAGAAAAGAATAGTGATATGTGAAAAAAAAATTATAGGAAAAAGAAAATAAAAAACACATAAGGCTGGGTTCACACTGATGTGAGTTGGATGTGGATTTCCCTGCATCCAAATCGCATGACAGAGTTTGACCGGCTCTCAATGTTCACATATGTCTGGGGTGGCCGCGGAGCGGATTGCACAAGGGTCCTTTGTGTCTTTTGACTCCGTTTCAGTTCCAAATTCAGGCAAAAATGAATGCCCGATTTTGTCCCTGAAACGGAGACGCACTGAGCCCCTGCTGTGAGCCGCGTCCACACACCGTGTGGACCCAGCCTAAAATAAAGAATAAGTTATAGAAAAAAAATTAAAAGTGACCCAAATGTAAGGTAGAAAGTAAGAAATAAAAATGAAGAGAGAAAAAAAATTATATAATGATTGAAAAATAATAAAAATGCTGATAAAAAAAAAAAAAAAAAAAATCAAAGAAAAATAATAATGGTGAAACAAATGGAAGGTGGAAAAATGGAAAAAATAGATGTTCTACAGAAAAGCATGTATAAGTAGCCAACATGATGATTTGTGATTTTATAGGTAATTTTTTTTAAAACCTCAGATTTTCTATGTGGAAAAATATTTGAGGGAAAAAAGAATTCCCAGAGAGATAGCTAGAGAGTATTTTTAATAGTGCACAATTTTTACTGACCTGTAAAGAGTAAATGGTAATCTAGGTAAGAAAGCCAGGAGGGAGACATTGCTGTCTTGCCCATGCAGCAGAAAATGACTACAGTGTCCCAACACCTCAGAAGGATCTGGTGTTTCCTGACTCTACCAAAAGACGTGTTCTATTGGTTATGTTCCTGCTGGAAAGACGTTCCCTCACATCCTCTCTTGTGACCATGTATAATGTGACAACTTTTACGGATAAGCCTTTTGAAAAGAGAAAATTCCTTCTGTGTAAAATATTTATCGGATATTTTATCGTAACTGCAAAATATCTTTTATTGTTCGCCCTGTCTTAGGCCCCTTTCACACTACTGCGACTTCAAAGTCGTGCGATTTTTACCGTAGTGCAGGGACTACTTTGAAGTCGGAACGACTTGCAGTCGTACTAATATGAACGGTTGTCATTGGAAATCATGGGGAATGACTTGTCATGCTACTTTGCAGTTCCAAATCTTGGGGCAAGTTGTACAAGTGTGAAAGGGGCCTTAAAGTGGAGATTACAGATATTAAACCAACCCTCCTACATAAGTTTGTACCTGTTTATGTGCTGCAAACTCTCCTCTACAGTTGTTAAAAGTACACAATTTGCACAGCATTTCTCAGCTCCAGAAGGCAGGAGGCAGGGATCTGATGTCACATACTGCGCAGAATAGAGCAGGTAGCGGAGTGTAATCTGAGACATGAGAGAAGGAAATGGGCACACCCCCTCTAAAGTGTCTCAAAGGGAAGCATGCGCACAGCTGAGGTTATTTAACCTGCTGGGTGGGGGGTGCGTGCATCTCCTGGCATTTCTGGGGTGTCAGCATTGACGGTTCGAAGTGACTCATGCAGATAGAGGAATACAGCCACAAGCGATAATTGTCAAATCTGGCTATTTTGGCCCAGATTAAGAAAAGTGTGTGGATGGTTAGCCAGCCAATGTATTGGGTAACTTTTATCAGGCAAGTTAGAAAACCCGCCCCATATGCTATTTGTTTCTGTATGAGATCATCAGCCCCAGTGGTGTCTTCTAGCAACAGTCTTTTACTTCATCCTAAGGCAGGCAATAGATGATGCGATTTTTCTTTCCTGTTACCACTGGTTTTAGGAAATAAGATCGCTCGATTCCCGCATCAAAGCAGTCAGTGTTGGGGCAATCCCTCCCATGCAGCTAATGTGTTCTCCCACTTGTGGGGGGGGTTCTCCTACCAGGAGAACATAGTCAATTTTTGCAAGCGGCTATAGCCGCTGGCAATAAGCGCATGGTAGAAATCCAACATGCTGGTTGTACCCAAGTTGATCAATGGGTCGACTTGGGTACAATCAGCCGGCCCATACATGGATCCAATCTCATCGAGTTCCTACTGAACCAGCGTAGATTCAAACCATCTATGGCCAGCTTTACTTGTAGATTCACATGCTCGATCCTTTTATATCGAGCAGAAAATTGTTGTTTCTGGAACGATCACCAGGTGCTTGAGCACAGCAGGCCCATTTATGCTCGTCCGCCCACCCTCTTAGGTCTCTGAGTGGCTTTGGTCCAACTCCTGCTGTTCAATCTATTAAGCAGGAAAGTAATGTTGATATTTTGTATATTGTAAGTAACTGACAATTCCACATTTTTCCAAACATCCTCATTCCAAGAGCTTATTTATTTTTTTCCCTTTTTTTTTTTAATCTGACTATATGCTCAAATAAAATGCTGAAGGCTTTCAGTGTAATTTTCATTGTATGTGCTTTTACATAAAGGTTCATTTTATTTTTTATTTTTTTTGTTCAATAACAAACATTTTATACTTGCCTGCTTTGTAATGGTTTTGCACAGAGCAACCCTGATCCTCCTCTTCTGGGGTCCCCTGCTGGTGCTGCTCCCCCTTGCATTGCCCGAATGGCAAGCCGCTTGCTATGGGGCACTGATGCGTGTTCGCTCCTGTGCCCCTCTCTATAATGCCATAAGAAACACAGCGCTGCAACGCAGCCTCACCCTCTCCTCACTAACTGTGATTGACAGCAGTGGGAGCCAATGGCTGTCACCTGTATGGGCCAATCATCCACAGCCAGGGCATTCCGCCCCATGTTCACACACACACACACACACTCACACTCACACTCACACTCCCCTTGTATACATGATTGGCCTATGCAGGTGAAGGCATCCTGGCAGGTTTTGATCCTAGTCCGAACATGACTGAGCTCACCGCTTATCACGGTTGCTACTCATTCTTGACAAATGGGCAAACAGAGCAGAAGATATACGGGTAGATAGGCAGGTGAATTATTGCTGTTCTGGAAGAGATGGAAGGTGAGCCATGAGTAATGCTTTGTTTACACATACATTGTTGCTTTATACATTAGTATGTACAGCTGTTTAGATGTTGTTAATCTGCCTAAATCCTTTGCGTTTTATATACTTTTTGTTTTGATTTGTTAGGTACATTCCACCTCTCATCTGGGGAAAAAGTGGACATATCCAAACAGCACTGTATGGAAAGATGGGTCGAGTCAACTCTCCAAACCCATACGGTCTGAGGAAGTACCTCACCATGCCTGATGGAGCTACTGCAACCTTTGACCTCTTTGAGCCACTAGCTGAGCACTGCACTGCAGGTTTGTACATACATGAAGAGGTGGATAGCACTATTTACAACCTCTTTTCCAAAACAGTTGGGACACTGTATAAAATCTACATAAAAACAGAATGCAATGTTTTGCAAATCTCATAAACCCATTTTACTCTTTCGTTCATAGACGTACACAGCTTCCTATTGACAAGTGGGTATTTTCCTTCATTTAGGAGTGACTAGGCAGAAAACTTGTAGAAAGTGTTAACACACCACACCCTCTACAACACCACCCAGGGGGTGGACCCTCTGGGTATAATCCCTCTCTCTGCACCTTGCAGATCAGTTGTTTTTTTTCTGCATAGTGAGGATAAGGACATGGCCCCCTTCGGGCCCACTGGTCCAGGGAGGGGGGGGGGGTTTCTACGTTTTTTTTTTTTTGTTTTTTTGTCTCCTGCGATCTTCGATTAACTGCCGACTGGGTGGCAGGCTGGATCCTTGATCCTTGTAGTCCCTCCCAGTTTCGGCCATCGAGCGTGTGCCGACCCTAGCTACGTGCTGGGTTTTCCACGACATGCCCGCCGCTCTACGGGTGGCCGGGGAGCCTACCCTCCAGGGCTTGCATCGGACTACTCGGCTACGTCTGACCTTTACGGCCAAGGCGCAGTAGCCTGGCCGGTGGGCTCGCGCTCCAGGGCATGCATACGATCGTTCCCTAGTGCTCAATCACAGCATGCCTGGCCGACAGTCATCTCAGTGCGCAGATGATGATCTGTCCAGAATGTCTTCCAGCATGATCCACGCAGGAAAGGTAAGTAGCTCCCCTGCTTCGGCAGGGTGACTTGGCTGGACATTCCTGGAGAGATCAAGTAAGTGGTTGTGGCCCTTTCTTCCCTCTCTCCCTGCCTTCCCTCCTCCCTGGGCTCTGAGTTAAGGCTGGTTGCTGGGTGCTGGGGGTCACCTAGGGGGCTCCATCTGGAGCGGGGCTGCGCTGTAGCTGTCATTTAAAAAATTAAATTTTTCTGCTTGCCTGATGGGCCTTCTCCATCCATGCTGTCGGCGACCATTTTGTGGTGGTCCACGCCTCTTTGGCCTCTGGTGACCGGCGGCCATTTTCTTGTGGTTCGCGCCAATATGTATATACCGCAGCTCGGCGGCCATTTTTTTGTGCCCCGCGGCCGCTTTTGCCTCTGATGGCTCGGCGGCCATTTTCTTAGGGCCCACATTGTTTTCAATACAGCCACCTGGCGGCCATTTTGCCGAAGTCTCCGGCCTCTTTCTGATGGCTCAGACACTGATTGAGTACACAAAGAGGCTACGCAGACCCTTCGGGCTGCAGTGCGGCAGTTGACATCCCAAAGATGCGTTACCATAGGCACCATTTCACACGCGAGTGTTGCAGAAGGTAACTCTCTGTCCTGAAGGGTCAAGTGCCCTTCATCCCTGGATTATCGCAATCCGGGTGAGCCACCTAATCAGGACCTCCCTAGTTGGTGGCCGACATCACCGGCATTTCTGTTTGGGAAGTTGTTCCTTCCTTTTTACTAGATGGTGGTCACGGTGGACGCCTGTCTTCCCGGTTGCAGAGGAGTCTGAGCAGCTCAGTCAACCTGGGTCGCTGGACTCCGGAGGAATCCCATTGCAGATCATTGGCCTGAAATCGGGGCGATCTAGCTTTGCCTCTCTACATGGTCTCAGAGGCTACAGGGGCGTCCAGTCAGAATCCAGTCGGACAAACACCACAGTTGTGGCATATGTCAATCCTCAGGGAGGAACAAGCAGCTTTGCTGCAGCATCGGAGGTCGCTCACCTCCTAAGGGGGCTCCCTTACCAGAGGGGAAGCATGCCAGTCGTATATCTCCTGGCTACTCGACTCAATCGGAAGCTATTGAGGTTTGTGTCCCGGTCAAGAGACCCATGGGCAAACACGACAGATGCGTTGATGGCACTGGGGAATCAGTGCCGACTAATCTATGCCTTTCCTCCTCGGAAGCTCCTTCCTCATCTGCTTCGCAGACTGGAGGCAGAGAGGATTACAATGGTCCCAATTGCTCTGAATTGGCCTCGGCATCCTTGGTACACTGATCTATTGCGTCTGGTAGCAGACGCCTTTTGGCATCTACCGCTAAGGAAGGACCTGCTGTCACAAGGTCCCATACGCCATCCTATTTTACAGTCGCTTGTTTAATGGCATGGCTCGAGAGCTAGGTGCTGAGAGACCGGGGCCTGTCAGACTCCGTGATCTCTACCATGATCAGTGCTTGGAAATCATCCCCTAGGAAGATTACCATCGCACTTGGAAGGCCTCTATATCCAATTGTGTGGAAATGAGGTGGCATCCGTGTACTTATTTGGTTCCAGAGTCCTGCTGTTCTGCTGCAGGGTACGGGCCAAAAAGTTTACTTTAAGTACAATTAGGGGGCAGGTGTCTGCCCTGGCTGTATTTTTTCAACGACCCCTGGTGGCTCACTCTCTCTAGTGAGAACGTTTTGTACAGTGAATTCGGCAGGTGGCCCCTCCGGGCCACCCTCCACTACCCTCCGTGGGGCTTGTGTAGCAGATATCCTTTTGGCGTCTATCACTACGAGAGGACCTGCTGGCGCAGGGTACCATATGCCATCCTGCTTGCAGTCAATGGTTTTAACAGCATGGCCTCCAAGTGCCTCAGAAACCTCTGTTTGAGAACATCAGGGAGATTCCCTTCTTGACACTTTCTCAGAAAGTGGTCCTTTTGGTGGCTGTTATGCTAGTTAAGACGGGTTTCTGAGCGGGCAGCCTTTTCATGCAAGCCTCCCTATCTGATCTTCCACAAGGATAAGGTAGTGCTGCGTCCGCAGCCTTCTTTTCTTCCTAAGGTCGTGTTTCGACCTTCCATCTCAAAGACATTCTACTGCCATCCTTGTGTCCTCATCCGTTGAATCCTAAGGAGACGACGTTGCATTCCTTGGACGTTTCCCAAACTCTGAGAGAATGCTTGTCTGGTACTGCTAAGTTCCAGGGTTCAGACTCACTGTCTGTTTCGGTGGCTGGTCCCAAGTAGGGCCCAGCGGTCTCGTCGGCCACCATCTCTAGGTGGATCCGACAGATCATGATCAGGCCTACACCAATGAAGGGTCAGGCACCTCCCTTTCCTGGCGCATTCGACCAGGGCAAGAGATGCCTCTTGGTTTACGTCAGTTAAGACTGTTTTCTGAGCCGGCAGCCTTGTCATGCAAGGCTCCATATCTGATCTTCCACAAGGATAGGTGGTGCTGCGTCTGCAGCCTTCTTTTCTTCCTAGGGTCGTTCGACCTTCCATCTCAAGGAAGACATTGTACTGCGATCCTTGTGTCTTCATCCGTCGAATCCTAGGAGACGACGTTGTATTTTTTGGACGCTGCCTGAGCTCTGAGAGTATCTAGCATCTATTTCACCAGGTGTATAAGGTGGCGACCTGCTCGTCCGTTCACACTTTCACTAAACTTTACAAGTTGATGTGTGTGCATCTTCGGATGCTTCTTTTAGCCGCAAGGTATTGCGGCAGTTTAGAGTTGCAACTCCTCTGTTCAGGAGCTCTGTTTTGTTTTGGGGTGAAGTTGTTTTAATGCTGTTCCCACCCCTCGTTTTTGACACTGCTTTGGGACGTCCCACTTGTCAATAGGAAGCTGTGTCCATCCATGAACGAAAGAGTAAATAGGATTTTTTTTACTCACCGTAAAATCCTTTTTTCTGAGTTCATGGATGGACACAGCACCCACCCCTCCTCGTTTTAAGTTTGTACTGCTTTTTGACGAACTGATCTGCAAGGTGCAGAGAGGGATTATACCCAGAGGGTCCGCCCCCTGGGCTGTGCTGTAGAGGGTGTGGTGTGTTAACACTTTCTACATGTTTTCTGCCTAGTCACTCCTAAATGAAGGATAATACCCACTTGTCAATAGGAAGCTGTGTCCGTCCATGAACTCGGAGAAAAAGATTTTACGGTGAGTAAAAAATCCTCTTTCTCTTACCATCCATGGACTGACACGGTGTCTCTTTACACTTTACACGTGGGTTATGTCCCTGCTTGCAGGAGAAGACCTAGGCAGAATGTGAAATGTTATACATACATTCTAAAAGCCAGAGCTGAACAGCCCCACCCAGGGGGCGGTCCCTCCGGACATAACCCTCCCACTACAGTCAGCAGACTTCAGTTTTTTTCTGCCTAGCAGAAGGAGAAGACGTGGCTCTCTCAGGAGCCAGTCTCCTGACCTATTTTTATTCCTTTTCTGGAATTCTTTTTTATTTTATTTTTGAGAATTTTCTATCAACTGTCGGCTGGGCAACAGGTTGGGTACAAGATATCCTCGTAGTCTTCCCTGTCCGACCATCGAGCGTGCTGATCCTCGCCTTGTGTGCGTGAGACTCAGTTCACGACAGGCCCCATGACTCCAGGGGTGGCCGGGTTTGCTTTCATGCTCCCACGGTCCTCTCAAGACTGAACAGTTCCTGACTGACTGTATCTTTTGCGGTGGACCGGGCCGACAGCTACTCAGTACTGCACTATGATAGTCCTGTCAGAAACACACCAGTGGGTCCCTCAGGGGACGGGTAAGTAGTCTCTCCTGCCTGCAGGTGAGTACAAAAGGCTGTGTGTTTCTCTGTGGGGGATTTTCCCTGTCTCCCCCTGTATTTCATTGTCACTCTCTGTCACCATTGCTGACGCTGTGCTGTGTGGGGTGCCTGGGGGTCACACTGTTCTTGGAGGGGCTAATGCTGGTCTGCAGATATGCTTGGGGCCTTTTTTTGTGTGTTTTGGGGCCTGAGCGCCGAGTGGCGCTGTGTGTGTGCTGTTTTTTTCACTTTTGCTGAGTCATGGCGGCCATCTTGCCGCTGATCGCCTCAGTGAAGTGCGGCGGCCATTTTCTTGTAGCCCGCGCGCTCTTCAGCACTAGTTTTGGCCTCTAGCGCTGCTGTAACAGCGCAAATCTCCTCACAATCTCCTCACAGCTCACCAGCGCGGTACAGACAGCGGAACTGAGCGGTCCCTGGTCCGGTTTGGTGAGTCCCCTGGGCGCCCCCTCCTCAGTCAGCACAGCCTGTGGGTGGACTTTTTTATCTGAGGAGTCTCAGAGGGGGGCAATATGGAGTCTGTCACCAGCTTCCCCTAAATGTCAGTGGACAACAGGCAGTGCTTCAGCACCTGCGGTCCCTAGGGACCAGTTGTGGGCAGTCCTGGAATCATTTCTGACCAGGATGGGAGCTGTGTGCAAGCGCAAGGGATCAAAAAAGCGCCCTCTCCCCACTTTACTTCATGAGGGCAGTGCGCTGATTCAGATATGGGCCTAGCCACTACCGCTCAGGACCCTAGTTCTGAATGTATTGGATGGTTTTGAACAGGACATTCCTTATGAGGAAAACTCCAGTTCTGAGTCAGTAAATGACAGGGCACTTGTTAGTGTGCTCATGACTGCGGTGAGGGACACTCTCAAGCTAAAATGCTGCGGATGCAGAACCTCAGGCGGATACAGTCTCCTTTGTTTTTTTTTTTAAGGCCAGGCCTTCTAAAGAGGTTTTTCCATATGTACTTTCTTTGACCAGCTCATTGATAAGGTCTGGGAAAAGCCGCAGAAGAATTTTTTTATGGTCCCGCGGCGTTTGTCTATCAGATACCCCTTGAAGATGCCCTACTTAAAAAGCGGGCTGACCCTCCAGGGTCGACCCTCCAGTCGCCCGGTTGAACAAGGCCTTCACTCTCCCGATGGAGGGGACGCCTGCATTTGAGGACCCCACAGACAGGAGGTCAGAAGTGGTGAGCAGAGCCATGTTTGCCTTGTTGGGATCCGCCCTACGGCCTGTGGTAGCGGCGACCCTTGTGTCTTAAACACTTACAGGTTGGGCAAAAATGTTGCACCTAGCTGTACAGGAGCATATTCTTCCTCCAGACACAGTTGCTTTGGCCCACCAACTGGTTCAGGGCCTGGTTTATGTGTGCGACGCCACGTTGGACGCGGCCCCTTTAATATCCAGGGCCTCTGTCTCAGCGGTGGTATTGCGTCATCTTATCTGGTTGAAGTGCTGGTCTACTGACCTAGCCTTAAGCTCCTGACGGATCTACCATTTAAAGGTGGTAGACCTTTCGGTGCTGCTCTGGATGACATTGTCATGGATGTCATGGGAGGTAAAAGCACTCTTCTTCCTTAGACTAGCAAGGGTGAGGAGGCCCGCCGCAAACAGGGGCCTTCCTTTCCAGTAAAACGGGGTTTTTTCGTCAGTCAGAGTCCACGGGTAGGCCCTCTCAGACTGACGGCAGTGCGGCTGGTGGGCACAAGTGCCCCTGGGTGCGTAAGCCGAACAAGCGGCTCCCAAGCCCGCCTCCGCGTGAAGTCTTGCCTCCGCCCGACTCTGGGGTGGGGGGACGACTTCGCAGGTCACAAATCGGTGGTCCTCCCGAATCTCCGACTGGTGGGTGTGCGAGGTGGTCACCTCAGGATACAGGATAGTATTCCGATCCTGGCCCCCAGACAGATTCTTTCCCTCAAATCTTCCTCTCCTTCCTACCTGTCGGGCAGCCCTCTTGGGGGCTGTACAGGATTTGATCAGGTCCGGAGTGATTGTGTCGGTTCCGTCACAGGAGAGTTTTCAGGGATTCTACTCAAATCTGTTTGTCGTCCCAAAAATAGGACGTGGTTCGACCTATCCTGGACCTCAAGGCTCTGAATGCCTTCGAGAAGGTGCAGAAATTCCGCATGGAATCCATTCGCACGGTGATCGCTACACTCCACCAAAGGGATTTTCTTCTGGCGTCCTTGGACTTCAAGGACGCCTACCTGCATGTTCCGATCTGCGCAAGTCACCAGAAGTTTCTGCGCTTTGCGATCAGCAAAGTCCACTATCGATTGTGGCTCTTCCTTTCGGCCTAGCCTCGGCACCAAGGGTGTTCACCAAGGTGCTTGCTCCGGTTCTAGCCTTCTGTTACAGCAAGGTTTTGCTGTCGTGGGCTATCTGGACGAAAGTGGATCAGACTTAGAGGAAAGGTGACTATCGTCAATTAGACCCTCAGGGACTCGGGTGGTTCCTGAACATTCAGGAGTCAGTCCTGGTCCCGACTCAGTGTCTGGAGTATCTAGTTCTGATTCTGGACTCCTTGGAGGCAAAGGTATCCTACCTCTGGAGAAGTTGCTGACACTTCAGTCTGCGGTGCGGGTGCTGACATCCCAAAAATGGTTGTCAATCCGTTTTTTGCATGAGAGTCCCGAGACTCGTGGTGGCCTCCTTCGCGGCCGTTCCGTATGCCCAATCACACACCAGGGCATTGCAGAAGGAGATCTTGTCCACCTGGGACAAATCCCCGTTGTCCTTGGATCTTCAGATCCAGGTGATTCACCTGGTCAGGGCGCCCCTGGCATGGTGGTTGAGATCCTCGGCTCTTCGGTCCGGAAAGTCGTTCCCCTCCCATCCAATGGACGGTACTCACGACGGACACCAGCCTGACGGGCTGGGGTGGAGTCTGGGGAGTCCTGTCGGCTCAGGCCTTGGACTCTGGACGAGACTGTTTACCAATCACTGTTCTGGAAATACGGGCCATCGGACTGTGTCTCTCCTCAGGTCGGAGAGAGTACGGGGCCGCTCCATCAGGAGCCAGTCGGACACCGCCACGGCGGTGGCGTATGTAAACAATCAAGGGGGAACTCGGAGCTCAGCTGCGGCTTCCGTGGTAGTCCGTATCCTGAAGTGGGCCGGAAGAAACGTGCCGGCTCTGTAGGCCATTTTACATTCTGAGCATAGACAACGGGCAGGCGGACTATCTGAGTCGCCAATCGCCAGACACCGGACCAAGAAGAGTGGTCCTTGCATATTTCAACTCCTTTACCGACGGTGGGGCACGCCGGATGTGGACCTGATGGCCTCTCGACTCAATCGCAAGGGTCAAGGTTGTGGCCAGATCCAGGGATCCTTGGGCGATGCCTCGGATGCGTTGGTGGCCCCATAGGGTCCTTATCGCCTGATATAAAACTCTGGCGATCCTAATTGTTCCGGATTGGCCTCCGCGTCACTGGTACGCTGATCTGGTACGTCTCGTCGCGGACGTTCCGTGGCGGTTGCCGATGAGGGAGGACCTTCATTCTCAAGGTCCTATGTTTCATCCGGCTTACAGTCTCTGGCTTTAACGGCAGGGCTGTTAAAAGCCAGGTGTTGAGGGACTGAGGTCTCTCGGACTCGGTCATTTTGACCATGTTAAGGACACGGAAGTCTTCCTCCAGGCAGATCTATCACCGTGCCTGGAAAGCTTATATCGCCATGTGCGAAGCGCTGGACTGGCGTCCTCGGACGTATTCCGTCCCCAGAATCCTGCGTCCTCTGCATTGTGGAGTGACCCAAAAGCTTGCTTTGAGTACCATCAAGGATCAGATTTCGGCATTGGCCGTCTTCTTTCAGCGACCTCTAGCGGGTCATTTTCTTGGTTAGCACCTTGTGTTGGGGGTTCGCCATGTGCTCCCTCCTGTCAAGCCTCCTCTCCCACCGTGGGATCTGAATTTGGTGCTCTCGGTCCTCCAGGAACCTCCTTTTGGGAATATCCGGGATATTCCCCTCTTGTCTTGTCTCAGAAGGTGGCCTTTTTAGTGGCAATCACTTCTGTTTGACGAGTGTCTGAGTTGGCGGCTTTGTCCTGCAAGTCGCCATATTTAGTCATCCATAAGGATAAGGCGGTTTTGCATCCGTGACCTTCCTTTTTTGCCAAAGGTGGTGTCGACCTTTCACCTACATGAGGACATTGCCCTCCCGTCCTTGTGTCCTCGCCCATCGCATCCCAGAGAGTTTGCGCTGCACATATTGGAGGTGGTACGAGCCTTACGGGTGTACCTGTCTGCTACTGCTTCTATTCGGAAGTCCGACTCACTGTTTGTGACGGTCTCTGGTCCATAACAGGGCCAAGCGGTTTCGTCTGCCATCATTTTTAGGGGAATCAGACAAACCGTCATTCAAGCCTATGCTCTCAAAGGGCGGGCGCGTCCCTTTCCGGTTACGGCACATTCCACCAGGGCAATTGGTGCTTCCTGGGTTTCCCGACATCAAGCGTCGGTTGCACAAGTGTGCAAGGCGGCGACCTGGTCGTCCGTTTATGCCTTTTAAGTTTTATAAGGTTAATGTGGCTGCATCTTTGGATGCTTCCTTCGGCCGCAGGGTGCTGCAGGCCGCTGTTTAAAGTTGCGACTCCTCCGTTGAGGAGCTCTGCCTTATTGGAATGAAGTTTTGGTTTTTTCCATTTATACTGCTCCCGTCCCTCTTGACACTGCTTTGGGACATCCCACGTGTAAAGTGTAAAGAGACACCGTGTCAGTCCATGGATGGTAAGAGAAAATAGGATTTCTCTTATCATCCATGGACTGACACGGTGTCTCTTTACACTTTACACGTGGGTTATGTCCCTGCTTGCAGGAGAAGACCTAGGCAGAATGTGAGATGTTATACATACATTCTAAAAGCCAGAGCTGAACAGCCCCACCCAGGGGGCGGTCCCTCCGGGCATAACCCTCCCACTACAGTCAGCAGACTTCAGTTTTTTTCTGCCTAGCAGAAGGAGAAGACGTGGCTCCCTCAGGAGCCAGTCTCCTGACCTATTTTATTCCTTTTTGGAATTCTTTTTTATTTTATTTTTGAGAATCTTCTATCAACTGTCGGCTGGGCAACAGGTTGGGTACAAGATATCCTCGTAGTCTTCCCTGTCCGACCATCGAGCGTGCTGATCCTCGCCTTCTGTGCGTGAGACTCAGTTCACGACAGGCCCCATGACTCCAGGGGTGGCCGGGTTTGCTTTCATGCTCCCACGGTCCTCTCAAGACTGAACAGCTCCTGACTGACTGTATCTTTCGCGGTGGACCGGGCCGACAGCTACTCAGTACTGCACTGTGATAGTCCTGTCAGAAACACACCAGTGGGTCCCTCAGGGGACGGGTAAGTAGTCTCTCCTGCCTGCAGGTGAGTACAAAGGGCTGTGTGTTTCTCTGTGGGGGATTTTCCCTGTCTCCCCCTGTATTTTATTGTCGGTCTCTGTCACCATTACTGGCGCTGACTGTGTGGGGTGCTTGGGGGTCACACTGTTCTTGGGGGGCTCATGCTGGTCTGCAATGTATGCCTTGGGGCTTTTTTGTGTTTTTTTTTTTTTTGGGGCCTGAGCGCCGAGTGGCGCTGTGCGTGTGTGCTGTTTCATTTTAACTGCGTCATGGCGGCCATCTTGCCGCGGATCGCCTCAGTGAAGTGCGGCGGCCATTTTCTTGTAGCCCGCACGCTTTTCAGCACTAGTTTGGCCTCTAGCGCTGCTATAGCAGTGCGAATCTCCTCACAGTCTCCTCACAGCTTACCAGCGCTGACACAGCGCGGTACAGACAGCGGAACTAAGCGGTCCCTGGTCCGGTTTGGTGAGTCCCCTGGGCGCCCCCTCCTCAGTCAGCACAGCCTGTGGGTGGACTTTTTATCTGAGAGAGTCTCAGAGAGGGACAATATGGAGTCTGTGTCACCAGCTTCCCCTAAAAATGTCAGTGGCAACAGGCAGTGCTTCAGCACTGCGGTCCCTATGGACCTGTTGTGGGCAGCCCTGGAATCAATTTCTGACCAGGATGGGAGCTGTGTGCAAGCACAAGGTGCAAAAAGGCGCCCTCTCCCCACTTTATCTACTCGAGGGCAGTGCGCTGATTCAGATATGGGCCTAGCCACTATTGCTCAGGACCCTAGTTCTGAATGTATGGATGGTTTTGAACCGGACATTCCTTATGAGGGAAACTCCAGTTCTGAGTCAGTAAATGACAGGGTGCTTTTTAGTGTGCTCATGACTGCGGTGAGGAACACTCTCAAGCTCAAATGCTGCGGATGCAGAACCTCAGGCGGATACTGTCTCCTTTGGTTCTTTTAAGGCCAGGCCTTCTAAAGGGGTTTTTTCCATTGTACTTTCTTTGACCAGCTCATTGATAAGGTCTGGGAAAAGCCGCAGAAGAATTTTTTTATGGTCCCGCGGCGTTTGTCTATCAGGTACCCCTTGAAGATGCCCTACTTAAAAAGTGGGCTTCTCCCCCAGTGGTCGACCCTCCAGTCGCCCGGTTGAACAAGGCCATCACTCTCCCGATGGAGGGGACTCCTGTATTTGAGGACCCCACTGACAGGAGGTCAGAAGTGGTGAGCAGAACCATGTTTGCCTTGTTGGGATCCGCCCTACGACCTGTGGTAGCGGCGACCCTTGTGTCTAAAACACTTACAGGTTGGGCAAAAATGTTGCACCTAGCTGTACAGGAGCATATTCTTCCTCCAGACACAGTTGCTCTGGCCCACCAACTGGTTCAGGGCCTGTTTTCTGTGTGCGACGCCACGCTGAACGCGGCCCCTTTAATATCCAGGGCCTCTGTCTCGGCGGTGGTATTGCGTCGTCTTATCTGGTTGAAATGCTGGTCGGCTGACCTAGCCTTAGGAAGCTCCTGACGGATCTACTATTTTAAAGGCGGTAGACCTTTCGGTGCTGCTCTGGATGACATCGTCATGGATGTCACGGGAGGTAAACGCACTCTTCTTCCTTAGACTAGCAAGGGTGAGGAGGCCCGCCGCAAACAGGGGCCTTCCTTTCCAGAAAAACAGGGGTTTTTTCGTCAGTCAGAGTCCACGGGTAGGCCCTCTCAGACTGACGGCAGTACGGCTGGTGGGCACAAGTGCCCCTGGGTGCGTAAGCCAAACAAGCGGCTCCCAAGCCCGCCTCCGCGTGAAGTCTTGCCTCCGCCCGACTCTGGGGTGGGGGGACGACTTCGCAGGTTCACGGATCGGTGGACCTCCCGAATCTCCGACTGGTGGGTGTGCGAGGTGGTCACCTCAGGTTATAGGATAGTATTCCGATCCTGGCCGCCACACAGATTCTTTCCCTTGAATCTTTCTCTCCTTCCTACCTGTCAGGCAGCCCTCTTGGGGGCTGTACAGGATTTGATCAGGTCCGGAGTGATTGTGCCGGTTCCGTCACAGGAGAGTTTTCAGGGATTCTGCTCGAATCTGTTTGTCGTCCCAAAAATAGGACGTGGTTCGACCTATCCTGGACCTCAAGGCCCTGAATGCCTTCGAGAAGGTGCAGAAATTCCGCATGGGATCCATTCGCACGGTGATCGCTACACTCCACCAAAGGTATTTTCTTCTGGCGTCCTTGGACTTAAAGGACGCCTACTTGCATGTTCCGATCTGCGCAAGTCACCAGAAGTTTCTGCGCCTTGCGATCAGCGAAGTCCACTCTCGATTGTGGCTCTTCCTTTCGGCCTTGCCTCGGCACCAAGGGTGTTCACCAAGGTGCTTGCTCCGGTTCTAGCCTTCTGTTACAGCGAGGTATTGCTGTCGTGGGCTATCTGGACGGTCTTCTGCTATTAGCAGAAATTGGCTCAGACTTAGAGGAAAGGTGACTATCGTCAATTAGACCCTCAGGGACTTCGGGTGGTTCCTGAACATTCAGGAGTCAGTCCTGGTCCCGACTCAGTGTCTGGAGTCTCTAGTTCTGGTTCTGGACTCCTTGGAGGCAAAGGTATCCTACCTCTGGAGAAGTTGCTGACACTTCAGTCTGCGGTCCGGGTGCTGACATCCCGAACATGGTTGTCAATCCGTTGTTTGCATGAGAGTCCCGGGACTCCTGGTGGCCTCCTTCGCGGCCGTTCCGTATGCCCAATCACACACCAGGGCATTGCAGAAGGAGATCTTGTCCACCTGGGACAAATCCCCGTTGTCCTTGGATCTTCGGATCCAGGTGATTCACCTGGTCAGGGCGTCCCTGACAGGGTGGTTGGGACCCTCGGCTCTTCGGTCCGGAAAGTCGTTCCCCTCCCATCCAATGGACGGTACTCACGACGGACGCCAGCCTGACGGGCTGGGGTGTCCTGTCGGCTCAAGGCCTTGGACTCCGGACGAGCCCGTTTACCAATCACTGTTCTGGAAATGCGGGCCATCAGACTGTGTCTCTCCTCAGGTCGGAGAGAGTACGGGGTCGCTCCATCAGGAGCCAGTCGGACAACGCCACGGCGCTGGCGTATGTAAACCATCACGGGGGACTCGGAGCTCAGCTGCGGCTTCCGAGGTAATCCGTATCCTGAAGTGGGCCGGAAGAAACGTGCCGGCTCTGTAGGGGTGGACTATCTGAGTCGCCAGACGCCGGACCAGGAAGAGTGGTCCTTGCATATTTCAACTCCTTTGCCGACAGGGGGGCACGTCGGATGTGGACCTGATGGCCTCTCGACTCAGTCGCAAGGGTCGAGGTTGTGGCCAGATCCAGGGATCCTTGGGCGATGACTCGGATGCGTTGGTGGCCCCATAGGGTCCTTATCGCCTGATATAATCTCCGGTGATCCTAATTGTTCCGGATTGGCCTCAGCGTCACTGGTACGCTGATCTGGTACGTCTCGTTGCGGACGTTCCCTGGCGGTTGCCGATGAGGGAGGACCTTCAGTCTCAAGGTCCTATGTTTCATCCGGCTTACAGTCTCTGGCTTTAACGGCAGAGCTGTTAAAAGCCAGGTATTGAGGGACCGAGGTCTCTCGGACTCTGTCATTTTGACCATGTTAAGGACACGGAAGTCTTCCTCCAGGCAGATCTATCACCGTGCCTGGAAAGCTTATATCGCCATATGCAAAGCGCTGGACTGGCGTCCTCGGACGTATTCCGTCCCCAGAATCCTGCGTCCTCTACAGTGTGGAGTGACCCAAAAGCTTGCTTTGAGTACCATCAAGGATCAGATTTCGGCCTTGGCCGTCTTCTTTCAGCGACCTCTAGCGGGTCATTTCTTGGTTAGCACCTTGTGTTGGGGGTTCGCCATGTGCTCCCTCCTGTCAAGCCTTCTCTCCCACCGTGGAATCTGAATTTGGTGCTCTAGGTCCTTCAGGAACCTCCTTTTTGGGAATATCCGGGATATTCCTCTCTTGTCTTGTCTCAGAAGGTGGCCTTTTAGTGGCAATCACTTCTGTTTGACGAGTGTCTGAGTTGGCGGCTTTGTCCTGCAAGTCGCCATATTTAGTCATCCATAAGGATAAGGCGGTGTTGCATCCGCGACCTTCCCTTTTGCCAAAGGTGGTGTCTACCTTTCACCTACATGAGGACATTGTCCTCCCGTCCTTGTGTCCTCACCCATCGCAACCCAGAGAGTTTGCGCTGCACATATTGGATGTGGTACGAGCCTTACGGGTGTACCTGTCTGCTACTGCTTCTATTCGGAAGTCCGACTCACTGTTTGTGACTGCCCCTGGTCCATAACAGGGCCAAGCGGTTTCGTCTGCCATCATTTTTAGGGGAATCAGACAAACCGTCATTCAAGCCTATGCTCTCAAAGGGCGGGCGCCTCCCTTTCCGGTTACGGCGCATTCCACCAGGGCAATTGGTGCTTCCTGGGTTTTCCGACATCAAGCGTCGGTTGCACAAGTGTGCAAGGCGGCGACCTGGTCGTCTGTTCATACCTTTTTAATTTTTTTATAAGGTTGATGTGGCTGCATCTTCGGATGCTTCTTTCGGCCGCAGGGTGCTGCAGGCCGCTGTTTAAAGTTGCGACTCCTCCGTTGAGGAGATCTGCCTTCTTGGAGTGAAAGTTTTTGGTTTTTCCATTTATACTGCTCCCATCCCTCTTGACACTGCTTTGGGACATCCCACGTGTAAAGTGTAAAGAGACACCGTGTCAGTCCATGGATGATAAGAGAAGATAGGATTTTTTGTACTCGCCGTAAAATCCTTTTCTCTGACATCCATGGACTGACACGGCACCCACCCTTCCTTTTAAGTTTGTACTGCTTTGTTACGAACTGAAGTCTGCTGACTGTAGTGGGAGGGTTATGTCCGGAGGGACCGCCCCCCGGGTGGGGCTGTTCAGCTCTGGCTTTTAGAATGTATGTATAACATTTCACATTCTGCCTAGGTCTTCTCCTGCAAGCAGGGACATAACCCATGTGTAAAGTGTAAAGAGACACCGTGTCAGTCCATGGATGTCAGAGAAAAGGATTTTACGGTGAGTACAAAAAATCCTATTTTTCATTCACCATGGAACATAGAAAACACATCAAATGTTTAAGCTGAGAAAATATATACTTTTAAGAAGGGGAAAAAAAAAGGACATTTTTAAATTGATGACAGAAACATGTCTCAAAAAAGTTGGGACATGGAAACAAAAATCTGGCAAACTAGAGCTCCAGTTTAAAAAAAAAAAAAAAAAGACCTTGTTTGCTACGGTGTAGCATCTCCTCTCCTCCTTCTTCTTTTTTTTTTTTTTTTTTTTTTTTTATCAACACTCTGTAGCCTGGGAACCAAGGAGACCAGTTGCTGGAGTTTTGGGAGAGGAATGTTGTCCCATTCTTTGAGCATATGCTGCTCTAAAACCTGAATATATCTTTCAGCATTAATGGTGCTTTTCTAAATGTGCAAGCTGCCCATTCCATACACACTAATGCCCCCCATACCATCAGAGAGATGGCAGAGGAGAGGGATCTTCAGCTTGTTATCAGTGCTCCGTTCAAAAGCCTGCATCTTTGATGGTATTAGCCAATGGGCTGCACTGCTGATATTAGTGTATTCTGATGGCAGGGGAGTCCCGCTGTCAGAACACCATAACACAGTGGGGAAGATTTCCCTATGTGGATAATCGCCTTGTTGGAGGTGGAGGGAGACAGGGAGAGAGAGAGAAAGATCTGCAGTTGCATATTTTATACATCACATAGTAGGTGAGGTTGGAAAAAGACACAAGTCCATCGTGTGTGTGAGTGTGTGATTATATGTCGGTATTACATTGTATATCCCTGTATGTTGTTGACGTTCAGGTGCTTATCTAATTGTTTTTAGAAATTATCGATGCGCCCTGCTGAAACCACCGCCTGTGGAAGAGAATTCCACATCTTAACCGCTCTTACAGTAAAGAACCCTCTCTGCAGTTTAACCGCTTTTCTTCTAGTTCTAGTGAATGGCCGCGTGTCTTATTAAATTTCCTTTCGCAGAAAAGTTTTATCCCTACTGCGGGGTCACCAGTACGGTATTTGTACATTGAAATCATATCCCCTCTTAAGCGTCTCTTCTCCAGAGAGATGAAGTTCAGTGTTCTGGACAGCATACTCCAGGTGCAGCCGGACCAGAGTCTTGTAGAGTGGGAGAATTATCATTTTATCTCTGGAGTTAATCCCCTTTTTTAATGCATGCCATTGCTGAGCCTATCATCTACTAGGATCTACCAGGTCCTTTTCCATCCTAGATTCCCCCGAGGTTCTCCCCCTAGTGAGTAGATTGCATTCATATTTTTGCCACCCAAATGCATTATTTTACATTTAAATTTTTCCACAATAATCCTCATTTGCCATGTAGTTGCTCACCCCATTAATTTGTTCAGATCTTCTTGCAAGGTTTCCACATTCTGCAGAGACGTTATTGCCCTGCTTAGCTTGGTGTCTTCTGCAAATACAGAGATTGAGCTGTTTACCCCATCCTCCAGATCGTTTATAAATAAATTTAAATAGGATTGGTCCCAGGACAGAACCCTGGGGGACCCCACTTTCCACCCCCGGACCATTACGAGTACTCCCCATTTATCACCACCCTCTGAACTCGCCCTTGTAGACAGTTTTCAATCCATGTACTCGCCCTATGGTGCCAACTGACCTTATTTTGTACATTAAACGTTTATGGGGAACTGTATCAAATTCTTTTGCAAAATCCATATAATCCACGTCTACGGGCCTTCCTTTTATCTAGATGGCAGCTCACCTCCTCATAGAAGGTTAATAGATTGTTTTGGCAAAAAAAATATTTCACGAATCCATGCTGATTACTGCAAATACAATTTTTTTCATTACTACAATCTTATCACCCCCTTCAAGAGCTTGCATACAATTGATGTTGGGCTAACTGGTCTGTAATTCCCAGGGATGTAACTTGGCCCTTTTTTAAATAGTTGTGTCTGCAGTAAAAGGTTACCATAAACAATCACTATTAAATTATACAGCCTGAATAGTATTATATCATTCGGCTCAGTTTTTTTTTCTCAGCTGGCTGAATGAAAAAAGCAAAGCCATCTATGGCCAGCTTTAGCCTTAAGTTTCATTTTATACAGGTCCTTCTCAAAAAATTAGCATATTGTGATAAAGTTCATCATTTTCTGTAATGTACTGATAAACATTAGACTTTCATATATTTTAGATTCATTACACACAACTGAAGTAGTTCAAGCCTTTTCTTGTTTTAATATTGATGATTTTGGCATACAGCTCATGAAAACCCAAAAATCCTATCTCAAAAAATTAGCATATTTCATCCGACCAATAAAAGAAAAGTGTTTTTAATACAAAAAAAGTCAACCTTCAAATAATTATGTTCAGTTATGCACTCAATACTTGGTCGGGAATCCTTTTGCAGAAATGACCGCTTCAATGCGGCGTGGCATGGAGGCAACCAGCCTGTGGCACTGCTGAGGTGTTATGGAGGCCCAGGATGCTTCGATAGCGGCCTTAAGCTCATCCAGAGTGTTGGGTCTTGCGTCTCTCAACTTTCTCTTCCCAATATCCCACAGATTCTCTATGGGGTTCAGGTCAGGAGAGTTGGCAGGCCAATTGAGCACAGTAATACCATGGTCAGTAAACCATTTACCAGTGGTTTTGGCACTGTGAGCAGGTGCCAGGTCGTGCTGAAAAATTAAATCTTCATCTCCATAAAGCTTTTCAGCAGATGGAAGCATGAAGTGCTCCAAAATCTCCTGATAGCTAGCTGCATTGACCCTGCCCTTGATAAAACACAGTGGACCAACACCAGCAGCTGACATGGCACCCCAGACCATTACTGACTGTGGGTACTTGACACTGGACTTCAGGCATTTTGGCATTTCCCTCTCCCCAGTCTTCCTCCAGACTCTGGCACCTTGATTTCCGAATGACATGCAAAATTTGCTTTCATCCGAAAAAAGTACTTTGGACCACTGAGCAACAGTCCAGTGCTCTGTAGCCCAGGTCAGGCGCTTCTGCCGCTGTTTCTGGTTCAAAAGTGGCTTGACCTGGGGAATGCGGCACCTGTAGCCCATTTCCTGCACACGCCTGTTCAAGGTGGCTCTGGATGTTTCTACTCCAGACTCAGTCCACTGCTTCCGCAGGTCCTCCAAGGTCTGGAATCGGTCCTTCTCCACAATCTTCTTCAGGGTCCGGTCACCTCTTCTCGTTGTGCAGCGTTTTCTGCCACACTTTTTCCTTCCCACAGACTTCCCACTGAGGTGCCTTGATACAGCACTCTGGGAACAGCCTATTCGTTCAGAAATTTCTTTCTGTGTCTTACCCTCTTGCTTGAGGGTGTCAATGATGGCCTTCTGGACAGCAGTCAGGTCGGCAGTCTTACCCATGATTGCGGTTTTGAGTAATGAACCAGGCTGGGAGTTTTTAAAAGCCTCAGGAATCTTTTGCAGGTCTTTAGAGTTAATTAGTTGATTCAGATGATTAGGTTAATAGCTCGTTTAGAGAACCTTTTCATGATATGCTAATTTTTTGAGATAGGAATTTTGGGTTGTCATGAGCTGTATGCCAAAATCATCAATATTAAAACAAGAAAAGGCTTGAACTACTTCAGTTGTGTGTAATAAATCTAAAATATATGAAAGTCTAATGTTTATCAGTACATTACAGAAAATAATGAACTTTATCACAATATGCTAATTTTTTGAGAAGGACCTGTATATATATTTTTACTATCCATACAATATGCAAAAAATTCTGTCAAAGCAAATTTGCTTTGTTTTGCAGCTGTGGCAAAAATAATACCCCATGTCATGTTCGGCGGGCAGTGCTGCCGGTCAGCGTGACTCATTCAAGTGAAAGGCTGCACTACAACGTGTAATGAACACGATTGTGGTGTGGGCTTCTCAGGGTTAAAACGGGCAGTAAAGAGGCAACATATTGCCCATCATCTGCTTGTCAACCGCCCTAAGAAAGTGGTCTACTGCAGATCCTTTTTCACGAGGGGGCCCAAGAGCCTGCTAATAAAATGAATGAGCCCTAAATATATTGGGCCCCTTTCAGATGGGGCGGAGTCTGCCTTCTCAGGGGGGAATCTGTCCGCTAATCTACCGCTGAACAGGCAGATGACAGGTCCGTGTCTGCTCCGCTTATGCAGAACAGACACAGCCTGCTCTCTATGGGCACTCCGATTTGGGTCTGCCTAAAAAAAAAATAATTGACAGGCAGACCCGATTGGTCCATTTGTGTGCAAAGGGACACCTTTTATCTGTAAAAAATAGAAGGTAAAGGTGGGAGGGGGGTTGCAATGATGAAGAGAGGGTTTATATCTGCTTACAAATCTCTTTATTCTCTCCATCCTACAGACAATGTCACTATGGTTATATGTCCTGGAATAGCCAATCACAGCGAGAAGCAGTATATTCGGACTTTTGTGGACCATGCTCAGAAAAATGGATATAGATGTGCTGTGTTGAATCACCTCGGAGCCTTACCGAATATTGAGCTAACATCTCCACGCATGTTTACGTATGGTAAGCAGGTTTAGGGGTTTTAGAGGACCGCATTCTAAATTTACATGAACCAAAGGACATATTCAAGATATAAACATACACAATGAGATCTGTTATACAGTATAGATTCTAAATGCTAAAAGATAGCCTTGTATTGCCAATGGTCCCTTTCACAATTTCACGCTACTGGCTGTTTGATAATGTTAGAATAAAAGCATATATATTTTCTTATTTTACATTTTAAATGTTTAGAGAAGCCAGTGGCACACAACTTTGTTAAATGACTTGATGTTCTTCTTGTGACATGCCACTGAATGATGTCAGTCTAATCAAGTATTGGTATTCCAACTGCACACGCCAACCTTCCCTGTCTGGCTGTTGCCTCGGCTGGCATGAAGGAGGTTTTTATTTACCTAGTAGGAACTTGATCACAATTCATAACCTAGTACCCAGCGAGTCCCTTTTTTTTTTCTGTTACTTTATTTAATACACTGTTCTTTTCTTGTTCAATATTTTTATTGACGATAAGGAACCGGATACATCATTATTAAATTTACTGTATTTATTGGCGTATAACACTCACTTTTTTACCCTGAAAATAATGGGTAAACTGTGCCTGCGTGTTATATGCAGGGGGCTGTGGAAAGTTTTTTTTTTCCTGAAACTTCCCTCTTAAAGTTAAGGGTGCGTGTTATACGCCGATAAATACTGTAGTTTTACATATGCTGCTATTTAAAACACAATGAACAATACATAATGGGTGTAAAAATCAAGCATGGCACAAATAAAAATACAAGTTGGAGCAAAATGAGTCCTAGACAGAAGAACTATTACAAATGGACAACCCCGACTCGCGGAAACAATCATGCTCAAGTCCCGGTTCACACTTGTGCATAGTGCGAGATTGCATGTGATTTGCTGCATAGTGGATAGAGTAAGATATAGTCGGACAGATTGGGTGTTCCAGAGGATGGGAGGAGAGACTCTGGAGAAGTCCTGGAGGTGAGCATGGGAGGAGGTGACAAGGAAGCTAGAGAGCAAGAGCTCTTGGGAGGAATGAAGAGAAGATTTAGTTGGTATTTTCAGACTAGGTTGGTGATGCAGCTGTGGACAGAGTTGTGGTTGTGTATGGTAAGCATGTTTAGGGGTTGTTGGTATCTTAATTTTAATTAAACTCATGTACCATAATATCAGTAACCTGAAGCAGCCTATCAAGCTTGCACAGTTCAAAAACGTAGTCAGTAAAAGAAGAAAGCCAAAGAAAAGTAGGAGGAGAAGATAGAGACCAGGGGATGCGGTAGGTATGGTAACCAAGAAATTGCCATTTTTAGAATATCAGTGGGTATTTCTATAGGTGTACAATCAAGGAGCCAGTAGCAATTGGTCAAAGTTCTGTGGCAGGTAATGGTCTACCCAAGGCTGCCATATTTTCAGGTGTTTAGGGATGCAATCGAGTAATGGGGCCTTGATTTTTTTGCTATGGATCATGAATTGTGTTATTCTGTGTTTCGTCTCAAGAAGAACTGTTTGTTATTTTCATCTGTGACAGGTTGGTTGAGGCTGGTTTCACTTGCAGTTGTCCACTTAAGCTGCAAAGGCAGTGGACAGGTGTGTGCACATGCCGTGGCTGCAATGCTTTGCTACAGGGCCACAGCAGATATTATCCTGCTTTTGTGTTTGTAGTACTGCGGTCGATTTGCGACCCACTTAAGTGGATGGGGCTGCAGCTACATGCGTTGCAACATAGTGGTTCAGCATTTTCAGGGTTAAAACAAGTCATGAGGAGGTGACATGTTGTCTTCTAACTGCCTGTCAAACACCTCCTGAAAAGCAATACCTTTCAAAGGTGCGGCAGTGACAGGCGCTGGTGTAAATGTATCCTTTATCCCAGTGCTCATCGACCCTGTCCTCGGAGCCCACTAACAGGCCAGGTTTTATGTCTTGCCTTGGGGAGATGCAGACTAGAATACTGCAATCACTGAGCAGCAAATTATATCACCTGTGATGTATTTCAGTTATCTTGCAAACCTGGCCGGTTATTGGGCCCTGAGGACAGACTATTTATTTGCCTCTTTGATGTCCCAGAGCAATGTTTGCCGATAGTGGGACAACGCTTGAAATATCTTGTGTCACCCTAACCTGCACACGTTATCTCAAAAGAACATGTCAACCTAATTTTTTTTATTGCATGCTTTTGTCACCAGCTGTAAGAAAGAAGAAAATTATTTTGTACCCTTTTTTTTTTTTTTTTGGGTCGCTTTATACTGCTGCAATGCAAGAACTTATGCAAATCCAGTACGAGTTCCCGCACCGCATGTCACCAGCAGGCAGTTCCCACTGCCCTATGCGAATTACTGGGGGTGTTGATAGAAAGTTAATGACACCCCCGGATCGGTTTGCATATCACAGTGCGAACTGTCAATTTGGACAGGAATCGGATCACCCATGCAATCCGATTCTGGTGCGGACCAAAAAAGGGTCCTGCACAATTTTGGTCCGAATGCAATGCAAATTCAGCCATACAATCTGCTGCTAAATCACAAGAGAATGAGCTTACTTATTTTATTTATTGCGTGCATAAGTGTACCTGTCATTTATGTGCACATTTGGCAGGCTTGTAATTGGGTGGATAAATACTTCAGAAAATGTACTGATGAAGAAATGGAAGAAATGTTGTCTGATGTTGCCTTTACAGTGGTGTTCTTGTAAACCGTACAGGTTACACCCTAATATTTGAAACATACTAGATTCAACCAACAGATCAGATCAAACATTATGGAGTCCACTTTTTATAGGTCACAAAGTTCTGAAATTATTTATCAGGGGTGTGTAGACTTTTTATAGCCACTGTGTGTGTGTGTGTGTGTGTGTGTGTGTATGTGTATGTGTATATATGTGTGTGTGTGTGTGTGTGTGTGTGTGTGTATGTGTATGTGTATATATGTGTGTGTGTGTGTGTGTGTGTATGTATGTATGTATGTATGTATGTATGTATGTATGTGTATATATATATATATATATATATATACCGGTGTGTGTGTGTGTGTGTGTGTGTGTATATATATATTATTTATGAAAATTCTTTCTACCCTCTCATAACTGGGAATGTAGCTGTGTTCAGAATTAAGCAATCACATTCAAACTCGTGTTGAATAGGAGTCAGTACACACCTGCCATAATTTTAAAGTGCCTCTGATTAACCCCTATAAAGTTCAGCTGTTCTAGTAGGTCTTTCCTGACATATTTTTTTTTTTAGTTGCATCCTATAGCAAAAGCCATGGCCTGTAGAGAGCTTCCAAAGCATCAGAGGGATCTCATTGTTAAAAGGTATCAGTCAGGAGAAGGGTACAATTTTTTTTTTTTTTTTTTCCAAGGCATTAGATATACATTGGAACACAGTGAAGACAGTCATCAAGTGGAGAAAATATGGCACAATAGTGACATTACCAAGAACTGAACGTCCCTCCAAAATTGATGAAAAAAAACTAGAAGAAAACTGGTCAGGGAGGCTGCCAAGAGGCCTACAGCAACACTAAAGGAGCTGCAGGAATATCTGGCAAGTATTGGCTGTGTGGTACATCCCGTATTCTTCATATGCCTGGGCTATGGAGTGGCAAGACAGAAGCCTTTTCTTGGGAAGAAAAAAATCCAACCCAGGCTAAATTATGCAAAAACATATCAGAAGTCTCCCAAAAGCATGTGGGAAATGTGTTTTGATCTGTTGAAATCAAGGTTGAACTTTTTGGCCATAATTCCAAAAGATATGTTTGGTGCAAAAACACTACACATCACCAAAAGAACACCATGCCCACTGTGAAGCATGGTGGTGGCAGCATCATGCTTTGGGGATGTTTTTCTTCAGCTGGAACAGGGGCCTTAGTCAAGGTAGAGGGAAATATGAACAGCTCTAAATACCAGTCAATATTGGCACAAAACCTTCAGGCTTCTGCTAGAAAGCTGAACATGAAGAGGAACTTCATCTTTCATCATGACAACGACCCAAAGCATACATCCAAATCAACAAAAGAAGATTCAAGTTTTGGAATGGCCCACCCAAAGCCCAGGCCTAAATTTGATTGAAAATCTGTGGGGTGATCTGAAGAGGGATGTGCACAGGAGATGTCCTCACAATCTGACAGATTTGGAGTGTTTTTGCTAAGAAGAGTGGGCAAATATTGCCAAGTCAAGATGTGCAATGCTGATAGACTCATACCCAAAAAGACTGGGTGCTGTAATAAAATCTAAATGGTGCTTCAGCAAAGTATTAGTTTAACCCTTTCATGCCTACGGATAAAACAAACCTTAATGCCTGAACGCAGTTTTGCAATTATGACGTGTTAGTTAAACTGTACATATCTTTGTAACTGCTTAAGGTATAATTCACCTGGATACACTGTTTTTTTCAGGACACATTGGGCTTTCTTTTGGGGGTAAATGTTGTTGCATAACTCATAATTTTTATTTTGTTTTTAAAGGAAAACTGTCCAAAAAGGTAAAAAAAAATAAGTTTTTACATTTTGGCTGTATATTTTTTGCCGCTACCATGACCCACCACCAAAAAACAACCCAAAATAACGTCTCCTATTACTGCTGTGAATAAATATGCCACATATGTGTGTTTTAAATGTTGTTTGTACCCATAATTGGGCCCAGAAACCATAGTGCACATTTTGCCTTTAGGAGGGCAATTAATCCAAGTTAACATTTCAGGTACTATGAATTCATTACAGACACTTTGTGGTATCCAAATAATGGAATTACCCCCCAAATAACTCTATTTTGCAATCAAGACCCCCTAAGGTATGTATCTAGGGGTAAATCTTGGGTTTTTAGCCTCTCAATTGTTGTGGGAATAATTTTAAATTTGTTAGGCAAAAACATAAATTGCATTTTTTTCACAAATGTTTCAATTTAGCTATATTTTGTGCCATTACTTTGACCCACCACCAAAAATCAACCCAAAATAAATTCTCCTACTTCTGACGTGCATGGGGATACTATATACGTGTGCAATATTTTGTTGTTTTTACCCATAGCAGAATCCAAAAATATGTTGCACTCAGAGAGGGCAATTCATCAAAGTCTAATTATCAATGTATACATTAGACACTCTGCAGTGTGATGTTACTTTTTAAAATGATAAGTTCACCTTTTGTAACATGTTACCCCCTCAATATGGGTGTAACATGTTACATCTGCCCCCGATCCCCCGTTTTTGTGACAGTGAGCAGGGGGCAGAAAATCCCCTGCTCACTGTCACAATTTAATGTGATCGAATGTGAAAACTACAAGTACCGACAGCCTTTTTTCGGCTGTCTGCTTGTAGTTCTCTGTGAACTACCAGGGCGATGTTGAGATCTCTAGGTAGTTCATTGATGCTTCCTGTCATTGTGTAACTGTCTGCCTGTATCAGAGGTTCGGGCAGACAGCTACACAGACAGTCCGCAGGAACATGTAATTACACCCACGATCTGCTGACGGTGGGTGCAATGCTTTACAGGCTCCTAACAAAAAAAAATGCATTTTTTTTTTACCTGCAAAAAAAATGTGCATTCTTCTTCTTTTTTTTTTTTTTTTTTTTTTGTGAAGGTGAATTTCTCCTTTTTTAAGGCTAACCCAAAACCCTGGGTAAAATGCTGCGTAAATGACTGACATTTTATGGAAGGGAAAAAATAAGGCAAACGTTAACCTCCTCCCTCACGATATTTCTGGTTTCTAAAAATGTGGGATGGTGTGGTAAATTTCAAAGCAAGGGTGGAGGCACAGGCCTGGATTGGAAGGGCACGTGGAACAGTGGTAACGAGTATTGCATCTTCTGCCATTTTTGTCACACACACAACACTTCTTCCTGGGGAATTTGTTGCTTGCTGTGATTGGGATAGGACACAAAGTGTCTTTCTGTTAGTCTCCCAACATCCTCTGATTCTGCAGGTTGTCTGGGGTCTGCTTGAAACATCAGGTGTTCTATAATTTTTTCCTGGTACTGCAGGAAGGTGTCGGTACCACCAGATTTTTTTTATAAAGGACAAATGAATTGTGGATAGCCACCTGGATAAGGTATATTGCAACTTTTTTGTACCAGGTTTTAGATTTCCTCAGCACCAGGTAGGGCTGCAAGATCTGGTCAGAGAGGTCGACTCCATCCAAGTATTTGTTGTATGCCATAATGCACAGTGGCTTTTCCTTCGGTGTAGCTGACCCCCATTCTGTTACAGTCACTGTGCCCTCTGGGTGGATTGTTGTCAGCATATAGATATCTTTTCTGTCTGAGAATTTGACAGCCATCATTTCCTCCTGTTGGTAACCGAGTGATGTGCCTCTCTGCAAACGTTGTCTCACCAGCTGCTGTGGAAACGCTTTGCGGTTTTTCCGCATGGTCCCACATGCTCCTGTGCCAGCAGCATGCAGAGATCTAAAAAGTGGCACACTGCTGTAGTAGTTGTCGACGTAAAGATTGTAGCCTTGGTGAATCAGAGGTTGGATCAGGTGCCAGACAAGTTTCCCACTGACTCCAAGATTGTCTGGGCAGCCCTGGGGGTTGAGTTGTCTGTCCCGTCATTCTTAGATCAGAAATCCAAATGTATATCCTGTTGTGCTTTCGCACAGTTTGTAAAATTTTATGCCACACCGGGCACGTTTTGGATGGTATGAAGTGCCTAAAATGCAGTCGGACTTAAAAATTCATCAGGGATTCATCAATAGAGATATTTTTGGCCGGGGTATAAACCGCTGAAAATTTATTAGACCGAAAATAAATTAGGGGCCACAGTTTTAACAGGCGGTCATATGCAAAAAACACCGCAATACTTCAAAACGGTCTCTTGACATAACTGCAGAAAAAGCTGGCATGGCATGGATGGGACTAGAGGCCCAATACTGCTGAATTGTCCTGTAAGAAGATGTCAGGTGTTTTGCTATAAACTGGGTGGCATTAAGGTTAGTTTGATCAACCATGTGCTGTAGGGAGCTCGTCATCCACAAATATCTTGAAGACATCCACAGGGCAAAAATTTTCAACATTGATATTTATGCCTGGTGAGGCTGTAAATGTTGTTTGAGGGGTGAAAGAGCTCGCTGGTATCCACTGAGAGGTGGACTGCTGTGCAACTGATGGGGTGCTACCCTGTTCATCCTCTTGCTGCCTGCTAGTACCAGGCCTTTCATGGTCGGAAGAGCTGCCTGAAGTGACACTTTCACTGTCACAGATGAAATCCTCATCTTCTGAGCCCAACTCAAGTTCGCTGTCCGAGCACATATGCCTCTTCAACAGTATACCGCCTACTTGCCATTTTTTTTTTTAGGCACTCTACAGACCCCAAACTATGCAAAAGTAAACCTTTTTGTTATATATTATAAAATATTAAAACCTAAAAAAAAAATCCTAAAACACTGACCCTATCAACGACACGGACGGGAGCACTGATACTGGCTGTGGCACTAACCCACACTTGCGCAGACACAAATACTGGCAGTATGGGCACAAACTACACCCCACACACTAAAACAGTAATAAATGTAAAACTTTATATAGATTTTTTTTTTTTTTAATAAAACACCTGTGACAGAAGCGCCAACGCTGAGATGAACTGTGACAAGCGCCAACGCTGAGATGAACTGTGACAGAAGCGCCAACGCTGAGATGAACTGTGACAGAAGCGCCAACGCTGAAACTACTGACACTACAAAATACTCTAAAACTGAAACTGTCACTATTACTGAACTGAAGTGAAGCTGTCACTGCACCTAACCTAACTGATCAGAGCCTAATCTGAGACCTATCGTGGGCTGATTATAACATATTTAACTATTTTTTTAACTCAGAGAAAGATCTCAGTGGAGGCAACACTGTATCCGTTAATCCTCACAGACGATCTGAGGAGAATGAGATGCCAGGAAGCTGTTCGACAGACTTCCCATTCATGTGCTCACTGTGATTGGTTGTCACAGTGATCACGTGACTAGGGGCGGGTTCTCCCACCTGTCAATCATTAGTCCGAGATCCGAAGCTTAATCTGACACTCCTGTCTCCTCGCTGCGTGTACGCGATCCCGGCCAGAACACATGTACGCAGATATGCGGCCCCACAGAAAAAAGCTCAGGCATTTGGGGCCGCATATCTGCGTGCTGTCGGCGGTAAAGGGTTAAGGGTGTGCACACTTATGCAACCATATTTTTTTAGTTTTATATCTTTATTTTACTTCCCTCCACCTAAAAAAAGATTTCAGTTTTGTTGTTCAACTGTGTTGTACAGCTTATAGGTCACAAAAAAAAATCTGAAATTATTTATCAGTCTTTGTTCTTACAGAAACCTGACATTTTAACTTTGTATAGCCTGTGTGTGTGTGTATGTATGTATGTATATGTGTGTGTGTGTGTGTGTGTGTGTGTGTGTGTGTGTGTGTGTGTGTGTATATATATAATATATACATATACACACAGTGCCTTGCGAAAGTATTCGGCCCCCTTGAACTTTTCATCATTTTGCCACATTTCAGGCTTCAAACATAAAGATATAAAATTTTAATTTTTTGTGAAGAATCACCAACAAGTGGGACACAATTGTGAAGTGGAACGAAATCTATTGGATATTTTAAACTTTTTTAGCAAATAAAAAACTGAAAAGTGGCGCGTGCAAAATTATTCGGCCCCTTTACTTTCAGTGCAGCAAACTCACTCCAGAAGTTCAGCGAGGATCTCTTAATGATCCAATGTTGTCCTAAGGGCTGGTTCACACTCGTCCGACAAACGCTCCGACATTAGAAGCTCATGTCGTATGACGTGTGAAAATCAATGAATCCCTACAGAGCCGTCTTAACTGGTCCGACACAAGTCGGTCCGACATTAAAAATGCTCCCTGTACTACTTCTGTCCGACTTTGATCCTACTTCAGCCCATTGAATATCATTGAAGTCGGATCAAAGTAGGATCCTTGTCCTAACCATCCGACATTTGACATCCGACATGGTGATTACAGCAGCAGTAAAAGGAATTTATCTCAGCCTGGGATTGTTTTATTTCAATCTTATTTTATTTTATTTGTTTATGCAAGGAAACGACAGAAAAAGGCATACATTGTCTTAAACATTACACACATTGATAGGATACATCCTCAACAGGCATCATGTGTGTCAGAACAGAGCAGGGCTAAGTACCATCAGATGAAAGTATATACAAACCTATTTGGAGAGTATGAAGTAGGGTCACTCAATGGGTTATAGGTAGTAGGTAAATTGAAGCCCTGGTACGTTATCCTACTGGGTTCTTAGAGGTGTATTTATGTGTAGAGAAAAGAGAGAGTCAGAGTCAGGGGCAAATAGTAGGGGTACACGGATAGGGGACAGGGATCAGAATCACTCCATCAAGGTCCAAGAGCGGTCTCGTCCAGGGCACACTCCGCCCAAGAGATAAACTCCGAGGAGTACCGAAACACGGACCACGAAGTCCATGTGAGAGAGAACTGTTCACTTTTGTCATTTTCCTCCGCCACCAGGCGTTCAAGGTCCCTAATGCGGTCCACCTCAACAGCCCAATCCCCCAGGGAAGGCATGGTTGCCGTTCTCCAATGATGGGGAATCACTACCCTGACCGCCGCCAGAAAGTGTCGCAAGACATCATTTCTGATGGATTTAAATGATCCAGGGAGAATAGACAAGAGAGCCACCTCAGGTGAAGGGTGGATAGAGGTCGCCATCAATTTGCAGTAGAGTGTGAAAATCCGCTGCCAGTACCTCCGCACAGGAGGGCACCCCCACCAGATGTGGAGCATGGTTCCTCGGGAGCTGAGGCACCGCCAGCAGGCATCCGACACCTCCGAATCGAAGTGGTGAAGAGTTGATGGACATCTGTACCATCTTGTTAACAGTTTAAACCCCTTCTCCTGGGTCTTGGTGGCTATGGACAATTTGTGCGTCAGGGTAAAACATTTTTGCCAGTCAATAGGGGAGATAGCGTGACGGAGGTCCGTCTCCCAGGCCACCGTATACGGTGGGAGGCCAGGGGAGTAAACATCGAGCAGAAGGGAGTATAGTTGCGATACAACATGCGTTGGAGGTTCCACCTGCAGGAGCAGTTCCTCGAATCCCGTCGGTTCAGCAAGAATGTCTGTAATAGATGGGAAAGTCCGGATGTAGGAGGCAGTCTGTTGCCTCCGAAGCCACTGCATGGGGTGACGGGAGGTCAGACCGGTAGAGGTATCTGACCTCAAAGTGGGGTCTGCACGAAGGACCTGGGCAAGTCGCCTATGATCCTCTCTTCGCCATGGTCCGAATCTTGCTACCGACATAGCTGGCGGAAAGGCCGGGGTCCCAAAGAAGGGAGTCATAGGCCCCATGCGGTTTGATAAGCCCCTTCTGGACAGCATGCGATCCCAAATCTGGATCGTTTGATGGGTAAGGTCATTAAGAGGGCCCGAACCCCCCCGTACCGTAGGCAAGGTCCAGGGGAGAGCGGAGAGCTCAATTGGGTTCATGTGGCTTTCCAATTGAACCCAAAGCTTGGTTGAAGAATGATGGAACCAATCTAGTATGCGGGTGAGCACCGCTGCTTTATGGTATAGGGAGGCATCTGGGGCTCCAGCCCCCCCCCCCCCCCGAGCCTTTGGAAGAGAAAGTGTTTCATACCGTATCCTGGGACGGGCCGCATTCCAAATAAATTTGGAAAACAGTTGGCGTATTTTCTTAAAGTACGAATTAGGTATGTGAATAGGGATGGTCTGAAACAAATACAGGAACCTAGGGAGAACATCCATTTTCAGGGCATTCACTCTACCTAGCCATGAGAGCTGTTTGGACGCATAATTGATTAAATCTGCCTGGGTCCTAAGAAGTAGGGGGGCAAAGTTCAAGGAAAAAAGTTGGGAAGCATCCGCCGGTATTTGAACTCCGAGATACCTTATGGAGGGGGAACCAGTTTTGAAGGGGAAAGAAGACGATAGTCTTCGTAGGGCCGACGTAGGCAGAGATATGTTGAGGATTTCCGATTTATTGTAGTTGACCTTGAAGTTGCTAACTTCTCCAAATTTCCGAAACTCCTGCAATACCAAGGGCAAGGATGTGTGAGGGTGTGTCACGAACAGGAGCAGATCATCTGCAAAGAGGGCAAGTTTAGTATGTGTGGGCCCGACTGTTATGCCTTGGATAGAAGAATTGTTACGTAGAGCAATAGCTAGATGTTCCATAGTGAGAACATAGAGGAGGGGGGACAGTGGGCATCCCTGTCGCGTCCCGTTAGATACAGAGAAGGCTGGAGATAGCGAGCCATTTAGTCTAATCCTAGCATATGGAGAGGAGTAAAGGGACATTATTCTCGCCATCATATTGGTTCCCACGCCTATTTGTTGCAGGGATAGTCGAAGGAACTGCCAGTCTACTCGGTCGAATGCCTTCTCGGCATCGACTGTTAAGAGGCATAGTGGGATATCGTGGGACCGGGCATAGTTGGTTAAAAGAAGGGTCTTCAGGGTATTGTCCCTAGCCTCACGGCCACTCACAAAGCCGACCTGGTCTAGGTGTATTATCCCAGGCAACAATGGTTGTAATCTATTGGCTAGGATTTTAGCAAAGACTTTCAAATCGACCCCAATCAAGGAGATCGGCCTATAGCTTGCACAAAGAGTGGGGTCTTTGCCTGGCTTTGGGATGAGGGATATGTGAGCCTCAAGAGTTTGTGGAGGGAACACTGAACCCTCCGACAAAGAGTTGAACACCTTAGTTAGAAAGGGCGTGAGGAGGGCGGCAAAAAGTTTGTAGAACTTAGGAGTAAAGCCGTCTGGGCCCGGGCTCTTTCCACTCGGTGTACCCGCTATGGCTTTGGCATCTTCGTCTTCTGTGATTGAGGTTTCCAGATCAGCGATGACGCCATTGTCTAATGTAGGAAGTGCGGTTTCCAATACATATGACATCTGGTCCTCCACCCCGGAAGAAGGGGAACTTGTCCCTTGAGTCTTAGGGATATTGTACAGGGACTGATAGAAGTCCCTGAATTCCCTCGCCATCTTAGTGGGTGAGGATACCATTTCTCCCTGTGCCCCCCGAATATGAGGCACAAAGGCGGAGGTTGTTTTTGGGTGCAGGGAGCGAGCCAGTGGCCTACCACATTTATCTCTAAACTTATATTGATGGAAAGTGAGCTTATCTGCATATGTGCGTGCAGAGGCTTCATAAAGTTCTCTAAGTTGTGATCGTGCCCTAGAAACGTCCGCCAGCATTGTCACTGTCGGGGATCGTTTGTGCTCAGTTTCTAAGTTTCTAAGCGTTTTATTTGCTGCCTCTATGGCGGCTGAGCGCTCCCTTTTAAGACGCGTACCCATTTGGATAAAGGTACCACGTAGGACAGCCTTAAGTGCCTCCCATTGAAAGGGCAACGATGTCGTATCCAAAGTGTGGTCCGCAAAAAAGTTAGAGATTGTATCTGAAACCCTTGTCACACATTCCGGGTTCGTAAGCAGCGAATCGTTCAAGCGCCATGACCATTCCCTAATCGGAGTGGAAGGGAGCGAGAATGTCATGTGTATAGGAGAATGGTCAGACCAGACCATTGGGTCTATGGTGCATTCCGGGGACCAGTCCAGGCAGCTATGGTCACTCATTAGGTAGTCTATGCGACTATAGGTGTGATGAACATGGGAGAAGTGGGTATAGTTACGGGCCGTGGGGTGCAGCACTCTCCAAACGTCCACCAGACGCAGATCGTAGAATGCCCGTTTCAGAGCCCTCAGTTTGGGGAAGGAGATACGCGATCGCGAGGTGGAGGAATCTAAAAGTGGTTCAAGAGGGGTGTTAAAATCTCCCCCCAATACGAGCTTACCCTCCCTGAATCCTGACAGAATCCTCATGTATTGTAACGCGGCCGATACTTGATTAACATTAGGAAGGTAAATGTTAGCTACTGTAAATTTGGTACCCCATAACACGAATTTCACAAAAACATACCTCCCCTGGGGGTCCGAGAGATGATCAAGCACCTCTATAGGGAGCGTCTTATGGAAGGCCACAGACACTCCCTTGGCTTTCTGGGTTGGGCTAGTGCTGTGGAACCACCTGTTGAAGTATCTGTTGGAACAGGAAGGGGTGGAGGCAGAGTGAAAATGTGTCTCTTGGAGAAGAAGCACATTGACTTGGCGTTTGTGCATTTGATACAGGATTTGTCCTCTTTTGGAGGCAATATTGAGCCCATTGACATTGTAGGAACAGAATTGTAACCTAGGGTGAGAGGTCACTGTGTGGGCCATGATGGAGTGATGGGGGGGGGGGAGGGGGGGAAGGAGAGAGAGAAGAAGAAAAAAAGAAAAGCGGGAAAAAAAAGGGGGAAACACAACAGGGGAGGAAGAGAGAAGATAGAGCGAGGCTGGGAAGAGATTGAACAAAGAGAGCACCTGGGGAAGGTGGCTCAAAAATACTAAAGTGTGCGCAAAAACGTAACACTTCGTGAAATATCACGTAGTAGGCACGAACTGTGCCAATCCTATTTAGGGGGAGAGAACGGGGTTAGAACAGCTGAGTTGTGATCCCGACAACCTAACAGGCATATATAACATAACTGTAAATGTAACACACCCAATGACCGTGGCATCTAGTGCTCAACTGCCTAGTCACTAAAGGGCAGAGTGTCAGACTAATACCATTGGTACGCTTGAGTGTAATAAACAATCTAAAATTACATAGAAAAATAACATCAACGTAGAACAAGGTGTACACAAGCTGGTGACAGAATAAAGGCACAGGTATTCCCGCGTAAGCATGCGAGGGTTGGAAGCACCAATTACTACATTTATAGCAGCATTAACTATGATAGTTGTCACGGCTTAGCCCAGATATCTGTGTAAACGCACAGAAGGTGTCAGTGATAAGGCCATCCAGTCCCAAGCACCAGGGACATAGATGTCCAGAGCCCGAGGGAAGACCCGGAGGTCCCCGGACAAACCAAAGGGCTATGCCCGGGAAACACCAAGCCAGCCAGTAGAGCCAATGCCGTGAAAGAACATATCAACACCACCGACCGCCTTTCCAAAGCCCCAGCAAGCACAGCCGCACCAGCTGAGGGCAAGGAAACATTCTCCGTGCCAAGCGAGACAACTAAACCGTTAGCAGCACTTAGATAACAAAGTGAGCAAGAGTCAGTAGGGTGGTTACGCAAGTAAAACCGTGAGTACAAAACAAAATAGAGAAAACAGTAGGCAAACCTGGCCGGAGTCTCATAGAGGAACTGTAGTCACCTGGTGGACAAAAGGACATAGCAAAAAAGAACCATTTCAGGTCTCAGATGACAGAATCTGGATCAGTCTTCTGGTGACGTGGCTCGCCGTACTCTAGGACCGGAAGGTACCGATCTAGACTGTGGGCGTCCTCGACGCTGTAGAGGAGGGCCCGGTAGCCGCTGGCGGTCATCTGGGGGGTCCAACCAGTTCGGGATGACAATAGGGTCCCGGTCCAGGAACAGGAAGAAGGCAGGAAGCTGGTCCGGGTCTGACAGCACAAATTTGTGGTTATCTTCTCGGGTCACTTTGATGCTGAAGGGGTGGCCCCAAGTGTACGTGGCGCCTACTTGGCGAATCAAGTCCAGCAGAGGACGGACCGCTCGCCACATCTACAGCGTGTTGCGGGAGAGGTCCGGGTAGAGGTGTATAGGTGATCCGTGAAAGTCCAGTGGCCCCAGGAGCCAGGCCTTGCGCAAAATTTCTTCCTTCAGGGTATAGTAGTGCACCCGGCAAAGTACGTCACGAGGGCGGTCCCTGCGGTCACCCCCCATGCCTCCCACTCTATGCACTCTGTCCAATTCAATGGGAGATGTAACTTCCCTGCCCAGGACCTGATTGAGGATAGCGATGACAGTGGGTTTGAGATCGGCACCTGATGAAGCCTCCGGGACCCCCTGCAGCCGGATGTTGTTCCTGCGGCTCCGGTTCTCACTATCTTCTATCCGGAGCTGGTGTTGCCGTAGACGGGAAAGGTGAGCCGTAGATGCATTTTCAAGCGCCGTTATGCGGGCTGAATGGTCCTCCTGGGTGGTGGCCATAGCAGAAACCGTGACCTCCGACACGGAAACCCGTTGTTTGAGGGCATTTAGTTCAACATGGAGAGAAGTTTCCATTTTGGAAGCCCAGGAATCAAAGTCAGCTCGGAAAGCAGAAAGTACGGCAGCGGATGTGGAGCCCTGGGAGAGCATCTCTGTTGAGGCCGTGTTCACGCTAAGAGTAGCGGGATCCATCGGAGGGGCCGGGTGTACACCCGGGCCGGTCCCACCGACAGAGAAAGCTGCTGCAGTCGGGGGAGGAGGTGTTGGCTTGCCCGGGGTTCGGGCTGACGAAGCCCTGTCTTTCCCTGTACGGGAGTCCTGTGAGGCTGTGCGTAGCAGGTACCGTTGGATATTACCTGGTTGCAGTGCAGCGGAGTCAGTAGAGGTAGAGCTGGAAGCCGCCATCAGCAGATTGGGCGTGATTGGTTGGGAACGCAGCCTGCGGTCGTCGGGAGAGCACAATGCTCAGCAGTACATGTCTTCAGCCGTCCATCCTCAGCCACGCATCCCCATAGGTGGAGTGGAAGAACAGAAAGTGCGACCCGTGTCGTACATGGGAATAGACGCTTGCTTTGTTGCTACTGACGTATTGGAACAGGCGCAGGGGAGTGCCGGTGTTTGTGTTACAGGACAGCGGTACGGCAGCCTGGGCATCACTGGCGGCTGAGTAGGGGGCAGAGCAAGGCTAGTGGCAGGGGGGAGCATGGAGTCCGGGTGGAGCAGGATGGCCACTACACGTCTTGCTAGTCTGTGACTGGTGGGTTACGGGGAGGGCAAGATGAATGAGGTGGAGGCCCAGCCGCCCCGTACACCAGAGTAATCAGACCTTGATGTGTAGGGCGAAGCGGTTTCAAACAGGCAAGGGGGGACCCAGCAGTCCTATGGTCGGGTGTAGCAAGATGGCCGCCCCTCGAACCTATGGGGTCAGGGCTCCCACCGAGTGCTCCTTTCTGACTGCCAGCTGGGGAGGGATCAGCCTACTTCTGGTGCCTTTTACTCTACCCCCGCCCCGCTTACCCCGTGCGAGATGGTGCTCTGTGCTGGATATTGCTCTGGGTGTATAGGGAGCAGCAAGATGGCCGCCGACTTCCAGGAGTAGGCCGAAGCCGCGGACTTTCCTAAAACTGGCCGCCGCGGGTGTGTCAGGCCAAACGTCCCGGGATCCCTCAGGTATGCAGATCAGTCCAGTGCAGGCACACTTGCGGCCGATCCGCCCGCCGCACACTCCGCCGACCGCAGAACTTTAGGCCGGAGGATGCTGCTGGTCCCGCAGGCCGCAAGATGGCGGCCAGGCCCCGGAGCCGACCACGGGCCGAGAAGAAGACCGAGGGGGTTCCCTATTAGTCAAACACCTCCATCCAAGCCTGGATGGAGATGCAAAATGTCCGTGGGGTATCCGGAGACCCTCTGGGAGGCGTTGGAGGCTTCGTGGGCCTCAAGATGGCGTCGGGCCTGGGCTGTGTGGAGCGGGCCTGGTAGTTACCGTACGGCCGGCCCGGAGTCACAATTCAGGCTGGGTTACAGGTAGGGAATCCTCAGGAACGACAGGGGTAGCGTTGGAGCAATTTCCAGTGGATTAGGAGCGAGGATGGCTATAGATTGAGGGTGCAGTTGTGGAGCTCAATGTCTGCACGTCCTCCTCAGTCGGCTCCCGGACACGCCCCCAGCCTGGGATTGTTTTGATTGGTCAAAGGACAAGTCAGACTAGCACAATGTGGGATCAAAGTAGTATCCTGTTCATGAATGTCGGATGGATGTCGGACCAATGTAGGACAGATGTTGCAGAGCAAAGTAGGATGAAAGTCGTGTCGTATAGTGTGAACCCAGCCTAAATGACTGATGGTGATAAATAGAATCCACCTGTGTGTAATCAAGTCTCTGTATAAATGCACCTGCTCTGTGATAGTCTCAGGGTTCTGTTGAAAGCGCAGAGAGCATCATGAAGACCAAGGAACACACCAGGCAGGTCCGTAATACTGTTGTGGAGAAGTTTAAAGCCGGATTTGGATACAAAAAGATCTCCCAAGGAGCACTGTGCAAGCGATCATTTTGAAATGGTAGATTTGCAGTGGTCTGATACTCCTTCCAAGACCTGGCTGTCCCTCTAAACCAGTGGTTCTCAACTCCAGTCCTCAGGACCCACTAACAGGCCAGATTTTAAGTATTACCTTGGTGAGATGCAGACTAGAATACTGCAATCCCTGAGCAGCAAATTATATCACCTGTGATGCATTTCAGTTATCTTGCAAACCTGGCCTGTTGGTGGGCCCTGAGGACTGGAGTTGAGAACCACTGCTCTAAACTTTCAGCTCAGACAAGGAGAAGACTGATCAGAGATGCAGCCAAGAGGCCCATGATCACTCTGGATGAACTGCAGAGAACTACAGCTGAGGTGGGAGAGTCTGTCTACAGGACAACAATCAGTCGTACACTGCACAAATCTGGCCTTTATGGAAGAGTGGCAAGAAGAAAGCCATTTCTCAAAGATATCCATAAAAAGTCTTGTCTAAAGTTTGCCACAAGCCACCTGGGAGACACACCAAACATCTGGAAGAAGGTGCTCTGGTCCGATGAAACCAAAATCAAACTTTTTGGCCACAATGCAAAACGATATGTTTGGCGTAAAAGCAACACAGCTCATCACCCTCAACACACCATCCCCACTGTCAAACATGGTGGTGGCAGCATCATGGTTTGGGCCTGCTTTTCTTCAGCAGGGACAGGGAAGATGGTTAAAATTGAGGGGAAGATGGATGCAGCCAAATACAGGACCATTCTGGATGAAAACCTGTTGGAGTTTGCAAAAGACCTGAGACTGGGACGGAGATTTATCTTCCAACAAGAAAATGATCCCAAACATACAGCAAATCTACAAAGGAATGGTTCACAAATAAACGTATCCAGGTGTTAGAATGGCCAAGTCAAAGTCCAGACCTGAATCCAATCGAGAATCTGTGGAAAGAGCTGAAAACTGCTGTTCACAAATGCTCTCCATCCAACCTCACTGAGCTCGAGCTGTTTTGCAAGGAAGAATGGGCAAGAATTTCAGTCTCTCGATGTGCAAAACTGATAGAGACATACCCCAAGCGACTTGCAGCTGTAATCGCAGCAAAAGGTGGCTCTACAAAGTATTAACGCAAGGGGGCCGAATAATTTTGCACGCCCCACTTTTCATTTTTTTCTTAGTTAAAAAAGTTGCAAAAAAACAATAGATTTCGTTCCACTTCACAATTGTGTCCCACTTGTTGGTGATTCTTCACAAAAAATTAAAATTTTATATCTTTATGTTTGAAGCCTGAAATGTGGCAAAAGGATTAAAAATTCAAGGGGGCCGAATACTTTCGCAAGGCACTGTGTATATATATATTGCATGAAAAAGTCTGAAAACAGTCTTTCTATTTTTTATGTTTCTTTTATTATTATTTTTTATGTATTTTCGATCAATCTGATCTGTTAAAGGAAACAGGTCTTTGGATGATATGGGCAGGTGCTGCTGTCCTTTTTTTTTTTTTTTTTTTTTTCGTTTTTTAGAAATCCACCTACTTTTTCACATTTCAAGCCAGTCCAGGCAGAATGCTCCTGTGCTCCAACATTGGAGGGCATGCATGCAAAATAGTTTATGAAGGGGATGTTTGACGTTGCAGTAAAGCATCAAAGCCAGAGACAAAATGAACTGCCATTCTCGTTATTGATGATTAATTTGAAGTAGCAAGTGAACTAAAGCTGGCTATAGTTTTTTAGGGAGATATTTGTCCACTAGGACCTTTTTCATTGTCCCTGTCTATTGGTGATAGTTGTGTATTAACAGTCTTTTACATCTTTTCGTACAAAAGGGGGAGGATTGGGATGAGCGAGTAGAGAAGATTATTCCTGCGTGTGATAATGAGCGCCTATGACTTTCCATGCTGCTCATCACAAAATACAGTTCAGAATTGGACCAATATTGGATCAGTCCTTACAACTGATGCTGAAAATTGGAAGCATTGCTTGCATTTTATCAAGCAATTTAGGTCCAGCCTTAATGCTTCAGTAGTAAGAAATCTAAATGAACACAAGTATTTGCATGTTTGTTTCAGCACTGTGACACAGCTGATACATAGAGCCAATTCAAAATTAAATATGAACTACGCGCTTTATGTTCTACTCCCAAGTGTATAGCTGCCTGCACAATAATTACCCCTGAGTGGGGGATAACCTCAAATTATTAAATCTAAACAAGTGTAACACTTCTAATTTAAAATGTGTGAACCAATATTCATATAAATAAAGTGAATTCAGTGTTCTTGGTGAGATCTGTGCTCCCCTCTTTTGTCACCACACTCCCCATAATATGATGATACCAGCTCTTTATTTTAAATTTATTTATAATTATTTATTTTAAAGTGCTTGTGTCATCTTCTGAGGAGCGTGACAGCAGACTGTGTGTCTGTCGCTGTCGCTCTCGCTCTCTCTCTCTCTCGCTCTCTTTCTGTTTAGTTTGAGGTTATCCCGCATTTAGAGGTATTTGTTCTACTTGAGAAGTGCAGAGCTAGTTCAGTTTCCTCCATCCTTATTTGAGGAACACATTCATAATCAATGTAGTTCAGGATATAGGATCAACCACTCATGATGCGGCTTGCTTTAAAAAAAAATCAACTTTCCTAGATAATGTTTCAGAGTTGCAACTTAAAGTAAACCTTTGATGCATGCATCATACATAGTAGGGGGAGTACAACTGGGGGAATCGATGGTGAAGGATCTGGGGGTTTTGGTAGATCGTAGGCTTAATAATGCAATGCCAAGCTGTAGTTTCCAAAGCGAGCAAAGTCCTTTCTTATATCAAGAGAAGTATGGACTCCAGAGAAAAATATATTTTTGCCCCTGTACAAATCATTAGTAAGACCTCATCTGGAATGTACTGTTTTGGGCACCAGTTCTCAAAAAGGATTCCGGGAAACTGGAGAAAGTTCAGAGAAGGGCAACCAAACTGATGAGAGGCATGGAGGATCTCAGCTATAAGGAAAGATTAGAGGAACTGTATTCTCTTTTAGAGAAGATGAGATTAAGGGTGGATATGATCAACATGTATAAACACATAGGTGGTTCAAATATTGTGAACTTGGTGTTGAGTCATTTACATTCAGGTCTTTACAGAGGACAAGGGGGCCTGCTTTACATTTTGGAGGAAGAGAGATTTAACCTCCACATACGGAAAGGCTTCTTCACAGTAAAAGTTGTGAAAATGTGGAAAAAAACACCCTCAAGAACTAGTCGTACACAATAATTTAGTAGACTGCCATTGCTCAAGTTTTTTTTTTTTTAACAGAAAGATTTTATTAGACAAATCAGCATTACAATACAACCAGTGAATAGCACATCCATTAGTACAGAGCAAACAGAATAATGCGTCACACCCGGGGGATCACACCCCTCTCGCTCGTTACTAAATGCAAATAATAAACATTGGCCCAACCATGATCGTGCATAATACCGACTCTAGTCCACCCCCCTACGGCCATACAAACAACCCTGAGTAGTAGTAAAGTCCGAGGACCAAGAAGGGAGGGTGGGGGGGGAACCACACCCAACAAACGGACAGCCCAGTCAGTCACACCCAAGTCAGAGCGAGTGGTCTGCCATGAAGACCAAATTTTGTCGAACTTCGTGGGGCACTGTCTACTGTCGTAAGTCAACTTATATAGAGGCAGTACTGAGGCGACTGAGCATTGCCAGCTGGCACATGTGGGGGGGGGGGTCCTCAGATTTCCACTTGAGCAGGATTTCCCGCCTAGCATAAAATAGTGAGAAGGTCAGGCAGAGTTTACAATACCTATCCCCCTCCACGTCTTCCATATGATTCAGCAACAGGATCTTGGGGTCAGTCAGCACAGCACGTTCAAGCCAGTCACATCAGTCCGTCTGGAAGCCACATCTTCCCAATAGGGCTGGAGTTTCGGACACGACCAGACCATGTGCCAAAACGTACCCGTCTCCTGCCTGCATCTCTGACAATTGGGATCTCGCTGCTGGTAAATACGTGCTAGCCTCTGCAGGGTGTAGTAGGCTCTGTGGAGAAATTTTAATTGTATAAACCTATCCTTTTGCAGCTATCATAACAGGGATATAAGATGAGAGGCAATCCCTCCACTCCTCGTCCAGAGACGGAATATCAGCCCTCCATTCATCCTAAGGTTTAGTGAGCTTGGTATCATACTGTACCGTGAGGTAGAGGTACAGGGACGAGAGGGGACGGTCCATAAGATAAGAGACGCTCAATAGAGTCCGACTCCAGAGTTATAGGCTCTGGAAATTGGGCTTCAAAGGCATGTCTCAGCTGCCAGTACCTAAATTGGAAAGAGACCGGCAGGAGATACGCCTGCCTGAGTTCTTGGAAGGGCATAATTGCTCAAGTTTAAATAAGATACCGAACATGCAGATTAGATGTTGACCATCTAGCTTCACTTGTTCCCGGCCAGTGATTTTGTATTTGATGTCGGAGACAGCCAAGCAACTGGTATCTTCAGAGGGAGGTTACCAATGTGTTCCTCCTTGTGCATGGTTTCTTTTTAAAAGGTGTTTAAGGAAAAAAAAAACAGTTGCTGTGGAATAGCTACCATTGCTCATGCTGGATGAGTAAATCTAGTTGCAGTGTAAGAATTTAAATATTTTATAACAAACTGTATTTTGTTTCCAACTTGTTACGGAATGTTCAAGAAGGAAATTGTGTAAATAACTTTCATAATAATAAAAAAAACAGGCACTACCATTTGGAATAGCTTTAATCTGCTTTTAACATGCTTCCTCTGGAGCTTTAATGGCTCTCTGTATGCCCATTGTTTTTAGTCCAAAACATAGCTGAAATCTTTTCTACGCACAGGAAAATGTCACATGCCTCATCTGTTCCCAAATCCTTTGTGTTTTTTATCTTGTTTATTTTTTGTTTTTTTATTGTACTACTTCCCTAAGCAGTAAGTCACTCTGGGTTTTGGTGATAGCGGTTTATAGAACAGGCTAGCAGTAGACGAATGTGTCTGAGAATACTGGGTGACGAGGCATCTATCAGTCCACAGTTGTATTTTTGGTTAGTTGGGACCAGCTGATATTCATGCTAACTCGATAATGAGCGAATGCCTTTTTGCACTCAAACACAGTTGTATATGATCACTATCATTATTGTCCCTTTAGAAACCTTTACACAAGGCACATACCGTGCAAATACTTGGACATACTTAGTCTTGTTTAACGTGCTCACAAGTCTGGAGTGGTATTGGATAAAGGTTTTTGGCCTTATATTGAAAGCAGAAATTAAAAAAATTAACTAGTAAAATGAATAGCTCATTTAAAAAATAACTAACTTGGCCCCAAAATTCAGCTTTAACCACAAGATACCCCCACAGTACTTTTTTCCTCTAACTTTGTTATGATGGCCAGTATTTTTCCACCCACTTCCTCTGAGCCCAGTTCATCCTAGATCCATCCCAGCCCGTGAATAGACAGTTAAAGGGAGAAGAAGCGCAATGAAGAGCTCTTCTCCCTGTCACTCCAGCCCTGCTAGTACAGGGACTGCAAGAGGCTTGTATCAGGTCAGATTCAGGTACTTGCAATGCTTGAATTTAAAAATGCTCCTAATGGTGTATTAATGAATACAGAGCTATGTTATTGTGTGTCTTTTATATCTGCCTGGAGATCAGCTTTAAAGGATAACCTCTCATTTTGGGTACTTCTATAGTGAAAGGAGATTTACGCAGCGCTTTACATATGTATTATACATTCACATTAGTCTCTGCTCTCAAGGAGCTTACAGTCTAAGGTCTACAGTCTAAGGTCCCTAACTCACATTTATATTTTGGCAAATTTAGACCAGAGCCAATTAACCTACCAGCATGTCCTTGGAGTGTGGGAGGAAACCCACACAAGCGCAGGGAGAACATTCAAATTCCAGGCAAGTGGTGCTGTGGTCTGGATTCGAACCGACAACCCTAGTGCTTCCAGGCAAAAGTGCTAACCACTTGGCCACTGTGCTGGCCAACTAAACATGTTTTGCTAATACAAAATTTAACTGTGAATCCTGCCAGAAATGCCATGTCCTTGTCACTTTCTGTGAGCTGCACCAAAGAATATCTTCCTTAGGGCGTGGTTTGATGGCAGAGCGTGCAGCTGCTTAGAACTGTGGCTCCAGCTCTGTGAAGACATCCTGCAGGCATCCTGTGTCCAACTTCTCATCTATGGGCACTGTTCCCTTCCTAAAAGTCGTGTGTGTGTGTGTGTGTGTGTGTGTGTGTGTGTGTGTACACAGTTGTGGCGGAATGATGATGAAATACGGGCTGCCCGCACCCTAGTCCGCAGCGGAACAGCTAGCCCGATTTCGCAGGCAAGATGGCGCCGATTCCTCGGCTGTACCAGAGGCCATGCTGCATCCTTCTCTTCCCTCAGCGGGACCGCCTCCAGGGGCGAGTGACTCTATCCCCGTTGTATTCTCCACCCAGCCAGATCCTGTTTTGCCCCAGGACTCTACTCTCAGCCTAGAGGACAGCCATGCTTGTGACTCCCCTCAGCCAGCGCCCACATTAACCCAAATAATGCTGGCTATTCAGGACTGTAAAGCTTTCCTCACAACACAAATGGAAACTATCCATATTGACTTTTCTTTAAGCAATAAGTGCAAACTCTGAGGGAAAGAACAGGGGCGGCTGAGGAACGTATTGGTACAATGGAGTATACTGTGCACCCTTTATCTGCCACCATGCGCACAACCACAGATGAACTATTGACCCTTAAAGCCAAATTGGCTGACCTGGAGAACTGTTCCCACAGGAACAGTCTCCATTTTGTAGGGCTCCCGGAGCATTCTGAGGGATCCCGCCCTAAACGGTTTCTTCATTGCTGGCTGCGTGATGTCTTTGTGACTGACGCACTCTCTCATTCCTTTGTTATTGAGCGTGCACATCGCACCCTTCGTGTCTTCCTCCCTCAGGGGCCCCTCCACATTCCCTGATTGCACTAATCCTCAACTTCAAGACAGTCACTATCCTACGTCTTGCTAGGGAAAAAGGGCTGACCAAATTTAATGGCAATAATATATCCATCTATCCTGACTTCTTGGCTGAGGTTCAGTGCCAACACATCTCATTTGCAGCTGTGAAAGACCGCCTACGCACCGAAGGCCTGCAATATGCTATGCTCTTCCCTGCTAAGCTGAGAATTATCCATGATGGTAAAACCCACTTTTATTCTAGCCCCAGAGAGGCTATGGCGTGGCTGGATGACCATTTTGGAGTGCAACTTAGACGCCGACGCAACTAAACATGACTGGCGCTGCATATTCGTCCTTCCCTGTCCTTATGCACACCCTTCTATGGTATCTATATCTGAGTGAAATCGAGGGCATAACTGAGGATAATCCCTAATCCCTAACCACTTTGCATACCCTATGGAAGACATTTTTCATATTCCTCCATATCTTTAGCTATATACTGTAACTGCACAGGCCTGGAAGAGGGCCTTAACCTGCTTTGTATCCTGTTTTTGTCCTGCACTCTCTCCAGAGCTGAGTTATGTGAATGTTGCTATATGTGCCTCATAATACAGCTGAACCTTGTATCCTTCTACATGGACACCTAATGCTTTACTGTGAGCCTCTCTGGATTTACTAACTCCCCCATACCAGTTAGTGGCGAGGCCATGGTTATTTGTAACCTTAACTGAGGGTTGGGTTTTTTTTGTTTTTTTTTACGGGATCCAAGTTTTTACTGTGTTTGGGATGGTTGAGCAGGGTGGGATGAATGTGGTGTTTTTTTTTTTCTTTTTTTTTTCTGGCCCTCATGTTTTTGTTGAGCACGGCTGAATTATTTTATTTTTTTTCTACTGTTTGTTTATTTCCTAGCTTTCTTTTATTATGAGCGGTATGATTTGCAACGTCATACCTCTATCCAAGATTCTCATTTTGTCTATTATACCTTGACTGGTTTTCTATGTCTAAGTCGATAAAAATAATCTTTTGGAATACTAGAGGTATGAACTCACCCCAGAAGCGGTCCTTGGTCTTTTCCTTTTAAAAAAAATATAAGCCTCATATTTGTCTTCAGGAAATACATATCACTAGTGCAAAATTATTGTCCCTGTCCACTGGCATCTCAACTGGTTCACATTCATGACTGGCTACATCCAGCTTCTACTAATGCTTGTACCACTACAGAGGGGGCCATCGCCTCCTCATTAGAGACCCTCCACAATGTAATCTATAGCGGTTGTGTCCCAACCCATCCAGGTATGTTGATCATACTTACCTCTCTATCCCTGTTTCAATCTGTAGTCATGAGGATTTCTAAAGACTATTGGTCAACATCCCACAATAATCCCATGTGGTTCAAACCTACCCTTAAAGAGTTATATTCCCTACCTAACACCCTAAGGTGGCCCTCTAAAGGGGTCAAATATTTTGTCACATTTATACTCCACAGAGTTTTAAGTCCTCTTATCAAATGCATATAGACTTTGATCTGCCACGTACCTACTTATTTTACTATCATCAGCTTCGGCATGCTATACGTGTGCAATTCGGTTCCCTAGATAACCCTATCCGGAGGTCAGCCCTGGAAAAATTGTTACGAAATCCAGACCACACAAAACTTATCGCCGCGTATTACTCTGCACTCATAGCGGACAATAACCCTAGATTTGGGGCTGCACAGGTAAAATGGGCTTCCCTGCATATACTATACGGAGGAGGACTGGTATGAGGTTAGTAAAAAATTATAAAATGCAGCGCTAGCGAATATAAATGTGCTCAATACAAACGTATGTGTGAATGTCAACCATCTAAACCTTTCGGGATGATGGTACACACTATTAGTGAAAAGATTATACACCAGTGATTGGTGTCACCAGAAATGCAGTGGGTGTAATACTAAATGTTACCACTAAAAAGTGATCAACTAAGTAAAACCAGAAAATATACTGTGCAAAACATTAAATGAACTGAACAACCAGGCAAATAGCTCTAGGAGTAATTCACAGTACTACAGATGGTTTTCAACATCAAAGAAATAATGTCCCATTTGCAACAGTGGTTGTAATATAGAAGGAAGGGAAAAAAATGCTTTAAAATAAAATAAGTCACCCAACATCCAACTTCTAGGACCAATAATGTTCGGTGAAATTCAACAGTTGGCTCAATAGCAGCAGCTGCTATTGAGCCAACTGTTGAATTTCACCGAACATTATTGGTCCTAGAAGTTGGATGTTGGGTGACTTTTATTTTATTTTATTTTAAAGCATTTTTTTCCCTTCCTTCTATATTACAACCACTGTTGCAAATGGGACATTATTTCTTTGATGTTGAAAACCATCTGTAGTACTGTGAATTACTCCTAGAGCTATTTGCCTGGTTGTTCAGTTAATTTAATGTTTTGCACAGTATATTTTCTGGTTTTACTTAGTTGATCACTTTTTAGTGGTAACATTTAGTATTACACCCACTGCATTTCTGGTGACACCAATCACTGGTGTATAATCTTTTCACTAATAGTGTGTACCATCATCCCGAAAGGTTTAGATGGTTGACATTCACACATACGTTTGTATTGAGCACATTTATATTCGCTAGCGCTGCATTTTATAATTTTTTATCTCTCAAGGTGTTAGTGCCTTATGCTGTAGCAGCTGCTCATATAATAATTTCTTTTCACTTGTCATTTATTTTTGTATGTCTCCATAAGCGCGAGTTTTAGTTTTTGTTTATTTGGTATGAGGTTAGTGACACGTTTAAGACCTCTGTCATTTCCTCTAGAGACCGGACTATTCAGCTTAAGGTCTTCCATCACTCACCCTACTCCTGCTAAGTTGTGTAAAATGGGGTGGTCTCCCTCAGCTGAATGTTTTAGAGGATGCGGTCAAACTGCTGACGACTTTCATTGTTTTTGGACCTGTTCCATAGTTCAGGATTTCTGGGTGAACGTAGGCTCTTTATAGCTTCAGTGTTGGGTCTCCCAAATATTGTAAATCCCCAAAACTGTCTTTTGGGCATTTTTGACTATCCCTTCCCAGGCCAAGAGACTGCTTTGCATCCTTTACTTTAATGCAAGGAAGTCCCTTTTACTGGCATGGAAAGGATCAGTGACCCCAACACGAACCATCTGGCTGAAGCTGGTCAATGACCCTTTTTATAAGCTCACTTTTCATATTCGAAAGGGGAGAAAAACATATCATAAAATATGGGGTAGATGGTTTGCGAGCCCCCTAACTCTATCTCCTGTACCACCGTGATTGGCTGTACCACTGTGCATTTATGCTGACAAGATTTCCCGCTTTTAATACTTGTTCTATTTGTTCTAATGTTCTATTAGACTGAATTAGGCTGCTGTATTGAACCCTGTTACATTGTGTGATAACCACAAGAGACGTGTGTCACAATTGTCAAAACCATGTTTATTTTGTGTGTACGCCATTTTTTTTTTTTACGGTTTCCCTGAAAATAAGACCTACCCCGAAAACAAGACCTAGCGTTATTTTCCAGGAGGGCTACAATATAAGCCCTACCGCGAAAATAAGCCCTAGTTTTTAAAATGCTTGTAAAATCCTATAATCCACTCTAATTCAGTAGTATATACTGTACATTGTGTGTGTTTCTGTAATATAATTGCGGGGAAGAGAGCTCCAGCGGGTCAGAGAAGCGCAGAGCTATAACGAAAGTATTTGGCACAATTTATATTACAGAAACGCACACGTTGTACATTATATAGTACTGTGATCGAGTGGATTATAGGATTTTACAAGCATTTTAACTCGGTTCACAATGGGGATTCCTGTCAGGCAGGTAGACAGAGGGGGGAGAAGACAGCACATTACATAAGACCTACCCCGAAAATGAGCTCTACTGTCTTTTGTTGCCAAATTTTTTTTTTTTTTTCATTATTATTTTTTTTCTGTATGTTTGTCCCTTTAAAACGGGGGTCTCAAACTGGTGGCCCTCCAGGTGTTGCGAAACTACAAGACCCATCATGCCTCTGCCTGTGGGAGTCATGCTTGTAACTGTCAGCCTTGCAATGCCTCATGGGACTTGTAGTTTCGCAACAGCTGGAGGGCTGCCAGTTTGAGACTGCTTTTTTAAAATGTAATAAAAATATCTTAAAAAAAATAAATAAAAATCTTCCTTCCTAGCTATGTTCTATAAACTGCCAGTTTCTCTGTCCCCAATGTGATGAAGAGATACAGACATGTTTTATAGTACATAACAGGAGAGCAGCCTAGGGTGACGACCATGGCTTCCACCACAGATACAGTGGAGGAGTGACAGGAAGTGTGTTTGCAGGATTACAGGGTTCAAAAAAAGCTTACAAAAAGAAAATGAATGCAGCCACTACACCAAGGACTAGTAATCTGCTATATATTACATTTTTGGTTTTGGATTTAGATACACATTAAGTGTCAATGCACCGTTACAGAAAAACTGCAAAGGTGACATAACACCTTTTAACTGAATCCACGTGTCTTTTCTCTATGTTTACTTTTAGCCGATGTGTACTCAAATATATATATACACACACACACACACACACACACACACACACACACACATTTTATACTGTACTGTATAACTGCAAGTATGAGTATGATCTGAATTGCATACTTACATTTGACCAGTTTGAACCAATGTTGGTATACACCATCGCTGCAGTAGTCTTTGCTACTGCAGTGATCACCGCAGTCTTTCTTGTCCTGTTCCACGTGGTTGCCCCACTGTACACTGACCACAAAGAGTCCCTTCCTGGACAGCCACTATTCACAGAACACCTTTTTTTTTTTTTTTTTTTTTTTAAATGAATGCAAGACATTCTTCTTGTTGGACGAAATGGAGATTGTGACATCTCTCCACCTCGTCCAATCAAAAAATAGCTTGTAGTCATTGAAAAAAAAAATACAAGGGGTTCTGTGAATGGCTGCAGTGCTGAGTGGGTGACCCCCCCCCCCCCTTGTGGTCAGTGTGTACTGGGGCTGCCACACAGCAAAGAACCCAAAAGATCACGGCGATCACTGTGTGGTAGTGCCACCTACTACAATGATTGTTGGCGTCCACAACGGTCCCTCAGCTATGAGATATGAATTCTTGCATTAATCATTTCTTAAATTCTGCTTTAAATATTCTGCTGATGCAGTTGTTGGATTTTAACCTGTCATCTTCTATCCTAAGGTTGTACGTGGGAATTTGGAGGAATGGTCAACTACATCAAGAAGATGTTTCCTCAGACCAGGTTAATCGTTGTGGGGTTTAGCCTCGGTGGAAACATAGTGTGTAAATTCCTTGGTGAAGCTTTCGCCAACCAGGAGAGAGTCATGTGCTGTGTCAGTGTGTGCCAGGGGTACAGTGCTTCCCGGTAAGTGATTTTTGTAGTGTATTTCTTGGTAATTTTATACTGTTAAACGCACTAGAAGGCAAACTTTCCCCCACTACTATGTGGACTGAAACTTGAGTCTGAGCATGAAAGCAAATTGTCCTGCTATGATTAGCTGTAATATGTGGGCAGGACTAGCATTCATTAGCATGGCACAGTACCTTGAAAAAGTATTCATACCCCCTTGAAATTTTCCAAATTTTTGTCATGTTACAACCAAAAAACGTAAATGTATTTTATTGGGATTTTATGTGATAAACCAACACAAAGTGGCACATAATTGTGAAGTGTAAGAGCCCATTCACACAGGGGTGGCACGACTTGTGCCGCGACTGTGCTGGGCGATCTCAAGACGACTTCAAAGCAGACTTCCAAAATGACTTCTGTATTGAAGTCCATGGAAGTCGCCTTGAAGTCGTCTTGAAGTAGTACAGGAACCTTTTTCTAAGTCGGAGCGACTTCAGTCGCTCCGCTTAGAACAATTCCATTGTACAGAATGGGACGCGACTCGTCAGGCGGCTGAGACGCCTGACGAGTCGCCCCTGTGTGAATGGGGTCTAAGGAAAATGATAAATGGTTTTCAATTTTTTTTTACAAAAGTGTGGCGTGCATTTGTATTCAGAGTCAATACTTTGTAGAACCGCCTTTCCCTGCAATTATAGCTGCATGTCTTTTTGGGGATGTTTCTACCAGCTTTGCACATCTAGAGAGTGACATTTTTGCCCATTCTTCTTTGCAAAATATCTCAAGCTCTGTCAGATTGGATGGAGAGCATCTGTGAACAGCAATTCTCAACTCTTGCCACAGATTCTCAATTGGATTCAGGTCTGGACTTTGACTGGGCCATTCTAACACATGAATATGCTTTGATCTAAAACATTCCATTGTATCTCTGGCTGTGTATGTTTAGGGTCGTGTCCTGCTGGAAGGTGAACCTCCGCCCCAGTCTCAAGACTAACAGAAAACCTGTTAGTCTGCTTAACAGGTTTTCTTCTAAGATTGCCCTGTATTTGGCTCCATCCATCTTCCCATCAACTCTGACCAGCTTCCCTGTCCCTTCTAAAGAAAAGCATCCCCACAACATGATGCTGCCACCACCATGTTTCACGGTGGGGATGGTGTGTTCAGGGTGATGTGCAGTGTTAGTTTTCTGCCACACATAGTGTTTTTGCTTTTAGGCCAAAAAGTAAAATTTTGGTCTCATCTGACCAGAGCACCTTCTTCCACATGTTTGCTGTGTCCCCCACATGGCTTCTCGCTAACTGAAAATGGAACTTATTATGGCTTTCTTTCAACAATGGCTTTCTTCTTGCCACTCTTCCATAAAGGGCAGATTTGTGGAGTGAACGACTAATAGTTGTCCTGTGGACAGATTCTCCCACCTGAGCTGTGGATCTCTGCAGCCACTCCAGAGTTGCCATGGGCCTCTTGGCTGATTCTCCGATTTTAATGCTCTCCTTGCCCGACCTGTCAGCTTAGGTGGACGGCCATGTCTTCGTAGGTTTGCAGTTTTGCCATACGCTTTCCATTTTTGGATGATGGATTGAACAGTACTCTGTGAGATGTTCAAAGCTTGTTTTTTTTTTATTATAACCTAACCCTGTTTTAAACTTCTCCACAACTTTATCCCTGACCTGTCTGGTGTGTTCCTTGGCCTTCATGATGCTGCTTGTTCACTTAGGTTCTCTAACAAACTGCTAAGGGCTTCACAGAACAGCTGTATTTATACTGAGATTAAATTACACACAGGTGAACTCTATTTACTAATTGGGTGACTTCTGAAGGCAATTGGTTCCACTAGATTTTAGTTGGGGGTATCAGAGTAAAGGGGGCTGAATACAAATGCACGCCACAATTTTCATGTGAAAAAAAGCATTGAAAAATACATCATGCATCAGCACTAATGTGAACGTAGGCTTGGTAACCTTGGACACCGTTGTGCCACATCTACTCCCTCTAGTGGCCAACCAGTTATTTGTTGTATGTGTAACTTTACATTATTGATTGTGTTCTATCTATAGCTCATACACACTCTTACAGAATATATGTGACATTTTTTGATGTGGAAGCTATCACAAAGTACAGTGCAAAGAGTATCATGTTGTCCTCTTGCACAGTGCAGGCTCTGGAAGCCTGGGGGTGAAAGATAAATAGTTGTAAATCCAGTTCAAGCATGACTGATATAGTATGCAGGAATATATAATGACGCTGCAGAATTGAATAATACAGCCACAGGCAATGTTCTGCATTTTGCAAGTGAACCTAATGTTTAGGGGTAAATTTTTCAGTTTGCTTCTACACCTGTGAAAGAAATCCACTTTTCAATGTAAATTAAAAGATATAGTTGTAAATATCTTGCTCCTTTCTATGGTATCGCCACTGGTTTAAAGCTGAATGCCAGGTGTAATTTTTACTGTATACTTACATTGGTCTGGCTTGGACTAATGTAAGACCCCTTTCACACTGGGGCGTTTTTCAGATGCTTTTGGCCTAAAAATAGCGCCTGTAAAGCACCTGAAAAACAGCCCTTCTGCAGTCTGTGTGACAGCCCGAGGGGCTTTTACACTGAGGCGATGCGCTGGCAGGACGTTATAAAAACGTCTGCAAGCGGGCATCTTTGGAGTGGTGAAGGAGCGGTGTGTACGCCGCTCCTGCCCGGAGAGCCTCGGAAACAGCTGAAAAGGCCTGAGGACACTTCGGCTGACCTCGGCAAACCTCAAAGACTTTCTACTCGAGATTTGCTGAGGTCAGCCGTGCTGTCCTCGGGCCTTTCCATGAATTTACGAACGGCGCTGATCACTGTGATCGGCGACGTTCGGCTCTGCTCAGCTCCGGCGCCCCCCCACCTTAGACCAAAAGCGGTACTGCACACCGCTTTGGCCTGAATCATGCTCGTTTTGTGAGACCACACTCGCAAAGCGAGTCACGATTTTTTAAAATACAGTGCTCGTATTGCGAAACGCTCGTTAACCGCTTTCCTCGCAATCCGAGGTTCCGCTGTACTCTGGATTTTTTTTTCAACGGACTTGTGTACACACGATCGGATAATAACATTTGTTGTCGGACAGTTTTAAAGCATGCTATAAAACATTTGTTGTCGGAAAATCCAACAACAATTGTCCGATGAAGCATAGAAACGGACTGATTTTCCGACAAAACCCTGCGATCACACATTTGTTGTCGGAAAATCAGATCGTGTGTACGGACCATGGCACAACAGCAAACCTGCCAAGAGACGGCCGCACACCAAAATTCACGGACCGGGCAAGGAGGGCATTAGAGAGGCAGCACAGAGACCTGAGGTAACCCTGGAGGAGCTGCAGAGTTCCACAGCAGAGACTGGAGTATCTGTACATAGGATGACAATAAGCCGTACGCTCCTTAGAGTTGGGCTTTATGGCAGAGTGGCCAGAAGAAAGTCATTACTTTCAGCAAAAAACAAAATGGCACGTTTTGAGTTTGCGAAAAGGCATGTGGGAGACTCCCAAAATGTATGGAGGAAGGTGCTCTGGTCTGATGAGTCTAAAATCAGAGGGAAAGATGGATGGTGCTAAATACAGGGATATTCTTGAGCAAAACCTGTACCATTCTGTGTGTGATTTGAGGCTAGGATGGACCTTCCAGCAGGACAATGACCCCAAACACACTGCTAAAGCAACACTTGAGTGGTTTAAGGGGAAATATGTAAATGTGTTGGAATGGCCTAGTCAAAGCCCAGACCTCAATCCAATAGAAAATCTGTGGTCAGACTTAGATTGCTGTTCACAAGCACAAACCATCCAATTTGAAGGAGCTGGAGTAGTTTTGCAAGGAGGAATGGGCAAAAAGCCCAGTGGTAAATGTGGCAAGCTCATAGAGACTTATCCAAAGCGACTTGGAGCTGTGATAGCCGCAAAAAGTGGCTCTACAAAGTATTGACTTTAGGGGGGTGAATAGTTATGCACATTGACTTTTTCTGTTACTATGTCCTATTTGTTTGCGTCGCAATAAAAAAATAAAACCTCTTCAAAGTTGTGGGCATGTTCTGTAAAATTAAATGATGCAAATCCTCAAACAATCCATGTTAATTCCAGGTTGTGAGGCAACAAAACACGAAAAATGCCCAGGGGGGTGAATACTTTTGCAAGGCACTGTTTGTATTGTAAGAAATGCAATGTGTTCTATGAATGGCAGTGGTGCAGAGTGAGTGGTCATTGTGCACAGGGACCCCATGTGATCAGTTCCGCAGAATCTGAACAGGACCTGGAAGATCACATCTATCACTGTAGGACTACTACAGGGATTGTCAGCTATGTCAATGGCCCCATGAGTGTAAAGCCTCGTACACACGGCCGAGAATCTCGTCAGGAAAATAACATTGTTTTTCCTGACGAGATTCTTGACAAGAATCTTGTGCCGGCCGAGTGTACACACGTGTGATTCAAAAGAACCGTCGTCCTTTTGAATGGCACGAACGCGGTGACGTCATCGACTATGACCAGAATGCGCTCGTCACATTCGATGCCGTCGCCACCATCTTGCTTCACCCTACCTATGTCTTGGAAGCTACCGCGCATGCGGCTAAGTTATTTCGAGCATGTACGGGTTTCCATGGAGGCAGGTAAGTATACACGCGCTTGGGTTTCCCGTCGGGAAACAGGCCGACAAGAATCCCAACGAGAAAATGGAGAGCAGGATCTCTCTATTTTTCTCGTCGAGATTCTGGGCAGATTTCCCGAAACCTGAAAGCCTCGTACACACGCACGGTTTTCTCGGCAAGAAAGCTCTCCCAGCAGTTTTCTTGTCGTTTCTTGCTGAAAAAACCGGACGTGTGTACGAGGCTTGAGATATGCATACTTCTATTTGGTCCAAGCTGGTCCATTGTAAGTGTGCAATAAAGATCATACCTGGAGATCAGCTTTAACATTCTGCAAAGTGAACTTTGCAGGTCCAATAATTCTGCTTCTTCCTTGCCGGTGGTGTTAGAAACACCCTGGCCTCTGTGTGGCTAAGGGGCGCTTCACACCTGTCCACTGCCTTTTTAGGTGCGATACCACGGAACTCTATAAAACACTTTTTTTTATTATTACTATTATTATTATTATACAGGATTTATACAGCGCCAACAGTTTATGCAGCTCTTTACAATATAAAAGGGAGACAATACAGTTATAACACAATAAAATACAAGAGGATTAAGAGGGCCCTGCTCAGAAGAGCTTACAATCTAATAAGAATTTTTGATGAAAGCTCATTTAAAGATGCAGCAAGCCGGATTTTTTAAATGTGCTTCTAGTTGTCTGACAAGTCCTATGTGCTTCCCTGAATTGGTGTTTCCTCTGTGACACTTCATTGACTTCTTATTTGTGGGTTTCTTCCAGGGCACAGGAAACATTCCTACAGTGGGATCAATGCCGACGCTTTTACAACTTCCTCATGGCTGACAACATGAAGAAGATCATTCTGTCTCATAGGTATTTACTGGAATAAGTATTTCATTTCATGTCATGTCCTGGATGCCTCTGCTGCTCTGCACAAAACTTGTAAAAATATTTGTACTTTTTATGATTTATGTCTTACATTTGGGACATAGAAAATGTCTGATTTAGTAGCTTTGTACAAATAGGTTTAAACAGTGTGCAAGGAAGCCGTTGGTGTATTAATTAGACCTACCCTACAGCAGAAGATACAGCCATATAAAGTCTAGACTGAGCTGCATTGCGTGGTTACAAGAACACATATCTTTTTTGAAAATTACTTCTCCTCCTCCTTATCTGCTATATATGAAACACCAAGGCAAAAGACAGACGATATTTATTTTAATCTCTAGAGCAGGGGTCTCCAAACTACATCTCACGACCTGCTGCAAGATTTTATTTGGCCCTCTGATGCAAGGGGGAGCTCTGATGGGGACTCCCATGTTAGGGAGACTCTGATGTTAGGGGGAACTTTTTGGTTTGTATACTGAAGTGTTATGGCTGTGGTGCGTTTTGCTGTAGATAATAAAGCTCCTTCCCCTTCCTACCCGATATTTGCCGAGGTCAGCCGTGCTGTCATCGGGCCTTTCCGTGCACATCCTTATGTTGGTATTCATTATTTTCAGACATGGTCTAACAATAATTGGTAAGCTGTCAAAGGTGGACACTGAATCCTGGCAAAGGTCCTGGCGCGCAGGGTTAACGGGATAATCACGTCTATTATCCACCCAGACCAGGCTGGCTTCATGCCGCAGAAGTCCACCGCCACCAATTTGAGGCGCATGTTCTTGAACATGCAGGTGCAGGCAGACAATGGGGGCCGTAGGGCGCTCTTATTCCTTGATGCCAACAAGGCATTTGATAGTGTCAGTTGGAGGTTCCTCTGGGCGACGTTGGCCAAGTTTGGCTTTGGGGACAAATTTATAGAGTGGGTCAGGCTGCTGTACGCGTCCCCCCAGGCGACCATTAGGGTCGCGGATAGGATGTCACCGGCCTTTGCTCTGGGTAGGGGGACGAGGCAGGGATGCCCCCTGTCCCCCCTGCTCTTCGCGATCGCTATAGAGCCATTGGCAGCCCTGGTGCGGGCTAGTGCCCACGTCCGGGGATTCCAATACGGCACGCTGCAAGAAAAAATCATGCTGTACGCGGACGTCATGCTGCTGTTCCTGGAGGACCCCACGCACTCCATCCCCGGGGCTATGTCAATAATAGAGCAATTCAGCCACTACTCGGGATTGACCATTAACTGGTCGAAATCCGCCCTGATGCTGTTGGATGAGGATGGTGGGGTAGCCCTGCCGGACTCTTGTCCCATCCCAGTTGTATCTAGCTTTAAATATTTGGGGGTGCGGGTGTCGCCCAGGCTGGGGGACTACTGCTCCCTTAATGTGCACCCATTGCTGTCCCGGTTTAGGGACAAAATTAATACCTGGAACACCCTAAAAATGTCACTTGCAGGTAAAGCCAATCTGATCAAAATTATTTTAATGCCACAACTACTCTACTTTCTTCATAACTCGCCTGTAGTGATACACCTGAAAATCTTCCGAATAGGGAACACTCTCTTCCGACGGTTGTTATGGCATACTAGGCCCCCTCGGATTAGACTGGAACACTTGCAGCGGGCCAAGGACAGTGGGGGGCTGGCGGTTCCCAACCCTTGGCTGTACTACATAGCGGCCCAGTTACAGCATTTGATCGGCTCTATGTCCCAGGACCCGGGGAGCTCGGCGGCACGACTGATGCTATCGGCCACTGGCGCTGAGACTGTCCCGATGGGGCTGGAGGCGCAAATGTTCCTAAAATCCAACAAGCAGACCCCGAAGCTCGCACTTATCCAAAAAGTCTGGAATAAGGGCCGACAACTCCAGGGAGTGCAGGGATTCACGGAAGACAGCCCAATATGGGGCAATAGGTCTTATGTGGAGTTGGTGAAGCTGCAGCAGGGGCCCAGATGGCGTGCCCATGGTGTGGCTCTGCTGTCCCACATTTTCGTTAACGGCAGGCTTCTCACTTTCCCCGAACTGCAGGCCAGATTTGACCTCCCAGCTCATATGCATTATTACTACATGCAGCTTCAACATGCGGTTGCTGCACACGGGAATGCGGTGGAATGGGTTCAGTCGCCCACCCCGGTGTTCCGTGTGCTGCACACTAGCACTGAAACAAAAGGATTTATCTCACAATGCTACCAGATGTTACTGGCAAGTCACCTACAGGCATTCCCGAGCAGGGCGGAATCCATGTGGGAGAAGGACATAGGTACACTGTCAGGGGACCAATGGGAGGAGGCGTGGCAGTCAGTCACTACTTGTTCTTTAAACGTTGCACAGAAAGTGTCACAGCTATATATATTATTGAGGGTACATTACACCCCGCTGAAATTATATAAGATGGGTAAGCTCGGGGACCCTGTGTGTGGTAGATGTCAGAGGCACAATGGAGATCTCATTCATCTCCTGTGGAGATGCCCTAAGCTTCACAGGTATTCGACTGAGGTGGTGGGTACAATAAACAGAGTGTTTCAAACTACGATCCCTTTGGACCCTAAGTGCTGCCTGCTGGGGATCTTGGAGGAAGCGATCCCTGAGGAGTTGACCAGGGTCGCGGTCTCTAGGGCCCTGTTTCAGGCCAGGAAGCTTATTTTGATGGGTTGGAAGTCGGTCTCACCGCCTACCACCACCTCTTGGGTAGCACACATGGGGAATACTCTTTTATAATGGAAAAGTACATATACCAGCACAGGGGAAGCCCGGGCAGGTTTGAGAGAATTTGGTCCCAATGGCTTGATACCCCTGGCCTGAGCCCCAGGGAGCTGGTGATGTCCCGACTTTTGCAGTAAATTTGAAACCAAGCGGCCAAGGATTAATATGCTTATATATGCAAGATTGTGGTGCTGTTCTTATGTGATCTTATATGTTGTTTTACAGTTCGCCAGCAGAGGGAAACCTTTGCTATTTTTTGTACAATGGAAACTGTTGTGATCTATCTGGTGTTCAATAAAAACCTTTTTGATTCAAAAAAAAAGGTGGACACTGACATTCTGGTAAAGTTGTAAAATTTATCAGGATACGTTCTGTTTTCCTCATACATCAGGACAAAATATCCCCTAGTTCGATGCTGTGATGATAGGGGATGTACCTATCTTTGCTTCATTTGCCTCTCTAGCTGCTTCAAGGCCAATTCACACCATAACACAGTGCGGGGAAAGGTGCATTCTGCGTGTGTGTGTTTCCCTCCACGCAGGTGACCGCACTGCCCTTGTAAACTGCATGTGCGTGCCAAAGTATTGGTAATGGCATCCTGTGTGCAGATCTCAAATGCAGAGCGTTTGTGGGCACCAATTTGCATGGTACTGCACAGTTTTTAAAAGTAGTGCACTACTTTTTTCTACGTACCGATGCAATTTGCAGCCTATTCAAATAAATGGGCTATCAAACTGCACCGCATGGTAACACGTGCTGTCCGTGATACTTTCAGTTGCACAGTTCTATCTCCTTGCTCAAAAAACCACCTACAAAGAGAAAGAGAAGGTGCCTGGGTTATATTCCCCCTCCTAAGAATGGGTAATTGTGTGTGTGGGGGGGGGGGGGTGGTGGAAGCCTAAAAATGTGGATGCACTTAAACTCATTTGCAAACCCCATCTATCTGCAGGAAATATTTCCACCTCCAGGCTTTGCTTTCCACTTTTGAAGAGGAATTCTTACCAGAAATTTAAGATGCTTAGTAAATTCAGCTACCACTCTTCGACCCCGATGGATGAAGGGGATGGGATGTGTACTTGCTGACTGAGGAGACAGGGAATGACAGACAGTGCAGTTAGGACCATATATGTGTAACTGTGCCATGCATTTGCAGCCCTGTGCCGCCTCCTCTGCCATGCCTCCTCTGCCATGCATTTGCAGCCCTGTGCCGCCTCCTCTGCCATGCATTTGCAGCCCTGTGCCGCCTCCTCTGCCATGCATTTGCAGCCCTGTGCCGCCTCCTCTGCCATGCATTTGCAGCCCTGTGCCGCCTCCTCTGCCATGCAGTTGCAGCCCTGTGCCGCCTCCTCTGCCATGCAGTTGCAGCCCTGTGCCGCCTCCTCTGCCATGCAGTTGCAGCCCTGTGCCGCCTCCTCTGCCATGCAGTTGCAGCCCTGTGCCGCCTCCTCTGCCATGCATTTGCAGCCCTGTGCCGCCTCTGCTGAACATCTAGCATCTTCCTTGTACTGAAAAGACTAAAAGGAAAGACTGAGCTGACACCCACCTGCTGGCTGCCAGCTATGTAGGGGTGAGTGAAGGAGAAACTGTCAGCTTGTGTTGTGCATGACGACTGCTGGAGACCAGCATCATCATTCACAAATGCACAAGCCAGCTACTACACTTATCCATTTTTTTATGAATGGCTCCACTGGACAACTTTAACTTTTTTTCTTTCTCCTTCAACTTGTAACTTGCCCCTGCCTTTTTATATTGTAAGCTCTCATGAGCACAGCATTCATAATTCTCTGGTCTTTAATTGCATTGTAATCATACTGTCCACCTTTTTATATTGTAAAGTACTCTGCAAACTCTTGGAGCTATATAAATCCTAAATCGTCAGAGTCGAGTATATGTTCAAATTTGCTGAGGCGACCAATAGCTTAAAGTGGTTGTAAACACTTACCTATACCCAGTGAAGTGACTGGCCTTAGGTGATACACAAAAATGAAAAAAAAAAAATCATCCTACATAAGTTGTACCTGTTTATCTGCTGTCTTCTCTTCTCCATGTCTGTTCAAAGTGCAGAGTTTATAAAGTTTGAGCTCTCAGAAAAGAGGGTGGAGAGCTAAGGTTGCACTCTGCAGAGCTCAGTGAGGAGAGCCCTGAGAGCTTGTTGGTGGGAAGGAACACAGCTGAGGCTGTCAATCAGCTGGAGATCCCTCCCCGTGTCACATTTTTTCTCTTGGTGTCAGGAAAACTTGTCGGAAGGGACTCGGAGGAATGAAGTGGCAGACAGAATTGACATTAGGTGCTTTTAATTGAGACAAGTACACACTATAGAGGGCTATGCTTTGTTCATATGTCATGTCTGAGGTTTACAACCACCTCAGAGCCCAAGAGAAGGCCAAGGATGTAAGGGTTACCGAGTCGGCCAACTACAAGCAGTTCTGTGGCAATGTTAACCCTTATGTTGATGGCAGTAAAAACCCTAAGTGCAGGATCTCCGTTCACATATACAGTGCCTTCAAAAAGTATCCATACCCTTTGAAATCTTCTACATTTTGTAATGTTACAGCCAAAAACAGAAATGTATTTTATTGGGATTTTATGTGATGGACTTACACAAAGCGACACATAATTGTGAAGTGGAAGGAAAATGATAAATGGTTTTCAACCTTTTTTACAAATATGTGAAAAGTGTGGCTTGCATTTGTATTCGGTCCCCCTGAGTCAATATTCTGAAGAACCACCTTTCATTGCAATTACAGCTGCAAGTCTTTTTGAGGATGTCTCTACCAGCCTTACACATCTAGAGTGAAATTTGTGCCCATTCTTCCTTGCAAAATAGCTCAAGCGCTGTCAGATTGGATGGAGAATGTCTGTGAACAGCAATTTTCAAGTCTTGCCACAGATTCTCAATTGGATTTAGGTCTGTACTTTGACTGGGCCATTCTAACACATGAATATGCTTTGATCTGAACCCTGTTGTCAAGTACCCCCAACAGGCCATGTTTTGGGAATTTCTCTTAGATAAAATAGCTGTCCAAAATACCAAGCCATTGACAAGATAAAGGAAAACCTGCAAACATGGGCTGTTGGGGGTACTTAAGGACAGGGTTGAGAACCACTGACCTAAACCATTCTGGTGTAGCGCTGGCTGTATGTTTAGGGTCGTTGTCCTGCTGGAAGGTCTCAAGTCTTTAGCAGACTATAACAGGTTTTCTTCTAAGATTTTCCTGTATTTGGCTCCATCCATCTTCCCATCAACTCTGACCAGCTTCCCTGTCCCTGCCATGTTTCACAGTGGGGACGGTGTGTTCAGGGTGATGTGCAGTGTTCGTTTTCAGCCACACGTAGCTTTTTGCTTTTATGCCAAAAAATAGGATTTTTATAACAGCTTACCTGTAAAATCCTTTTCTTGGAGTACATCACGGGACACAGAGCGGCATAGTCATTACTATGTGGGTTATATAGTTTACCTTCAGGTGCTGGCACTGGCAACTTCCAAACCGGAAGTACCCTCCCCTATATAAGCCCCTCCCATCCAGGAGCACCTCAGTTTTGTAGCAAAGCAATAAGTGTCCCCAAAAGAGGGGTGGGAGCTCTGTGTCCCGTGATGTACTCCAAGAAAAGGATTTTACAGGTAAGCTGTTATAAAAATCCTATTTTCTTTCTCGTACATCACGGGACACAGAGCGGCATAGTCATTACTATGTGGGATGTCCTAAAGCAATGCCCAATGAGGGGGGGGATACACCATACATAAGCTGAGCGCTATCAGACATGAGGATCTTTTGCGGCCTGCAACACACTGCGCCCAAAGGCGACATCCTCCTGACTTCTAACGTCCACCTGGTAGAACCTAGTAAACGTGTGTACTGAAGACCATGTTGCGGCCTTACAGATTTGAGCCAGGGAGGCCTGGTGATGCACTGCCCATGAAGTTCCAACTGCTCTTGTGGAGTGCGCCCTAACTTTGAACGGAGGCGGTCTCCTTCTCAAGCCATAGGCTTGTAGATTTGGACGCTGCCTGACCCTTTCTGGGGCCTTCCGGCAGAATAAACAAAGTATCCGTTCTGCGAATCTGAGCAGTGGCTTTTAGATAAGCTTTAACTGCTCTCACTACATCCAAAGAATGTAATAATTTTTCCTCTACTGAACTAGGTTTGGGGAAAAAAGAAGGAAGAACCACATCTTGGTTCAAATGAAACCTCGATACCACCTTAGGAAGAAAGGCTGGATGAGGACGTAACACTACTCTGTCCTTATGGATAACCAGATATGGCTCCCTACAGGACATAGCGGCTAATTTCGACACTCTTTTAGCCGAACAAATGGCTACTAGAAAAATCCATTTCCTGGTGAGAAGAACCAGGGAAATATGCTGTAATGGTTCAAATGGTTGTTTCTGTAGAACCGACAGAACCAGGTTTAAGTCCCATGGACATATGGGAATCTTAACCGGAGGGCTAATACGCATCACTCCTTGTATAAAGGCTTTGACTAGTGAATGCGAAGCCAAGGGCCTCTGAAAAAATATTGACAAGGCCGAAATCTGACCCTTGATAGTACTCAAGGCAAGCTTCCTATCTACAGCCCACTGTAGGAAGTCCAGAATCCTACCTATTACGTACTTACGTGGATGCCATTTCTTGGCCTCACACCAGGCGATGTACGCCTTCCAGATTCTATAGTAGATCTGCCTGGATACCGGCTTCCTGGCATTGATCATGGTAGATACCACAGGATTAGAGAGACCTCTCTTTTTTAGAATGTGGGCTTCAATAGCCAGGCCGTCAAACCTAGGGCTGGTAAGGAAGGGTGGTATATCGGTCCTTGCGAAAGCAGGTCCGGACGATGTGGGAGGGTCCAAGGACTCCCCACTGACATTTTTACAATCTCCGCGTACCATGCTCTTCGGGGCCACGCTGGAGCCACCAGAATCACTGGTTTCTTTTCTACCCTGATTCTGCGGAGTAATCGAGGTAACAATTGTGGCGGTGGGCATGCATATATCAGCTTGAACTGATCCCAAGGGAACACTAGGGCATCCGAGCCGCAAGCTAGGGGATCCCTTGTCCAAGAGACAAACCTGTCCACCTTTGCGTTGAATCTGGATGCTAGCAGATCTACATCCGGTGTTCCCCACCGCTGACATATTGTCCGGAAAACCTCGGGGTGAAGGGACCATTCCCCTGGGCATAATTGTTGGCGACTTAGAAAGTCCGCCTTCCAATTCTCCACTCCTGGAATGAATACCGCGGATATGGCTGGGACATATCTTTCTGCCCATTTCAGGATGCAATTTACTTCCCTCTGGGCTGCACGACTCCTGGTGCCACCCTGATGATTGATATATGCCACTGCCGTGGCATTGTCTGATTGAATCCTGACAGGGGACCCTTGGAGTTTGGATGTCCATGCTACTAGGGCATACCGGGCTGCTCGTATCTCTAAGAGATTGATGGGCAGGGCCTTTTCTGCATCCGACCATCTGCCCTGGAGAGACCATTGCTCCAGTACTGCTCCCCAGCCTATAAGGCTGGCATCTGTAGTGACCACCTTCCAAGAAATCGGACTGAAGGATTTCCCTTTTTCCAGATTCTGGGGAACCAACCACCAACGGAGGCTCTTGCGAACGGAAGGGGAGAAGGACATTGGTAAGTCTAGGGCCTGAACTCTTTTGTTCCAGGCTGAAAGTATAGCCCTTTGCAAATTCCTCGAATGGAATTGACCGTAGGGTACTACTTCGAATGATGCCACCATTTTTCCCAGCAGCCTCATGCACAGGCGTATGGATGGCTGTCTTTTTGTACCCACTAGGTGGATCAAATCTCTCAAAGACGACACCTTTTCTTGAGGCAAGAAAATTTTTCTCTAGTCTGAATCCAGCCTTAGCCCCAAGTATTCCAGACTTTTGACTGGTTTTAGGGCTGACTTGTCTCGGTTGATAATCCAACCGTGAGATTCCAGATACTCGATTGTCTCGTGAACAACCACTTCTAGTTTTTCCACTGAGTGGTCTATCAGCAACAAGTCGTCTAGATATGCCATTATCGTTACACCTCGTGTTCTTAGATTGGCCAATAATGGGGCCAGAATTTTTGTGAACACTCGTGGTGCTGTGGCCAGACCGAAGGGTAAGGCTCTGAACTGAAAATGGCGCCCTTCTACTGCAAAGCGTAGAAATTTTTGGTGGACTGGAAAGATGGGAATGTGCAAATAAGCATCTTTGATGTCGATCGAGGCTAACCATTCCTCCCCTTGTAGGGCAGTGGATCGACTCCATCCGGAAAGTCCTGATATGTAGGAATTTGTTTAGCCCTTTTAGATTTAATATGGGCCTCACGTCCCCATTTGGCTTCGGGACTGTAAAGAGGTTTGAGTAAAACCCGAACCCCCATTCTTCCAGGGGAACCTCCATAATTACTCTTTGGAGCAATAGTTGTTCTAGTGCCAACAGGAGGGATCCTCTCTTCCGGGGATCCCTTGGCACGTTTGACCTCATAAAATGGGAAGGAGGGGAGTCTTTTAACTCCAATTTGTATCCCAGACTTACTGCGGAGAGCACCCATCTGTCTCTGATCGTGTCCCGCCAGGTCTCTGCGAACAACTGAAGTCTTCCCCCCACCCGATTGAGTGGGGGCAACCCTTCATGCATTTGATTTTGGGGGAGGTTTTGTACCTCTCCTGACCCAGGGTTTCTTGTTACCCTGCGATTGTCCCTGATTTTTACCCCCGGGATTTGACCGAGGAGGCCGTCGGAACTGTTTCACAGCCGATGTCCTAGGGACTGGAGAAGCAGGCCTCTTAAAAGAGGGACCTCTAACTCTGTTTTTAACCGGCAAGAGTGTACTTTTACCGCTGGAAATTTTCTGGATATATTTGTCCAGGTCTTCCCCGAATAAGCGTTCACCATGAAATGGGAAGCTGACCAGCAATTTTTTACAGGGAGCTTCAGCAGACCAGTTTTTGAGCCATAGAAGCCTGCGCATATGTACTACAGACAGCGTAAGGCGGGAGGCCTGATGGATTGAATCCTTTATAGCGTCAACCGCAAAGCATAAGGCTCTAGGTAGATCAGCTAGGGCAAGAGCCTGCTGATCTGGCAAGTCCCTTAAGACCTGTTTCAACTGATCCTTCACTGCTTGGCAGACCCCAATAGCTGCCACTGCTGGTTGTGTCACCAAGCCTGCTGTAGAGAAAGCAGATTTTAATAAGGACTCCAATTTTTTATCTATTGGGTCCTTGAACATTTGGACATTATCTACTGGACATGTCAGTGATTTATTCACACAAGAGATGGCTGCGTCCACTGTAGGGACCCTCCATTTTTTGATGAACTTATCCTCCATGGGATAGACCACCTGAAATCTCTTGGGAGGAGTAAATATTTTATCAGGATGTTCCCAATCCTGGTAAATGAGCCCTTCCAGTAAAGGATGGATTGGAAAGGAACAAACAGTCTGGGGAGCTTTTAGCGACCCCAACGAGGAGACAGAAGTGGATGATGGCTCCGCAAGGGGCATTTTAAATGCTGATCGGACCATGTTAGTCAGGGACTGAACCCATAATCTTTTAGCATGTGATGCTGAGAATGGCTCTTCCACTGTTGATTCCTCTACAACAGAATCAACCTCATCCTGATCCCCTTCAGGTAGGTCGATCCCTGTATGGGACTGTTGCTCTGCTAACAGGTACTCTGAGGGAGGAGACGGAGATCGGGCGCGCTTTCCCTCTGACAGGGAAGCAGCGATCAATGTTGTCAATCTCTCTTCCAGTCCTCCCAGAGCTGAGGAAAAAACCTCCTCTGTTGTATACACAGGAGCAGGTGAACTGAGGACAGCCACAGTACCAGGTACTCCTGAGGGTGCTCTACGGTCACTAACCTCTGATTTTTCAGGGGAGATTGGTGCAGCCGAAGCATGCCCAAGATCCTCAGAGCCCGATGGAGACCCCCTATGCTTCCTGGGATTCTTAGTCCCGGAGACTTTAGACGGCATATTCCTAAGCCCAAAGCTGAGGTATTCCAGCCGAAATACACCACTTACTGACAATAGTCTAGCACAATTTCTGCTATATAAACAGTTGGTGTCTACTAATGTGCCTTTCTATGGGGATGCCTGCATCAACCGCTTGCTGTATGCCTTTCTTTAAATGTTGCCAGCTCTGTTTCTGCACCATAGCCAGCTCACAACACATAATTGTGCATTTTAACATGCTGGGACGCCCGCACATGCGCAGAAGCGCTGCGGCGCGCACAGAGCGTCATCCACCAAGCTCCGCCCCCTTTTCCACTCACCTCTATATAGAGAGACGCGCGCGGGCACGTGCGCCTTCGGCGCTCTTTTTTGAAAAGGGAAACTAGGGACAGGAGACAGGGCCATGTTTGCCACAGGCCGGGGGATGGATGAACATTGCAACATGGCAGAGGAAGCAGTTTCCCACAAGAGAACTCACCATCTGCCTGGACTTGCTCTGATGAAAAGAAAAAAGTCCACATGACAAACGTTCCACAGCGGCCTCTAGTGGATTAACACAGGTACCGCAGTCTATATATATATATATATATATATATTTTTTTTTTTCTTGACCACTATTAAAATTATTACATTTTTTAGTAGTTACAGGCATGCACAGATATTTAGCGGGAATACCGTTAGGTAACAGGCAGAAAGACATATTAGGCTTGGGGGTCCCCTCAATAGAACCAAGTTCCTGAGGGGCCCCCACTTACCTTTTCCCCGCCGCAGGACTCTGTTTGGTCCACAGAAGCCCAAACTTCACCTATCACGGCAGGCATTGTAATTAAACCTTCAGGGACCGGGTTCCCAAGGATTCCACTCCCCTGGACCTGTATAGCACCCTGCACAGAAAACATCTTGGTCGTGGGTATGACCAGAGCTCTGGATCCCAGGGTCCAGCTCTCCTAAGAGACGCATTACAGGCAAAACCTTGCTCTTCTCTGCAAGGCCCGGGTACCGACCGTTTAGCTATGAAGCTTTTTTGGTCGGATCCGGAATAGCTTACTGAGGCCCAAAAGAACCTGTACGCAAGCTCAGTGAAAAACACATGTTACTTCTTGGCCAACACCTTAGACACTGGCAAAAAACTGAGGTGCTCCCGGATGGGAGGGGCTTATATAGGGGAGGGTACTTCCGGTTTGGAAGTTGCCAGTGCCAGCACCTGAAGGTAAACTATATAACCCACATAGTAATGACTATGCCGCTCTGTGTCCCGTGATGTACGAGAAAGAAAGTTAAATTTTGGTCTCATCTGAACAGAACACCTTCTTCCACATGTTTGCTGTGTCCCCCACATGGCTTCTCGCAAACAGGACTTCCTATGACTTCCTTTCTTTCTTCTTGCCACTCTTCCATAAAGGCCAGATTTGTGGAGTGCAGGACTAATAGTTGTCCTGTGGACAGATTCTCCCACCTGAGCTGTGGATCTCTGCAACTCCTCCAGAGTTACCATGGGCCTTTTGGCTGCTTCCCTGATTTAATGCTTTTCTAGCCTGGCCTATCAGTTTAGGGGGATGTCCATGTCTTGGTAGGTTAGCAGTTGTGCCATACATCATTTCGGATGATGGATTGAACAGTGCTCTGTGAGATGTTTAAAGTAGGGTTAGGTTATAAAAAAATATTATACCAATCTTTGAACTTCTCCACAACTTTATCCCTGACCTGCCTGGTGTGTTCATTGGCCTTGATGATGCTGTTTGTTTGCTAATGTTCTCTAACAAACCTCTGAGGGCTTCACAGTACAGCTGTTTTTATACTGAGATTAAATTACACACAGGTTGACTCTTTACTAATTAGTTGACTTCTGAGGGAAATTGGTTCCACTAGATTTTAGTTGGGAGTATCAGAGTAATACAAATGCACGCCACACTTTTCACATATTTATTTGTAAAAAAAAAATTGAAAACCATTTATCATTTTTCTTCCACTTCCGTTATGTGCCACTTTGTGTTGGTCTATCACATAAAATCCCAATAAAATACATTTTGTTTTTGGTTGTAACATGACAAATTGTGGCAAATTTCAAGGGGTATGAATACTTGTTCAAGGCACTGTATGTATTTAACCACCTCCTGCCCACGCTATAGACGAATGACGGCAACAGTGCGGGCCTTAATTGCCTGGAGGCTATCAATAGATGTGCTCCCGTGCATGTGCTGCCGGCACGCTCTGTGATCACTGAGTCAATGAGATCCCGGCCTCTTACCACGTGATCAGCTGTCAGCCAGTGACAGTTGATTACGTGATGTAAACAGAAGATCGGCTTCTTTTTCTTTTTCCTCACGCTGACAGTGTAAGGGGGAAAAAAAGGCAGATCGCCAGATTCTGACAGAGGGACATCGGCCTCGAACAGGGAGAGGCCCACCGGTGCCACCTACAGGTGCATATCGGTGCCACCTACTAGTGCCACATAAAGGTGCATATCAGTGCTGCCTCATCAGCGCACATCAATGAAGAAGAATTGGGCCTCATGTACACTGCTGCTGGTAAACGAACATTTAGGAGCAGTTGGGCATTTTTTTTCAACTGCTCCTGAACTTTCCTCTGTTATCTTATCAGTACACAGGTTCGTTTTATAGTCGTTTCTAGGCAGTTGTGTTTAGAGGGTTTTTCTTGAACCCAAAAAAGTGTTCAGAAGCTGTGTTAAAAGGCAGTTGAAGCGCCAAACGCGGCTAAACATGGCAACTTGTGTTTAGCAGCGTTTCGTTTACAGACTTTTTTCATTTTAACAAAAAAAAAAAATGTTTTTTCTCCAAATGCTTCTAGACGTAAACGCGGCTAAACGTCAGTTTTTAGACACTGGTTTCTAGTTGTCAAGGTAAATTGTTTAATAGAGTTTGAACAACGTCTCGTGTACATGAAGCCTTACCCATTTTCAAAATTGTAAAACAAACCATGAAACTGGGTGTTTTTTTTTGTTTTGTTTTTAAATTTTCGGTCTTTTTAGTTTTAGCAAAAAATCAAAAACCCAGCAGTGATTAAATGGCACCAAAGAAAGCTCTATTTGTGTGATTTTTTTTTTATAAAAAATTTAATTTGGGTACAGTGTTGCATGACCGCGCAATTGTCATTCAAAATGTGAGAGCTTTAAAAGCTGAAAATTTCCCTGGGCAGAAAGAGGATTTATGTGCCTGGTAAGCAAGTGGGTAAACCATGTATTTAGTGTTTTGTCTGGAGCTCGGCTTTGAAATAATGTTACTTTCAAGATGTGCGCTGCTACTAAATATACTTTTATTGCTTACTGTCATCAGTCACACCAACATTGGTCTCTCCAAGCAGAGTTTCTGTTGACTTCCATATTCTAGAACGTTTGTGTTTTATCTCTGTGGGGTGGCGTTTACTCAATGTTCTCCGCTTTCCTACTCCGTATGATATCCGCTGCGGTCTGCCTTTGTTTGGGTTACACTGCAAAATTTAGATTTTCTCTGTACCCTGAGAGAAAACGCACACTATGTTTTGCCATAACTTTGTACTTTTAATAAAAGGTAATCTATGCAAGTTTACAGCATAGTTAAGGTGAATTCACACTATTTGCAGTGACAGGCATTTTTCTGCGTTCTAAACCGTCCGTCACCGGCAGGACCACAGGAAACCTTTTTGTTTCTTACGTGTCCCATTCACACTGCAACACACAAATGTAGTACATCGCGCTGCTGTACATTGATATAAATGAAGTGTAAGTTTTGTACACTTCACATAAAGTTTCTACAAAAAAAGGAAGCAGTGTAATGCGCTGAATCACGCACCACACTGCCCACTACCACAGCCGGGAATAGAAAGCTGCTGGATCGGTAAAGTCCTGTGGTAGCTCTCCGTTCCAGTGTGAATTGATCCTTTGTAGAAAAAAATACATGCTGTATATTGAAGTTTTATTTATTAGCCACTTGAAAACCTTAGCAAACACCTAGCATTGGTGGTTCAGTGGAAGAATTCTTGCCATGCAGGAGGTCTGGGTTTGATTTCTGGCCAATGCAGCTATGGTCTCCTTGTGTTGATACCAGCAGAAGGAAGGAAGACCTGATTCCCTTATTCCCTCATTTAGAATACTGTGTCCAGTTCTGGAGACTTCACAAAATTATATTGATAAGATCCAGAGATGGGTAACAAAATTGGTGAAAGGCTTGGGGGATAAAGCATATCGGGCGCAACTTCAGGAACTTAATATGTACAGTTTTAGAGGAAAGAATAAAAAGGGGAGACATGACTAAAACCTTTAAATACATCAAAGGGGGGAATAAGGTTCAGGAGGGCAGTTTTTTCAATATGGAACCAAAATCAAAAACACGGAGATATGACCTCAAACTAACTGGAGGAAAGTTCAAAACTAATCATAGAAAGTATTATTTTACTGAATGGGTAGTTAATGCTTGGAATAAACTTCCAGCAGATGTAGTGAGAAAGAGTAAGTGGATTCAAACCTGCTTGGGACAAACCTAGATCTATACTCAGACAAAAAAGTAAAAAGAAAAAAGAAAAAAAACTCAACGTGTGCTTATGTCTAACTATACACACTGGCCTGCAGGGTGAACAAAACCAATTTTAACAGATTCCTTCATCCACGTAATGCTGCTCAGATAGGCAAATCCCCCTGCTGGGCAATTGTGTTCTGACATCCGCTGGTGGCAGCTGCCAGAATACTTGAAAATGGCTCCGTCTGACGCAGCCACTGTTTTGCCGACTCTTTTCCCACCCGCCTTCAGTTGAAATATGGGCAAGAGAGGGCCATCAGGGATACCCACTAAACAAGTTTAGGTGGGTTCATCGGGAACCGGACAAAATATAAACAGCCATCTTTATTCCGGACTGGTGGAGACTTTCTCCTGCTTGTCACGCTAACTTATCTGTCCTGCAGTTTGGTGGACAGCCTCTTTGTGCAAAAAGGCACAGGAAGGAGCAGGGTAAAGCTTTGTTTTTACAAGGAAGGTTGAGATTTTCATATGTCATCCATCTATATCACTAGATCTGTTGATTGTTTCACATGTTTTTCACAAAAGGTAACCTTTACGGTGTATATCACACTGTGTCTTTCATAAGCAATGCCTTTGATCGTTATCTGTTATTTTAGTTGGTATACAGTGTGTTTGCCTTAACTACTTCAGCTCTTGCAACAACTTCCATGGACTAGAGCAGGGGTAGGCAACCTTTTGAGCACAGTGTGCCGAAAAATGTTTTCAAAGAAATTGAGCATGCCGATTATAAAAACCCCAAAAAATTCAACTTTACACTCTCAATCACGAAAAGGATTTTTTATAAAGTAAATGCTGTAAACTAAAGTAGTGAGAAATTAACATACTGCACTCCTTTTCTTGTGAAAAAAAAACCATACTGCACTCTCACACTTCAGATCAGCCCCAAGTCCTGCACCTTCACCCATCAGATTAGCCCCAATTCACCTGCTCATCTGTCCCACCACTGTACCTCCTTTCTCCTCTGCACCCCTGCCCCACTTCTGTACCCCCCTACTCATCTGCCCCACCAATGTACCTCCCTGTACATCTGACCCACCTCTGTACCCTCTGCTCTTCTGCCCAACCATTGTAACCCCCTGCTCATCTGTTCCACCTATGCATTTCATTTCACATCTGTCCCACCGCTGAACCCCCTTGCTCTTCTGTCCCACCGCTGAACCCTAGAGGGAGTCTATGCACATACCTTACTCTGTTATCTTCACTGTAAGCTCAGTCTGTGTGTGACCACAGCAGCGTGTGCAAGGGGATTCCTCTCAGGTAAAATAAGTCTGCTAAATGTCTGAAGGGACCAGAGGACAGGGAGACATCAGCGTTGTACCCCCTTACATTACCCCCCCCTGCTGTGGGGGGTGCGGAGGTCCCGCTGGTACTGCTAATGTTATTGACTGCTGTTACTGTTGTATGCCTGCAACTAAACGGGTCTCTGCCTCCCCTCGTCCTCCCCCTCCCCTTCCCTCCTCGAAGCGCCGTGTACGCAAAACATCCACAAGGACGCGCGCCAGGCAAACAGTTAAAACTACAGCTGTGTCAGTCTCTCCTCGGCTGACGAGGAGGAAACGAGCAGTCTGCTCACTGGGACACTTGAGGGTTGCAAACTGGCATTCCTGATGCAGGAAGGACACTTTTTTTTTTTTTTTTCCCCAGCACTAGGCTGAACTTTATAGCGGCTTTATTGTGTCATGACTATATTCAGAAATTAAGTGCAAATTGTATAGTGCCTCTGTTTTTGTACTTGGGACTATGCCTACCAAAAAAACACTACAAAAACCAAAGGGGTTCCACTCCCAGGCGTTAGGATTTCGAGTCGCATTTCCATGCTGTCATCCTTGCCTAAATTACCAGTTGTGGCAAGCCTGGGTGAGCCATTGGAACAAATTGTTGGTGCAACTGCTTCTCACATCTCAGCCCCTGTATACGTGACTGAAGATGTCCTTTCTTCCTCCCTGCAGGGTCTGGAAGAGAGATTATCGGCTTTAATCGCATCCTCCATTCAAATGGATAGGAAGCGTGCTAGATCCCCCTCCCCCACTGCAGAACCTTTGCAAAGGGAACAGTGGGCACAGGATGAGGTGTTACCCTCAGGAGGAAAAGCAAACCGAGGATTCCTCTGTGGAGGAAACAACGGTAGATGAACCTTTTTCAGCATCTCAAGCTGAGAAATTTCAGATACAATCTCTTACGGAGATGGTTCGTTCTACTTTCTTGCTGCCTCTAACGGAGTCGCCTGAAATCTCGGTCTCTTCCTTAGGTTCCTTTAAAACCTTCCCCAGCCTTTGCATGCGTTTTCTGCACATGCATTACTAGAACAGCTTATTTTTGCTGAATGGGATCACCCGGATAAGCATTTTCTCCCTCCTAAAGAGATTTTCAATTCTCTATTCTCCAAAAAATTGAAAGTACCAGCAGTTGACGCTGCGTTTTCCAGTGTGAATAAAGGCCTAACTTGTCCTGTAGACAATGCACAAATGCTTAAGGATCCAACAGATAAAAGTTGGAATCCATGTTAAAAGCTACCTTTTCCATGACAGGTGCCGTTACTCAGCCTGCAGTCGCTGCAATAGTTGTTTGTCAATCCCTAAAGGACCAATTTAAATAGGCCCTTAGAGAGCTTCCTGCACAACAAGCTCGGGATTTGGCTGAACTACCAAAAGCATTATGTTTTGCCATAGATGCTATTAACGGTTCTATTCTCCAGGCTACCCGCGATACGCTTATGCTTGTGCATATGCGTAGAATCCTGTGGTTAAAAAATTGGTCAGCTGAAGCACCATGTAAAAACTTCCTACCTGGGTTCCCTTTTCATGGGGAGCCACTATTTGGAGGGGACTTGGACAAATATATCCAAACAATTTCTAGTGGGAAAAGTACTTTTTTGCCAGTCAAAAGAAAGTATAAACGCCCTTCATTTAAACGGGCTCTTTCCCCCACACCAGGGGCTTCCGCCTCTAGGCAGTAGTGACAGCCTCTGCCGTCAGACTCTAGAAGGAAATCCCAGAGTCCGACCCAGGCTCAAAGAAGTCCTGGGGTCCGAAACCTGCAAAGCAGAATCCTAAAGCCTCATGAAGAGGCAACCCCCCTCACCTAGGTGGGGGGGAGACTTCTGCAATTTTCACGCTGGGGTACAAGCTGGAATTTTGGGACTTTCCACCGTCTCGTTTCCTAAAGTCAAGCGTTCCCAAAGATCCAGAGAAAAGACCATCTCTGTTTCAGGCACTAGACCGACTAATATCTCAAGGGGTGATCATACAGATCCCCGCAAAGAACAAGGTTTGGGGTTTTATTCAAACCTTTTTATGGTACCAAAACCAAATGGAGATGTCAGACCCATTTTGGATCTAAAAAAATCTAAATTTGTTACTGAAGATCCGCTCCTTTCGCATGGAGACGATCGGGTCAGTAGTCTCTACCCTTCTAGGAGGAGAACTTCTATCATCCATCGACATCAGGGATGCATATAGGGATGCAAGAGCCTGCAATGGTTTACTGAGGAGCTTGGGCTCCTCCAAAAAGCGGGTTTGGTCCGGGGAGAGACGCTGGCGCAAGTTCCTTCTGGAAGCTGACAAAAAGCTGCATCTGGTGGTCCTCTATCTTTATAAGAGGGCTATTAGAGGGGCTAAAAAGACCTACTTCCGAGAGCGAATTAGGAAATCAGCCAACAGCACGGCCAAACTTTTCAAGATCTCCTCAGAGTTAACTCATCCCGAAGCTACCAGCTCTGCTCCCAAGGAGTCACAGGACTGGTGCCAGGAGCTCGCTGACTTCTTTGTCTCTAAGGTTAAGACCATTAGAGACCACATTCCCAGGCCAGAGACTGTGCAAGAGAACGTCGGCCACACAGTTTTGGCCCCTGGATTGCCCGGTTTCCAACCGGTTACGGTTATACAGGTGGTTGAGGTAATTGCCTCTTTGAAACCATCTTCCTCTCCATTAGATGCATGTCCTGCCGGGCTGGTTAAAAAATCTGCTGCCCTTTTTGGCCCCCTTTATTGGGGAGACAATCAACTGCTGCTTCAGGACAGGTACTGTCCCAGGCGCTCTGAAGCGGGCCGTGGTCTTGGCCCTGCTGAAGAAACCGACCTTGGACCCGGACATACAGGGCAACTACAGGCCGATTTCCATCTTGCCTTTTGTGGCAAAGGTGATGGAGCGCCTGGTGGTTATCCAGCTACAGGCTTACCTTGAGTCTTTCCATCTCTTGGACGAATTCCAGTCCGGATTTCGACCTGGACATGGAACAGAGACGAGCCTCATCTGTGTCTATGATGATGTCCTTCACAGCTTGCACACGGGTGACTCAGTAGCTCTGGTTCTTTTGGATCTGTCTGCCGCATTTGATACCATTAATCATGGAATCTTACTGGAGCGCATGAGGTCTGATTTGGGTATGAGTGGGTCAGCTTTGACATGGGTGGCCTCTTTCTTAGAGTGCAGAGTTCAGGGAGTCAAGACTGGCCCCTTTTACTCTAAGTACACTGCCCTGGATTGCGGAGTGCCACAGGGCTCTGCCTTGTCTCCCCTGCTTTTTAATATCTATAGGAGGCCCCTTGCCGACCTGCTAAAGTCCCACGCCGTCCATTACCATGTTTATGCGAACGACACCCAGGTTTACCTAAAGATTCCTAGGAACCAGATGGATGTTGCCACCCTTGCCAGCTGTTTTGAAGGCCATCAACACATGGATGTCTGCCAACTTCCTGAAACTTAATGGGGGGAAAAACTGAGGTGATCATCTTCAGCGATCTGGCCACCCCTCCAGATATCCCACCTTGGCCTCCCTCATTTGGTCCTGCTCCGGAGGTGGCCCCCCAGGTCCGTGATCTGGGATTTGTCCTAGATTCAGGTTTAACTTTGGGTCCTCAGGTAAAGAAGGTCGTCAGTGCATGTTACTGGCAGCTAAAACTCCTGAGGGGGCTGTTTAAATATTTGGATATCTCAGACAGAAAAACTGTCATCTGTGCCACGATAGGTAGCTGCCTAGACTACTGCAACTCTCTTTATCTGGGATTGCCAAAGATGTTAGTGCAGAAGCTTCAACTTATTCAAAATGCTGCGGCTAGGTTACTCATGGATGTCCCGCTGAGGGATCATATCACCCCTGTCCTCTGCACCTTGCACTGGCTGCCGGTCCACTATCGCACCTTATTTAAGGCTGGATGTATTATGTTTAAGATAATAAGAGGCCTGGCCCCAAGCTATCTCTGCTCTTGTTTTCATAAACTAGCTTTTGTTAGATCACTCAGATCTACCGACAGAGATCTCCTCCACATCTCGGTGCCCAAGAAGATCCGGCGTGGTGGTCGGGCCTTCTCCCACCAGGGTGCCGTTTTGTGGAATAGCCTCCCTGTCGAGCTCCAGGAGGCCCCTACTATTCCAGTCTTCCGCGGGTTACTGAAGACTTGGCTTTTCACGCAAGCCCTCCCTGCGTAGCCTCTCTCTTCCACCTTTTCTGCCGCTCTGTGCTGCTTCTGGTTCCTGGGTCCTCTTTTCCCAGGAACACTGCTATGCGCGTCGGGACCCTTCGGGATAAGACCGTGCTATATTAAGATACCACTCAACTCATATCTGTATGTCCCTATATTTCCCGCTCACCAAAGGTTTCTGCGGTTCGAGTTAGAACAGCAGCATTTCCAATTTGTAGCCCTGCCCTTCGGGCTAGCCACAGCACCCCGGGTGTTCACAAAAAGGTGCTGGCCCCACCTATAGCCAGGTTAAGGGCATAACAGTCATAGCATACCTAGGCGATCTATTACTAATAGATCAGTCGGTGACTAGTTTGGAGCAAAACGTACGTATACTACAACCAACTATCTGGAAAGTTTGGGTTGGATTCTCAACCTAGAGAAATCTTCCTTAATACCGCTAAAAAGGCTGGAGTACTTGGGTCTGATCATAGACACAGCCCAGGAAAAGGTGTTCTTGCCTCAGGCAAAGATCAACTCCATAAGAGAGTTGGTGCGGATGGTCAGGTCAAATGGCAATCCCTCCATTTGCCTTTGCATGAGGTTGCTAGGCACCATGGTGGCTTCATTCGAAGCAGTTCCCTATGCCCAGTTCCATTCAAGACTGTTGCAAAACAGTATCCTGTCTGCTTAAAACAAAACAATTCAAGTTTTAGACTTGCCAATGCGGCTGTCCCCAAGAGTATCCCAAAGCCTCGCTTGGTGGTTACTAACCGAGAATCTGCTGAAGGGAAAATCCTTCAGACCAGTCATCTGGAAAGTGGTAATGACGAATGCCAGCCTTTCAGGCTGGGGAGCAGTATTAGAAAAGACAACTGTCCAGGGACAGTGGTCAAGAACTGAAAGACCCTTGCCCATCAATATCCTAGAGATTCGGGCAGTGCGTCTGGCTCTAAAGGCCTGGACTTTCAGGTTACGGAATTGTCCTGTCAGGATTCAATCTGACAATGCCACAGCTGTGGCCTATATCAATCACCAAGGGGGCACCAAAAGTCTATCAGCACAGAGAGAGGTGAACCATATCTTAACTTGGGCAGAAAGGAATGTTCCGTGCCCATCGGCAGTCTTCATTCTGGGAGTAGAAAATTGGCAGGCGGACTACTTGAGTCGCCAGCAGTTATTCCCAGGGGAATGGTCTCTTCACCCCGACATATTTCGGGCTGTTTGCCAAAGATGGGGGACTCTGAACATAGATCTTCTAGCGTCCAGGTTCAACATGAAGTTAGTAAACTTTTGTGGCCAGAACAAGGGATCCACTCGCATGCGTAACTGATGCGTTGGTGACCCCATGGGATCAGTCCTCACTGATCTATGCATTTTCCCCCTTTTCAGTTGCTGCCTCAACTTCTTTGCAGGATCAAGCTGGAAAGAAAGCCGGTAATTCTGGTGGCACCAGCATGGCCAAGAAGGTCATGGTATGCAGAAATCTTAAAGATTGCAGTGGAGGGCCCATGGTCCCTCCCACTACGGCCAGATCTGCTCTCACAGGGACCGATATTCCATCCTTCCTTACGGTCTCTAAATTTAACGGCTTGGCTATTGAAACCCACATTCTGAAGAAACGTGGGCTTTCCGGGTCAGTTATCTCTACCCTGATCAATGCAAGGAAGCCAGCTTCCAGAACTATATTATAGAGTCTGGAATGCTTATGTTTCCTAGTGTGAATCCAAGGGTTGGCACCCTTGGAGAGATATCATAGGCAGAATTCTTGCCTTTATACAATTGGGGATAAAAATGGAACTTCCGCTTTAACCACTACTCGCCCCCATACATGCCACGTTTGGCATGTAATTTTTTTGGGTGGGGGCTCCGTTAGGAGTGGGACTTTCTGTCCCACTTCCTCCTTCCGCCGAGGCGACTCGTCATCTCGCCTTAGGCGATCTCCTGGGACACGTGACAGGTCCCAGGCGATCGCCTGTCCACTCCGGGAGCGCAGCACGAGTCGCGCATGCGCCGTGCGTGCCCGGCCGTGAAGCTGAAAGCCATCACGGCCGGGTGCCCAGAGTGGCAATGGAGGCGCCGGCGGAGAGGAGCGACGCTCCGTTCGGCCGCATCGCTGGACTGTGGAACAGGTAAGTGTCGGTTTATTAAAAGTCAGCAGCTACACATTTTGTAGCTGCTGACTTTTAATATACCTAAAAAGCCTGGAACTCGCTTTAAGTACTATTAAAGGCCAAGTCTCAGCTTTATCGGTCATATTTCAAAGACCACTTGCTACTCATTCTTTAGTCCGGGGCTTTATACATGGGGTGACGTGGCTTAATCCGCCCATCAAACCACCCTTGAGTCCTTGAGCCTTAAACTTAGTTTTGTCTGTGTTACAAAAACAGCCATTTGAACCGATACAACATATTCCCCTAGTCCTTCTGACAAGGAAGTTGGTGTTTTTGGTTGCTATATCCTCAGCAAGGAGGGTTTCAGAATTGGCTGCTCTTTCTTCCAAAGAGCCATATTTGATTTTTCATGAGAACGGAGTGGTATTACGCCCTCGTCCAAGCTTTTTGCCAAAAGTGGTTTCAGGTTTTCATCTGAACCAAGATATTGTCCTGCCATCATTTTTTTCCAAAACCATGTTCCAGGGAAGAAAAGTCACTACATTGTCTTGATGTGGTGAGAGCAGTGAATATCTATTTAAAGAAAACTGCTCAGATTCGTAAGACTGATGTCTTATTTATTCTGCTGGAGGGTCCTAAGAAGGAACCAGCAGCGTCAAAATCCACTGTCGCTAAGTGGATTCGGCAAGTGATAATTCAAACTTATGATTTAAGGAGTAAGATTCCCCCGTTTCAAGTTAAGGCGCATTTTACCAGGTTGGTTAGTGCTTCTTGGGCAGTGCGTCATTGGGCCTCCATGGCTTGGATCTGTAAGGCCGCAACTTGGTCTAAAGTGCATACATTCACAAAATGTTATCAGGTGGATGTAAGGAGGTATAAGGATATCGCCTTCGGACGCAGTGGGCTGCAAGCAGCAGTATAGATCCTCAAGTCTGGGTGTACCCTGCTGGTTGTTTCTCCCACCCCTCAAGTGGCATTGCTATGGGACATCCCATTAAGTAATTACTTAAGGCTCTGTGTCCCATGATGTACGATAAAGAAAATAGGATTTGTATTACAGATTACCTGTAAATTCCTTTTCTTGGAGTACATTATGAGACACAGAGGTCCCTCCCCTCTTTTTTGGGATTTAAGTATATTGCTTTGCTACAAAAACTGATGTGCTCCTGGAGGGAGGAGGGGTTATATAGGGAGTGAACTTCCTGGATTGGGTTTAACCAGTGCCCATCACCTGAAGGTGGCCTGTAACCCATTAAGTAATTTAATTAAGGCTCTGTGTCCCATGATGTACTCCAAGAAAAGGATTTTACAGGTAAGCTGTAATTAAAATCCCCCATACTTCCTAGTGAGAGGACACTGATCACAGCTCCCTGTAATCGGGAGCGGTGATCAGTGTCGTGTCACACACAGCCCATCCCCCCTACAGTCAGAAGTACTCCCTAGGGCACACTTAACCCCTTCACTGCCAGTGTAATTTTTACAGTAATCGGTGTATTTTTATAGCACTGATCGCTGTATCAATGACAATGGTCCCAAAATGGCATCAAAAGTGTCCGCCATAATGTCGCGGTCACGATAACAATCGCTGATCACCGCCATTACTAGTAAAAAATTAATAAAACTAACCCCTATTTTGTAGACGCTATAACTTTTGCACAAACCAATAAACGCTTATCGCGATTTTTTTTTTTTAACCAAAAATATATAGAAGAATACGTATCGGCCTGAAATGAGGAAAAAAAATTGTCTTTTTATATATTTTTTGGGGATATTTATTATAGCAAAAGGTAAAAAAATTGCCTTTTTTTTTCAAAATTGCTGCTCTATTTTTGTTCATAGCGCAAAAAATAAAAACCGCAGAGGTGATCAAATACCACCAAAAGAAAACTCTATTTGTGAGGGAAAAAGGACGTCAATTTTGTTTGGGAGCCACGTCGCACGACCGCGCAATTGTCAGTTAAAGCGACGCAGTGCTGAATCGCAAAAAGTGCTCTGATCTTTGGCCAGCCAAATGGTCCGGAGCTTAAGGGGTTAAAGGGACACAGAGAGCCGGGGTTCAGTAGTAAATGATGCAAAGTTCAGGAATAATTTCAACAAAATTCCCAGAAGCTCAACAGTAATTCCACAAACTGTCACCTGATTGTGTTTTCTTTATCGTACATCATGGGACACAGAGCTTAGTAATTACTACGTGGGTTATATATCTCACCTTCAGGCGCTGGACACTGATGTAATCAATTAGACAGGAAGTTCCCTCCCTATATAACCCCTTCCATACTGGGAGTACCTCAGTTTTTTCATCAGTGTCTAAGGTGTTGGTCACGAGTGAAGATGTGCTCTGAGGAGCTCCACTGGAGGGATCCATGCTGGATTTTAAATAGCCTTAAATAAAAGACCAGATCCATCCAAAGTGCTTCATAGCCAAACGGATGGTACCTAGGGCCTTGTATCTGAAGCACAAGGTTTTGACCTGTAATGCCTCTCTTAGGAGGGCTGGATCCTGGGTTCCAGTACTCTGGTCATACCCAAAACCAAGATGTTTCTGGCAGGGTGCTATACAGGTCCAGGGGAGTGGTGTTCCTTTCAGTAGGACCCCGGTCCCTGAAGGTCGGCTGACATTGCCCGCCGAGAGGGGCGAAGTTTGGGCTATCTGTTTCGAACAGGGTCCTGCGGCGGGGAAAAGGTAAGTGAAGGTCCCTGATGGACTTGGTTCAGCAGGGAACCTTCAAACGAATGTGTTTTTTGCCTGTAATTTACCTATGTGGTATTACTCCCGCTGTATCCTGGTGCCTAATCTTGTAAAACCTGAAATGATTTCATATGGTTTCTAGTTTTGGACATTATGGTAGTACCCTTTTTTGGGCACTAGAGGGCGAGACCTCTATGAGATGTCTAAACTGGGTTATACCTTGTATCAAGAGTAATGCCTGGACAGTTGGAGGAGCTCACTTTTGTAAGTACAGTTCCAGGGGCCATCTGTTCAATGTTGCCATGTCATACCTGAGGGGGAGACCTGAGTTCGCATCCTGGTGCTGCGCTGTGGATCTCCCTGTATAGCTGCCGCTCAGCCATGACGGGCTAGAGCAGTTCGCGGCCTCCCTCCTCTCCCCATTTCCTCTCCATGAGGAAGCGCGGCGTGCACGCATGCACGAGAGAGGTTTCCAAGATATGAACAAGTCACGGAGGGGGGCGGGGTGCTTCTGCGCATGTGCGGGCGTCCTCTGCCTTAAAAGAACAGTCTCTGAGAGACACACTGGTAAGAGGACAGACACAGGAGCAGGGGCTGATTTGGTGACAGTATAAATGTATTTGGCATACAACAGGCGGTGATGCAGGCATCCCCAAGGCACATTAGTTTAGACACCTGACTGGCTCATATAGCAGCTTGTACGCTGAACTATAGCTCAGTAATAGGTGCAATTTGGCTGCCAGTACCTCGGCTTTGAGCTTGGAACTATGCCTTCTAAGGGCTCTGGGACTAAAAATCCTAAGAAGCAAAAGGCTGACTATGTTGGTCTATAAGAGGTTAATTGCTATATTGCTGCATCCTTGCAGAAACTGGGGTGTGCCCCTTTCCCTGCTCTAAATCCTCAAACAAATGGATTAAAAGTCCTGAGGTTGAAAGTTCACCGTCTGAGGACAGGGATCAGGTGCAGGCTAATGAGGCGGAGGTATCGGAAGCCTCACAAGCTCTGGAGTTGCAGCTGCAGCCTTTTCAGAGATTCATACTGCATATAATTTAGCCTAGTCGGCTAAAGCCTCCTTCTCCGCCTTGGGGTTTTTAAAAAAAAAAAAAAATCCCATAGGTTGCTTGTACCTTTCCACTCCATCCATTACTGCAACAGTTTATTCTGCTGGTTGGGCACCCGCATAAGCATTTTTTTTTCTCCTCCTCGAGGAGTATAGGTTGCTAGAAATCCTCATCCTGGTGCTGGCTTCAGGCTAGCCAAACGCACAACTGCTGGGATGCACTGTTGCTGGTGCACGTTGCTAACGCACAACAGCTATATCGCAACCAGTCCACAGGTTGGCATAAAATGCATGAGTTTGGAATACACAAAATGCATGTGGGGTAAAAAGACAAGTAACAGAACATGTTTATTGTTGATCACATAAAGATGCATGTTTCTGTTTGTATAGATTACATGTTTTTTACATAGTCGCATGAGGATGCTTAATCATATTAAAGTGCTTAAATCGCACGGAGAGGCTTGTTTGCACAGAAATGCCTAAAATCGCATAAAAATGCTTCATTGCATAAAAATGCTGGATCACACAAGGTTGCCTGATCACACGAGTCCTTAATTACCCAAGGATACTTGGTCACACAGAGAGGCTTGTTTTCACAGAAATGCCTAAAGTCGCATAAAAATGCTTGATTATATAAAGATGCTGGATCACACAAGGTTGCCTGATCTCAGGAGTCCTTGATTTTCCAAGGTTACTTGATCACACAGAGAGGCTTGTTTTCACGGAAAGGCCTAAAGTCGCATAAAAATGCTTGATTGCATAAACATGCTGGATAGCACAGGAGTGCTTGATCACACAAGGGTACATGTCCGCACAGTAGTGCTTAAGATGCATAAGATGTTTGATTGCATAAAAGATGCTGAATCGCATAAGGATACATGATCACCTAAAGTTGCATGTTCGCCTAGATTTTGCATGGTTGCATAATGAGGCATGATAATTTAATTTTGCTTAATTATACAGGATTCCTTGTGTTCACATAGGAATATGTGTCTGCATTAGTAAATGTGGCATAACACGTTCTCAAACGCATGCTTGCTTGCAAGATGGCCGTTCCATAGCACACAAGCTATATGTATGCGTGGTATAAAGCGCACACTTTTTTTATGTTGTGCCTAAAACATATTTGTATGAATTCATGCCTCAATGAACGCTTGCTTCCATAGAGGCATATGGCTTAACACTTGCCACATACACATATGGGGAGCCATTTGCATATATGTTTATTTACATGGGACTGCAGAGGTTGTCTGCGTTTTGCAGGAGAGAAGCACCTCTTCCAGTTGGTGGTCTTGCCCTTTGGGTTAGCCACCGTGCCCGGGTTTACAGGGTGTTAGGGGCCTGCCTCTAGCAGGTCTAAAGGCCCAGGGTATAGCAGCAATGGCATACCGAGGCAATCTGCTGCTGATGGATCAGTCCGCAGCATGGCTGGACTTAAGTGTGTCCAGCATGGTCAAGGCTGGCCTCTAGGGATGGAGGCCTGGCCTGGAAGAGACCAGTGCCCAGGGGAAGTGGTCAAGATCCAAGTGAGCCTTATCCGTCAACATTCTAGAGCTACGGATGGCAGACTACAATCCGACAATGACACACCAATGATTTACTTTATATACCAAGAAGGCACTAGAAGTCACGCAGCCAGAGGGAAGTGAACCATGTTCTGGCTTGGGCAGAGGAGCTTGTGCCTTGCCTATTGACAAACTTCATTACATGAAATGGAGAATTGGCAGGCGGTTCTCTGGAGCAGTCAACAATTTGTTCTCGGGAGAATGACCTCTACACCCCGACTTTTTTCTGGCCAAATGCCAGAGAAGGTATCCCGGGCATAAAATTTATTGGCGTCCAGGTTCAACAAGAAGTTGGACAGCTTTGTGTCAAGAACAAAGGATCCACTCGCATGTGGGACAGATGCGTTGGTGATCTCATGGGACCAGTTGTCACTGGTTTATGCATTCTCTCCCCCCAGTGCCGCGACTATCGTGGATTCTATGCAATATCTGAGGGGAACGGAAGCCGGCCTAATGGCTCCGGCATGACCCAGACAACCTTACTGTGCAGGAATCGTAAGGGTGGTAGTAGAGGACCCAGGATCCCTTACATCTTGTCCAGACCTACTTCTCAGGGGGTATTCCATCCCGTCTTGCAAACATGAGAATTGATGGTCTAGCTGTTATAGCCCGCATTCTTTAGGATCAGGGTTTTCAGAGTCAGCGGCAAATTACCTTCATTCATACAGGAGAGCTGGCCTCCAGGACCATGTATCAAATGATCTGGAAGGCCCATGTTCCTGGTGTGAAACCAAGGGGTGGATCCTTGGAAGTATGTCATAGGTAAAGTTCTTACCTTCTTACATTAGGAAAGGAGATGGAGCTAGCCTTAAGTTCCATCAAGGATCCGATTCGGCCTTGTCAGTATCTTCAAAGACCGCATGTATAAGTCCGCCAGTTAGGGCGCCCTTGTGCTTGGAGGATTGAGTCTAATTTGGTCGGCTTACATGGTCAGCACCTTGGGCCGATGCACCATATATCCCTTCAGCCTTCTAACAGGGGAATTGGTGTTCTTGGTTGCGGTAGCCTCCGCAAGAGTTTCAGTATTGGCAACTTTCTTTGTATAGAGCCATACTTAATTTTCTTAAGGATAGAATGATGGTAAATCTTCATCCTTCCTAGAAGAATCTGGTTTTCATTCAATCAAGATATTCTTGCCTTCCTTTTTTCCAGAACCTTGTTCAGCGGAAGGAAAGGTTATTGCTTTCTCTCAATATAGAGGAGAGCAGTTAAGAATCTATCCGAAGGTTTCAGATATAGGAAACTGACGTTTTGATTGTGCTGCCAGATGACCCTAGAAATAGGCAGGTAGCATTCAAATCGGCTATTAAAATGGTTACACTCTCTCATTGGTATGAGAGCAGTCAAGTCCTATCTGAAGCAGCTGCTCAGATACCGAAAACGGATGGTGGGGCGCTACCAGGAGGCCCCAGGAAAGAGCAGGCAGCGTCTAAATCAACTGTTGTCCATGTTGATTCATCAGATTATTATTCAGGCTTGTGGTTAAAGAGAGGGTTCCCCCTGTTTCTTTTAGAGTGCACCCTAACAGGATAGTAAGCGCTTCATGCGCGGTGCATTACCAAGCCTTTATGACTCACATTGCAAGGCTGCAACTTGGTCGCCGGTGCATACGTTCACTAATTTTATCGGGTGAATGTAAGGCGGCAAGAGGATGCCGCGCTTTGGCGCAGTATGCTGCAGGCAGCGGTATAGGTCCTCACGTCTGATTGGCGGTCTGCGTTAGTTGTGTCTTGCTCCCCTCAGGCTGTGCTTTGGAACGTCCCACATAGTAATTACTAAGCTCTGTGTCCCGTGATGTAAGATAAAGAAAATAGGATTTTTATAACCGCTTGCCTGTAAAATTATTTTCTTGGAGTACATCACGGGACACAGAGCTCCCGCCCCTCTTGTTTGGGGATAGTGGGACACTTATTGCTACAAAACTGAGGTACGCCCAGTATGGGAGGGGTTATATAGGGAGGGAACTTCCTGTCTAATTACATCAGTGTCCAGCACCTGAAGGTGAGATAGAGCTTAGTAATTACTATGTGGGTTATATATATATATACAGGTCCTTCTCAAAAAATTAGCATATTGTGATAAAGTTCATTATTTTCTGTAATGTACTGATAAACATTAGACTTTCATATATTTTAGATTCATTACACACAACTGAAGTAGTTCAAGCCTTTTCTTGTTTTAATATTGATGATTTTGGCATACAGCTCATGAAAACCCAAAAATCCTATCTCAAAAAATTAGCATATTTCATCCGACCAATAAAAGAAAAGTGTTTTTAATACAAAAAAAGTCAACCTTCAAATAATTATGTTCAGTTATGCACTCAATACTTGGTCGGGAATCCTTTTGCAGAAATGACTGCTTCAATGCGGCGTGGCATGGAGGCAACCAGCCTGTGGCACTGCTGAGGTTTTATGGAGGCCCAGGATGCTTCGATAGCGGCCTTAAGCTCATCCAGAGTGTTGGGTCTTGCGTCTCTCAACTTTCTCTTCCCAATATCCCACAGATTCTCTATGGGGTTCAGGTCAGGAGAGTTGGCAGGCCAATTGAGCACAGTAATACCATGGTCAGTAAACCATTTACCAGTGGTTTTGGCACTGTGAGCAGGTGCCAGGTCGTGCTGAAAAATGAAATCTTCATCTCCATAAAGCTTTTCAGCAGATGGAAGCATGAAGTGCTCCCAAATCTCCTGATAGCTAGCTGCATTGACCCTGCCCTTGATAAAACACAGTGGACCAACACCAGCAGCTGACATGGCACCCCAGACCATCACTGACTGTGGGTACTTGACACTGGACTTCAGGCATTTTGGCATTTCCCTCTCCCCAGTCTTCCTCCAGACTCTGGCACCTTGATTTCCGAATGACATGCAAAATTTGCTTTCATCCAAAAAAAGTACTTTGGACCACTGAGCAACAGTCCAGTGCTGCTTCTCTGTAGCCCAGGTCAGGCGCTTCTGCCGCTGTTTCTGGTTCAAAAGTGGCTTGACCTGGGGAATGTGGCACCTGTAGCCCATTTCCTGCACACGCCTGTTCACGGTGGCTCTGGATGTTTCTACTCCAGACTCAGTCCACTGCTTCCGCAGGTCCTCCAAGGTCTGGAATCGGTCCTTCTCCACAATCTTCTTCAGGGTCCGGTCACCTCTTCTCGTTGTGCAGCGTTTTCTGCCACACTTTTTCCTTCCCACAGACTTCCCACTGAGGTGCCTTGATACAGCACTCTGGGAACAGCCTATTCGTTCAGAAATTTCTTTCTGTGTCTTACCCTCTTGCTTGAGGGTGTCAATGATGGCCTTCTGGACAGCAGTCAGGTCGGCAGTCTTACCCATGATTGCGGTTTTGAGTAATGAACCAGGCTGGGAGTTTTTAAAAGCCTCAGGAATCTTTTGCAGGTCTTTAGAGTTAATTAGCTGATTCAGATGATTAGGTTAATAGCTCGTTTAGAGAACCTTTTCATGATATGCTAATTTTTTGAGATAGGAATTTTGGGTTGTCATGAGCTGTATGCCAAAATCATCAATATTAAAACAAGAAAAGGCTTGAACTACTTCAGTTGTGTGTAATGAATCTAAAATATATGAAAGTCTAATGTTTATCAGTACATTACAGAAAATAATGAACTTTATCACAATATGCTAATTTTTTGAGAAGGACCTGTATATATAACCCACATAGTAATTACTAAGCTCTATCTCACCTTCAGGTGCTGGACACTGATGTAATCAGACAGGAAGTTCCCTCCCTATATAACCCCTCTCATACTGGGAGTATCTCAGTTTTGTAGCAATAAGTGTCCCACTATCCCCAAACAAGAGGGGCGGGAGCTCTGTGTCCCGTGATGTACTCCAAGAAAATAATTTTACAGGCAAGCTGTTATAAAAATGCTATTTTTCTCAATCGCAGTGAAAATCCCTTCTTTCTGTGATTGGTGGCAACCAAGTGAGTCATCTACCTCCAGATGGTGGACGAGACTATCAGGACTGTGATTGGCTTTACAGTGGCCAATAACAGTCGTCCTCCAAGGAAACCTGTTTCCCATCTTTTACAATGTGTGGGGGCACAGTGCCTTCCCCTCAGTGTAGGTGCGACGTGTGGAATTCTGCAATTGGAATGCATTAGTGTCTCACTGACACTTCCCTGCGCTGCTCTGCTGATGGGGATGGAGTCGGGTGCTGGCAAAAGAGGCTTCGAGGGCCGCTTGCCTACCCCTGGACTAAAGCAGTGGTACACACACACACACACACACTTGTATATTACACACACACACTTGTATATTACACACACACACTTGTATATTACACACACACACTTGTATATTACACACACACACACTTGTATATTACACACACACACACTTGTATATTACACACACACACACACTTATATATTACACACACACACACACACTTGTATATTACACACACACACACTTGTATATTACACACACACACTTATATATTACACACACACACACTTATATATTACACACACACACACTTATATATTACACACACAATCATTTTTATTTTATTTTTTTAAATATGTAGATGAATGTATACTTTCTGGAAAATTATGTAACTAAATGAATGCCTTGTTTGCCCCAATAAAAGAATTAAACGCATATCACTTAATATATATATTATAAATAAAAATAAAAATGATGCTGAATTAAAATTGTATGAATGGGAAAAAAAGGAAGAAAAAAAAATTCCTCAATGTAAATATTTTTCAAATAAAAACCGCCATTTAGGATTTTTTCAATTAAAACTTTATGCTAATCCATGCCCCTGGAGTCAAGTCCAACCCATCTTCAGTCATCCTGTCTGCCTTGATTCCAGGAGAAGGGCGAATGGGGGGGTCACAGGTGCAGACAGAAGCGCATTTTCTGGCTTTCCTTGCAGAACTTTGCTTTAAAAAGGTTAAAATGGTTGAGAGATTTGTTTAATTTCAAGTTGTTTGATGTTGTTTTTTTTTTTTTTTTTGGTCTGTTCCCTCCAGACATGCTCTGTTTGGTGACACCAGAGTGAATAAAATCTTTGAGGATTCAGTCATAAGCCGATTGTACACAGCTACATCTCTCATGCAGATCGATGATACCATCATGAGGTAAGCAATGTAAAGAATATTCTTTAAATGTCACAGGATTTAATATTCTGACCTTTTATCTTTTTGATTAGCAGTAATCTTCAAACAGCTGGTCTTGTAAGAAAATCTTATACCTTCCACTTATCAACAATTTGTACCTCTGCTAATTACCTGTGTTGTACTTGGCAGTCAGATATACAGTATTTACTAGTGGTCAGCTGACAAGGTTAAATAAAATATTCATCTGACCAATTACTCTAGCTATTGCCTTTATTCTGCCTTATCTTATGACAAAAAGTGTGTTTTTCAATATATATATATATAATGTGTATGTGTGTTTAAATATATAATTTTGTGTCCTATTAAGTATCTTTTGTGGTGCAGCGAGTACAAAAAGGAAATGGTCTCAAGTGTGACGCTTCAATCTATCGCCAACATTGCACTGCAAATCAGAATTTTTTTTTTAGGTCTCCTTCACACCAGGCAGCCAGGGGGCAATAAAAACAGATGGCTGGGTCATGGCCACACCCCACAAGCCACTCAATGCAGTTCTAACCATACAACTGAACAGAGCTTTACCGGTGGCATATTATCCATGGGTTCAGGGTGTTCACTGCTCACAGGCCTCTGAGGGGAGGGGGCCCACTGTGACCCACCCTGCACACATGAATGATTGTTCCTTGGTTCACAGCCAGGGATGATCGGTGCGGTGGGAGGGACAGCTGTAAGCACCGATCTCCCTGAATGGCAGCCCCTCCTCCTCCCGCCACAATCAGTGCTTACAGCTGTGCCCCCCCCCCCCCCCCACCTGCACCGATCCTCCCGGGCTGTTCTCCATTTCCTCCCTCTCCCGTTCTCCTCTGCGCGCCGTGTTTTCCATCAGCCAACTGTCTCCTCCTCCTCCGGCCCGCTGTGTCCTCCTCGTCCCCCTGCAGCCAGCTTCCCTCACCCGGGGGATGTGTCAGGCTGGAGAGCGGAGGAAGGGGCCAGTAAATATGTAATTTTAAATACTTAAATCCTTACCTGAGTCCTGTATTGATCCAGTGCTGAGCAATTGGTTCTTACTGCTGTCGGTCAAAACCGGTGGCTGGGGGGGGGGGGGGTACAAGCTACGCGGTGTGTAGTGCCATCATAAGGCAGTACAGGCAGCCAGGGTGGCGGGGGCGGTAAATTCATACCTTCTGGATTAGTCCTGGAGTCCCGGCAAATCAAGTCACTTGCCCGGCAGGAGTGTGCTAGTGGTGGGCATCAGTGTCAAATCTGAACACCACCACCCCAGCGCAAGTCTTCTCTCCTCTCAAAATGCCCCCTAAGTTGTGCCATGCCCGCAGTCTCTGCCCACCTCTTGTGCCATGCCCGCAGTCTCTGCCCACCTCTTGTGCCATGCCCGCAGTCTCTGCCCACCTCTTGTGCCATGCCCGCAGTCTCTGCCCACCTCTTGTGCCATGCCCGCAGTCTCTGCCCACCTCTTGTACCATGTGGTGTGGGGGTTTGCATTGGGGAGGGGAGTAGCAGGAGGATGGTTGGTGGGGGGCACCGAAATGCACCTTCGTCTAAGTAGACAAAAATCCTTGCACCGTCCCTTTTATATGAGAGCCCCCATAGCAAGCCATTTGGTATGGGGGCACTGATGCGGGTGCACTCCCAAGCCAAATGGCTTGCTAAGGCTCACTCGCAGAAGAGGAGGAGACAAAAAGTCCAGAAAAAGAGGTTCAGGACTGCTCTAATCCTAATCCAGTCAAAAGGATGGTCAGGAAATATGCCAGGAGGAATCCAGAAGAGATCCGGGATGATCCAAAGCAACTCAAAACAAGATAACAGGAGCGTAGAATCCTCATTCGCATTACAATAACAATTTAAAAGAAAATGGCACACTTAAGCCTAGTACACACGGCCGAATGTCGTGCGACATCGGCCGGTTCAGTAAAAACCAGCTGACATTTGGCCTGTGTGTATGGCAGCCAGTCCGACAGTCGGACGAGCATGCTGGAAAACCAGCAGCTGATTGGCTCCCAATCAGCATTCTTAGCCAGTGGCTGAGAGCGCTGACCATAGCGTTCTGGCTGGGGGTGAGTCCCCCTGTCAGAACACAACAGCTTAGCGGGGGGGGGGGGGTCGTTAGTACAACGACTCTGACCGTCAGGTTTTTTGCGGGTTGAACGAAAAACAACTATTGGTATGTACTAGGCTTTACAGTTAACTCTTGGAAATCATTGGCGGCTTTTTGACAGCTGTCCTAGCGGGTCCCTATGATGCCGGCCAGGAGATCTGGAGTTGTCTTTTTTCTGTATACAGCCTTGGTTTGTCTCCACTTGTGATTCTTACCACCTATACTGATTTCCAAGAATGTGAACTGTAAGCCCTTGTTTACACTATTGCGATGCAGGAACCAGCGCAATTCCAGTGCAGGTTCCCGCATCGCATCTCCCTTGCAGGCAGTTCACACTGCCCTATGTAAACCGCTGCGGCTGTCAATACTAAGTTAATGACACCCCCAGATTGGATTGCAGTGCGAACTGTGAATTTGGACAGGAATCCACCCATGCGATCTGATTCCAGTGTGTGGGGGGGTTTCCTGCATCTTTTTTCGTGCAAATTCAATGCGAGTTCAGCCATACAACTGTATGGCTGAATTCGCATTGAACAGACATCGCATTTATTCAACACAGCAATGTGGTGCGAATCACATGTGATGTCTGTGTTCACAATAGTGTGGACCCAGGCTAAGAGCCCATTCACACAGGGGCAACATGACTTCCAGCGCGATTTTATGAGGCAACTCAGACACGACTTGAGAATGAATCACAGTGCGACCTGGAGCTACTTACAAGGCAACTCCAAGTTGCCTGCAGGACAGGAGACATTCCAGTGGCCAATAAAACAAGAATTAGCTCTGTGGGAGGGAGGGGGGAGGGAGAGGTTTGCCTGATAAATGTATGTTTTCTTCCTGGAGAGTTGCTCCTATTAAGACAGTGAGAGGCGACTCCCATTCAAATGAATGGTTACAGGTTGCCTAGGAGTCGGATTGAAGTAGTACAGGGACCTTTTTTGAAGTTGGAGCGACTGCAGTAGTGTGCATAAGGACGGCGCCATTAACTTTACATTGATTTCTTCAGCCAGCGCGACCTGAGGCGACTAGGGGCGACCTGGGGAGATTTGGAGTCAGATCCAAAGACGCTCTAAGTGTGCTGTTATTTTCTTTTCATTAATTATTATTGTTATGCTATTGAGGACCCTGTGCTCCTGTTTTCTTGGTGTTTTTATTTTGGGGGTGGTGTGGGAGGGGGTTTTAAAAAAAAAAAAAAAAAACACATGCCAAAACTGACCCTTACTCAATTTGGTATAGCTAAATTGCAAATAAATGTGGTAGAGCCACGCCTGTTAAATTGGAGGCAGGCATGGCTTTACCAGATCTGCTTAGTCCTGCAATATGGGACACAGGCTCCTCTATCATAAGTTATATGCAACTACCTTCAAGTAACACTCACACAGGGGGGGGGGGGGGGAAGCTGCAGGGACGTCCACCTACATAACCCCTACCACTCCCTGCCAACCATTACTTCTCTTTCGTTCATGGACGGACACAGCATCTTATTCTTGACATTAGGGTATTGGCCTTCTATCAGGAGAGGACTAGGCAGAAAAGCATGTTAAGTGTTAAACACACATCAAAACTGTACAGTACCGCCCGGTCCCACTAGGTACAACCTTTCTCCCTGCAGCATGCAGCTCAGTTTTTTTTCTGCCTAGCATAGGAGAAGGACCTGGCTCCCGGTGGGCCCCTGGTCCTGTGGATTTTTTCTATATTTTTTTTTTCTACTTTTTGATCCTGAGATTTACTATCAACTGCCGACTGGGTGACAGGCTGGATCCCAGATCCTTGTAGTCTCCCCAGTTTCGTCCATCGAGCATGTGCCGACCTCTAGCTACGCGCTGGGTCATCCACGACATGCCCTGTTGCTCCAGGGGTGGCCTGTGACCTATATGCTCCAGGGCACACATATGACCGGGCTATATGTCCGTGTCACAGTGTGCCGGGCCGACAGCCATGCCGTAACCGCGCGGACGTTGGGTCTGTCAGGAATGCCTTCAGCTAGTCCACACAGGACGGGTAAGTAGCAGTCCCTCTGCTCCGGCAGGGTGGCACGGCTGGGCATTCCCGGGGAGATCAATTAGGGGGTTCCCACCCTCCCTTTCCTCTCTCCCTGCCCTTTGCCTCCTTCCCATGCTCTGTGGGCTGGACCTACTGTACTGACCGGGGGGAGGCTCCGTGTCCTGGCTGGGGGCTGTGCGGGGTGCCTAGGGTCTGCTCTCCGTGGGGGGTGTTTGGTGCCATGGGGGGGCCTCCGCGCTGAGGCCTAGCGTGTTCTTTTTTTACCTCAGAAGCGCTCGGTGCCATTTTCTTGTAGTCCGCGCGCTTTATACAAGGGCGGCTGGCGGCCATTTTCTTGTAGTCCCGGCCCGGTTTTTGCCTCTAGCGGTGAAAGCGTCCCTTCTAAATGGCGCGAACGGCGCAGAACACCTCAGGCACAAGAATACACCGTAGCCATGCCTGTTAGGAGGCATATGGGGAGAGCGGACGGCTCAGAGCGGTGAGTCCCCTGGGGTCCCTCATTCTGAGCAGCTAGGGGGGTGGATTTTGTTTTTGCAGCCTTGCCTTGGTCCCTATGGGTGTCAGGCAAGTGCGGGTTGCATGGCGTCAGAAGCTGGCGTTTTCTTTCCCTGACATCCCTGTGGTGGCAACCGGTGCCCTGTGCCTGGGGTGCGTATGGACGCCTTGTCGGTGGTCCTGGAGTCCCTTATTACCAGGGTAGAAGCTGTGTGCGGGCGCAAGGGGGGGGGGGGTAAAAATGCCCCCTTCCCCCACCTTCAGGGTAGAGTTCTGATTCAGACTTGGGCCTTGCTGTGGCAGATGTCCCCTGCTCTGACCTGTCAGAGGATGCAACCCAGGACCTTCTGACTGTGCGAAACTGCGTTCTGGCTTGCTTCCGTGTCCGGGTCAGCGCTAGACGGTGCTTGTTGGAGCACTTATCACCGCGTGCTGGTGCCCCAATAAAATGGAGGTTACGGCGAGTACATCTATTATGGTGTCGGTCCCTTTTGGGTCCCACAAGCTGGCCCGCACCGCTGGAAGGTTTTCCCTACATAGCTTATTGGATAAGTTTACATGCTGAAAATGGGAACGGCCACAGCGTTTCAAGAAATCGCATGGCTGTCCGTTGTCCCTTTTGCGGAATGTTTCCTGATAAATGACCTTTCCTGATAGGGCCCCCTGGTATCCAGGGCCCAGCCCTTGTTCAGGGTATGGGGGTCTGCATTGCGGCCACTGATGGCCACGATCCTGAGGTCACTGATACGTCCTTAATGGACAAGATTTGCTGCACCGTGATTTGGATAGCGACAGGCTTTCCCGGTCTGCATGATAGCGGACCAGGTGGTGCATGGCATTAAGTATGTCTGCAATGCGGCCTTAGATACAGCTTCCTGGCTATCAAGTACCATCAGTATCTGCGGTGGGGCTACGCCGCATGATTTGACTGGGATGCTGGTCTGCGGACCAGACGTCCAGTAAGGCTCTGGGGGATTTGCTCTGCTGGGGTTAGAGGTTTTTGGAACCTTGCTGGATGACCTTTTTAAAAATGTTGTTTGGGGTGAGAGCACGGTGCTCCCACAAACGCTGAAAAGGTAAGGAGCCACACCGTAGGCCAGGGCCCTCCTTTTTTTTTTCCGCTCACAAGCGTTTTTTTCCTTCCGCCGGGCCCGCAGGTAAGCGTTCCCAGGCCGAAAGGGCGCCTGCTAAGGGACTAAAAAAAGTATCCCTGTTTCTCGCAAGCAAAACATGCCTGCGAGCAAATCTGTGGCGACGTGGAGGTTTTTGCCCCCGCCCGACTATGGGGTGGGGGGTCGCCCTCGTGAGTTGGAAGCTTGGTGGACCTCCCTTCTTTTTTTTTTTTATCAATACATTTTTATTGCAATTTTTATGATACAGAAGTTAAGTACACATGCTTTATATCTATATATCTATACAGACGAAAAGGCCACCATCCAGGATTACAGGTAATTGCATTTGTTACTTAAAGATTACAATAAGCCATTTTACCACATACCGCTTGTTCACTTATCAGATCACCCCAATGGGTACAAACTGTGATCTGAGGAAGCTAAACCTGTACAGCTCAATTGGACCTTCCAAACAGCACATTGGAAAATCACAGTAATTCAGTACGTCTGTTCAGTGTCATATAAATCTGATGAGAATTTTGCAAATATGACTGCAATCAACAAAGGGGTAAGAAAGGGTAGATAAACTTGGAAGCAGGGTAAAAAACATAAACATAAACAGAAGGAAAGAAAAAAAAGAAATAAAGAAAACCAAAAGAAAAGAAAACCAAGGAACCAGCACTTTGTATAGTTTGTGGATACCTCAAAGAACCATTTATGCTATGTGTTATATGAATATGTTTCAGCACATAAATTGAGAAGCCCCTCTCAGCGGTGTTGACTTCTATAAGACTTATACCACTCTAACCATGGGTCCCATTGGGGACAGAAGTCGACATATTTACCGTTTATAGATGCTAACATGCTTTCGTATGTGTAGTGGATGGATACCGTTCGTATAACTTCGTCTATTTTAGGAGCCTCAGAGGATCTCCAGAGTCTAAGTATAACCAGCTTGGCAGCTAGGAGTAAATGGATTGTAAATTTCCTGAAGGAAGGTGGAATATCCTCTATGCCCAGATGTAGAATGGCTAGGGCCGGGGAGGGCAGCATAGGTAAGCCTGTAACCTGTTGTATAATTAAGAATGTACTGGACCAAAATTTAGCTAATTTCCTGCAAGACCACAATATATGGAATAATGTTCCAACTTGCGAACATTGTCTCCAGCATAAAGGGGATGTATTTGGGTCAAATTTAGCTATCCTAAATGGTGTGAGATACCATCTCTGGGTGACCTTATGTGACAGCTCCCATAAATTGGCACATTTGGTAGCCGAATGGGTATATTGTAGAGCTCTAACCCATTGTTCCTCTGTGAAAGAAGCCTCCAGCTCCCTCTCCCAGGCCAACAACGAGCCAGATTTTTCAAACACTGATTTATCGCTTAGAAAGTTATAGAATAACGAAATACCACCTTTTCGACTGACTTTTGAAGTTAAATATGTGTGTAATTTCCAGAACAATTTATACTGTCGAAGGCGACCGCTGCTAAGGAATGACACTACTCTGATATAGTTAAATTGTTCCGATGCCGGGAGGTTGAATTCTATTTGTGCTTGTGGAAAGGATTTCAAAGTGTCGTTCAGGTACAGGTCCGAGACCCAATTTAATCCCCCTAAGGTCCATTTCTTTAAATTCATATCGGGTATTATCAAAGCTATGGCGGTAACAGGCATTTCAAGAGTGATATTAGGAGATAATGCGGATTTGGTCAGTACTAATTGCTTCCAGGCTTCTAAGGTTGCTGTCATCGGAAGAGATAGATTCTTGAACTTTGTTTTAAAGGAAGGGTAGGCCAGTAAGTAGTCCTTCAAATTTCCTTTTGGCACTAAGGATTGCTCTATGAGGCCCCATAATGGTGTAAGAGGGTTTGGAAACCACCCCCTGAGCTGTGCTAGTATTGCAGCTTTATGGTACTCAGAAAAAAACGGTACCCCTGCACCCCCTGCCCTCCTAAGTTTGCTAAGTTTAGAAAAGGCGCAGCGCGCTCTCTTATCTTGCCATAAGAAACTAGAGAGTGTTCTTTGTAGATTACTAAAAAAGGTATTGGGGATCGGAATAGGAACTGTCCTAAATACGTACAAAATTTGAGGTAGTATCTGCATTTTGAAAGCTGCCAACCTTCCTGTCCATGATAGTATATGTTTGCTTAATTTCCCCAACCCTCCCGTCACCTTTCCCTCTAGTGGCAGGTAGTTGGCCTTAAATAACTGATCAGGATGGGATGTGAGGTGGATCCCCAGGTAGCTTATAGCATAGTCCGACCAAATATACAGGAATTTGGCTTGCATTGCAGTTTTATCTTGAAGAGGCACCCCCAAGTCAAGAATATAAGATTTAGCATCGTTTACCTTATAATATGATATTTGACTATAGTCTTTGAGTACACATGAGACCCTTTCCAAGGAAGACACCGGATTAGTAAGCATTAGAATCACGTCATCAGCAAAAAGGCTGATGACATGTTTTTTGTTATTGATTGTAAAACCTTGTATTTCTGATGATTGTCTGATGCGAGCAGCAAGCGGCTCCATCAGGAGATTAAAAATGAGGGGAGACAGTGGACACCCCTGCCTCGTGCCATTAGTAATCCCAAAGGGTCTGGATAACATTCCTGACATATATACTTTGGCAGAAGGTGAAGTATATAGAGCCAAAATGGCAGATAGTAAGTAGCCATTGAACCCAAATTTTTTTAACGCCAGTTGTAAATATAGCCAGTGTACTCTATCGAACGCCTTCTCTGCGTCCAGCGCCAGGAGCAGAGAAGGCGTGCGACATTTCCTTGCGATGTGAGTAATATCAATCAGTCGTCTTGTGGCATCCGAAGCCTGTCTGCCCTTTGTGAACCCTGATTGATCAGGATCGATCAGAGTAGGTAGAATATTGATTAACCTCAAAGTTATCATTTTGGCATAAATTTTAAGGTCATTGTTCAATAATGAGATTGGTCTAAAATTTTGAGGTACATCCGGTGTCTTCCCTGGTTTGGGGAGTGTGACAACTAAAGCTTCCAACATTTCAGACGGAAAAGAGGCAGAGGAAGCCGCTGCGTCAAAAATCTTGAGTAGATATGGTCCTAAAGTTGTTTGGAATGTTTTGTAATAATCACCTATCAGTCCGTCAGGGCCAGGAGATTTATTGCTAGGGAGAGTTTTTACAGCCTGCAGTACCTCATTGAGGGAAAAGGGGGAGTTGAGTTCTTGAAGCTGTGTTTGGGAAAGGGCAGGTAAATTTGACGCCAGCCAAAAACCCCTCTATGTCTGAAGTAGAGGGTTGGTTAGTGTCGCAATCTAGATTCAGATTATAAAGAGAACTGTAGTATTCGCTAAAAGCATCAGCGATGCCCTGGGGGTCATACACCCTCTCCTTACTCTTAGGATGTATAAGGTATGCTATCTTAGATTTAAAACGTTGTCCTTGTATACGTCGCACTAACGCTTTTCCTGCTTTATTACTAGTAGAGTAGAAGGACATTTTCATTCTCTTCTCTTTTTGTTCAAAAGTATGGAGAAGGAGCATTCTAAGGTCGTGTCTTAGTGTGGTAAGTCTATCACTAATGGATGGGGAGGGGCTCTGTTTGTTCAAGTCTTCTAAGGTACTAATGTCTGTCATCAGCGTAGAGAATTTCAGCTGCCTCTGCCTCTTTAGCCTAGCTCCCAATTGAATAAATATACCCCTTATATATGCTTTATGGGCATTCCATAATAGAGAAGCATTATCTGTGGAAGTGGAATTGATCTGGAAATACTCCGACAAGCGCTCTCTCAATATCTCTCTAGTGGTTTGATTTTGGATAATCTGAGAATTTGCCCGCCAAATATAGGTAGTGGATTCAGGATAGGAATCCCGCAATGTAAGGAGGATAGGAGCATGGTCTGACCATGCTATCGTGTCAATTTTGGTTTGAGAGACTTTCTGAAGCAACCACTTGTCTAGTAGAAACAAATCAATCCTCGAATATGAGCAATGCCTATGAGAGAAAAAGGAGTAGTCTTTTTCGCTGGCGTGTGTACAACGCCATGCATCGAAAAGATCATGGGAGCGTAAAAAGTTTCCCAGAGATGGTGTCCGTTTAGACGGAGTTGTGGTAGAATCCAAAGATGGATTGGGTACTATGTTGAAGTCCCCACATAGTATGAGTGAACCCTGCCTTATCTTCTGCACTTTGCGCATGAGTTTGTTGAGGAAGTGAATTTGTCGCTTGTTGGGCGCATATAGAGTAACTAAAGTATAGCGGGCATTATTGATATCACAAACGAGTATCAGATATCGACCGTGCGGATCATTGACTTCAGAAATTAGGCTAAAAGAAATTGTGTCTCTGACCGCAATGAGAACTCCTCTCCGCTTTGCTGCCATGTTAGAGAAGAAGTAATGCTGGAAGGATTTGTAAGTACATTTAGGTGGAGCATTTAGATGAAAGTGGGTCTCCTGGACACACAGTATATCACACTGAGAAAAATCAGCCTCCCTCCAAAGGGATGCCCTCTTAGCCGGATGGTTTAGGCCGTGGGCATTAATCGAGAGAATTTTAACCGGCATATTGGTCAATCAAGGATGCTGTGTGCGGCAAAGAGTACTTACAGCCAAAACCCCTGAGGGGGAGAATCCATTGTCCAGGACCGGGAGACTTTGAGCTGGTGGCGTAGGAGTAATGCTGCTGGTGTCGAAATTCATAAGTATAGGTTTCTAGATGTGATGAACGGTGCAGTTCCTGAAAGTAGAACATGTAAACAAAACAAAAAGCACATGAACTGGAACGAAAGAGGTGGGTCGTCATAACCCTGATGCAGATCAACTCTGCTCAAAAAAGTGGGAGCTTGTGGTGTGGGGGAAGCTCCGATATGCGGGGCCCTGTGAAAGGGCAGCTGTTAGAAGGCAATAGGTCAGATAATTACAGTTCTTTCATTTCAAGAGGATTCAGCAACTTGTTTCCACTCCGGGGAAATCCTGCCAGGATTGCCTGCTCTAGAGGGTTCAGCTAAGTCTTCCGGTAAAATCTTCCATTTTTAGAGTAACCGGAAACCCTTGGACGGAGATGTGATTACGTGTGTTGTCCCATCCTTACCCCACTAAGCTATTGGTGACTATCCCCACCTATAAACAACATTATGGTTTCTTAGGGCTTTAGTGACATTATTCAGGTTTTTGCGGAGTTGCAGAGTAAACTGGGACAAGTCCGCATAGAATTGTAAAGAGGAGTACTCAGTAGTGCGGTGTTCCCCTTTACGTGTGATGGACATTAGTCTCTCTTTGGTATGGTAGAAATTGATTCGAAACAGAACATCTCTAGGAACATTTTCTGGTATGAACGAAGGTTTTGGCAACCTATGTATTCTGTCTATGGAGAGTTCTATGGCGGAGAGATCAGGCATAAGTGTGGAGAGCATTGTAGTAGCATAAGAGCGCAGGTCAGAAGGATTTACAGTTTCTGGTATTCCTCTTATTTTGACATTATTCCTCCTTAGACCTGTCCTCTAAATCCGCTAATTTGGCTTTCATCCATGTCTGCTCTTCCTCTGCTGCGTCATTAGCATCTACCAAATCATTAATGGTCGTGGCGTATTCCCCCATCTTTGTCTCAATGTGATCAACTCTATCACCCACCGCTGTCAGCTCAGTATTGAATTTCCTCATACATGCCATCATGTCACTGTGTATGGTGCTCCTGGGTGAGATAAGCATATCCTTAAGTGTTGTATCTAACACTGGTTGGTGCAGCGTGGGGAATGAGACTATGGAGTCAGGGAGTTCTCTAGTGTCCTCCTGCGAGTCTGTGTTAGATCTTACCTCGCAGTGTTGCAGATCTGGGTCTTCTGCTCTGAATCGAGACTTAGCTGGGCTACCGCTGAGTGGAGAAGGGGTCTGTGATGTCTGGAATTCACCGCTGTTAAAGGGCTGCCTATTTGTTGCACCCTTACCGCTCTGTGTGTGTCCGCGGGCCGCTCTGGAAGAGGAAGAAGCGCCGGCGCCATCTTGTCCTCGAGGCTGCGGTGGCAGCGTGTAGTAGTCTGTCAGTTTTTTCGGGCGGTGTTCCCCCTGCCGTTTTCTGGTCATGTCGCCCGAGTGGTGGGGTGTCAGACCGCTAAGTGTGGAGCTTTTGTGACTGCCTCAGGTTGCTATTAGCCGCTGTTCTATCCCGCTGTATGCCGGAGCTCAGGGATCACACCGTCATCTCGGTGGAGTCCAAGCCACGCCCCCTCGACCTCCCTTCTTCTGACCAGTGGTCTGTGAAGTGGTTTCATCTGGGTACAAGATGGAGTTTTTCTCTTCTCCACCAAAAAACTGATTTTTTTCCTCCAACCTTCATCCCCTTCTGGTTTGCTGGGCCGCCTTGTTTGGGGCAGTGCAGGGCCTGCTCATGCGCAGGGGATAGTACCTGTTCCGGCGCTGGAAAGGTTTTCAAGGAATCTACAAGCTGTTTGTAGTCAAAGAGAAGGGAGGGGTCGGTCCGGTTCTGGATCTCAAGACCCTCAACAGCTTTGTGTTAGGACAAAGGTTCAGGATGGCAGCTTGTCACTTTGTGGTCGCTGCACTACATCCGGGGCCAGCCCCCATAGGCGTCAGGCATCAGAGGTTTCTGTGGTTTGCAGTCTGGGATGAGCACTACTAGATGGTGGCTCTCCCTTTTTGGCCTGGTGTTGGCACCGGGAGTTTCTTCAGGGTGCTCGCCCGATCCTGACCTTGCTTAGGCAGCGAGGGATCGCAATCATGGGCTATTTGGACGATCTCCGTCTGAGAGCAGCTTCCGCCTCAGAATTCAGGGTGGATGTGGCGATCACCAGTCTGACTCTTCGGGAGTTTTGGTTGGGTACTGAACCTCCAGAAGTTGGTGTTGGTGCCGACTCCATGCCTTGAATACCTGTGTTCGTTCTGGACTCCTGAAAGGCGAGAATCTTTTCTCCCTTCGCAAGTTGCAGACTCTTCAGGCTGCGGTACAGCGGTGGGCGTCACTCTGGTGGTGGTCGTCACTCTGGTGGTGGTCGCTGCGCTTTTTACATTGGAGTCCTGGGGTTTCATGGTGGCCACCTTCGAGGCGGTCCCGTGTGTTTTATTTCCACACTCGAGTCTTGCAAACGGAGATCCTGTCAACGTAGGACACATCTTCATTGTCCCTGGATTGTCAAATCCGGGTGAGCCGGCTAGTCAGGGATTCCCTGATCCGGTGGCTGAGGTCTCCGGCCTTTCAGTCCGGGAAGTTGAACTCTAGCAGGCGGACTCCCTGAGTCGGCAGTAGCTGGGCCATGGACTATGGTCTCTACACCCGGAGGTGTTTCGACTCCTCTACCGGAGATGGGGATCGCCTGGCTTCTCGACTCAATCGGAAGGTTTTGGCCAGGATCGACGATTCCTGGGAGGACGCGTCAGACGCGTTGGTGGTCCTGTGGGGACAATATAGGCCATGTATGTCTTCCTCCTGTGAAAATACTCTTCTTCATCTGCTCACAGAGTAGAAGCCGAGGGGATCCCGAGTAGTCTACTTGCCCCTGATTGATTCCGGCGTCCCTGGTACGCCGCTGTAGTGCGACTGGTAGCGGATGTTCCCTGGCGGCTGCCAATGCGAGAGGATCTTTTATCGCAAGGTCATACATTTCATCCTGCTTGCAGTCGCTGGCCGTCATGACATGGCTGTTGATAGTCAGATACGGAGTGACCGTAGCCCGTCGGTTTCGGTGCATCCACCATGCTGAGGTCACGGAAGTCATCTTTTCGGATGATTTACCATCGCACTTGGGGGGCCAACATCTCTAGATGTGGAGATGGAGTGGTGTGCACGTACATATTCGGCTTCCAGGATCCTGCTGTTTTTGACAGCGTGGAGTGGTTAAGACTTGTTTTTCGCTCCATTGAGGGGCGGATATCAGCCTTGGCTGTTTTCTTCCGCCGCTCATTCACTGGTGGGTACGTTTGTCCAAGGGGTTCCACATGTGGCCCCTCTGGTTCAATCACTGCTGCCTTTGTGGGATTGAATCTAGTACCCTGGGTGTTTTCAAAAAACACCTTTAAAAGTACATAGATAGATTCCCCTGTTGGCACTCTCTTGGTAAGTAACTTTCGGGTGGCTGTTACCTCTACCAGGGTTTTTTTGAGTTGGTGGCCTTGTCTTGCAAGTCTCCCTACTTACTCATCCAAAAGGATAAGGCGGTGCTGCGTCTGCAGCCTTTGTCTCTACCTAAAGTTTGTTTCGGCCTTTTTATCAAAATGTGGACATTGTGATTCATCTTTGTGTCCTCGGCCGTCGCATTCCAAGAGGTTGCTTGCTTTCCTTGGGCTTGGTACAAGCTCTGCGGGGGTATCTGCTACGACTCTGTTTCGGAGGTCAGACTCACTGTTTGTGTCAGTGGCTGGTCCAAAGAAAGGCCTGGCGGTCTTGTCGTCCACCGGGTCTCGGTGTATCAGACAGATTGTAATTCAGGCCTATGCCCTTAAAGGGCGTGCGCATTCGACCAAGGCTATAGGTGCCTCCTGGACTTTCCGACATCAAGCGTCGGTCTCACAGGTGTGTAAGGCGGCAACCTGGTCATTTATTCACACTTTCACTACGTTTTACAAGGTTGACCAGCATGCGTCTGCGCATGCCTGCTTCGGCCGCAAGGTTTTGCAGGCGGCTGTTTAAGGTTGCAACTCCTCCGTTGAGGAGCTCTGTTTGTTTGGGGTGAAGTTGGTTTGTTTGCTGTTCCCACCCCTCGTTTTTGACACTGCTTGGGGACGTCCCTAATGTCAAGAATAAGATGCTGTGTCCGTCCATGAACGAAAGAGAAAATGGGATGTACTCGCCGTAAAATCCTTTTCTCTGAGTTCATGGACGGACACAGCACCCACACCTTCTTTTTTATGTTTGTACTGCTTTTTGACGAACTGAGCTGCATGATGCAGGGAGAGGGGCTGTACCTAGTGGAACCGGCCCCAGGGCGGTACTGTACAGTTTTGATGTGTGTTTAACACTTAACATGCTTTTTTACCTAGTCCTCTCCTGATAGAAGGCTAATACCCTAATGTCAAGAATAAGGTGCTGTGTCCGTCCATGAACTCAGAGAAATGGATTTTCAGGTGAGTACAAAAATCTAATTGTAGCGCCCTCCACTCTTTCTCTCTTGTTTATCGGTTATTTGTGGCTGCAGTCTAGGGGTATCTTGGAGGAGAGAGTGCGGGGTCACCACGCCAAGCTTTCACAGCAGATGTTTGTGTGGTGTGAGCAAAGTTTCTTTACCTTCGGGTCAGTGTTCGGTGTTTGGAGCCTCCGCTTCTTCTGTGGAACAGTGTCTGCCAATAAAAGTCCAACACTCTTTTATTTTCCAATGTCAGGATGAAACACAATCAGTTAGACTCCCTCAACGAACAGACAGGGGGTGTGAATACGAGTAGGCCCAGGCACAATGAACTCTCCTATTCCTTTTTGCTTGCGAATAGGCTTGGCGCACGGTCTCTGCCACCGACCGTGATTTGGTAGTTGCCACCTACCGGGTGAACTGTTGAGACCTCTACCACTGACCCGAGCCGACCAACTGAACCGCTGCCATCATTCTAGCAAAAGAATGATGATTGGTACATGATGATTGGAACATTGGACCGTGATTTGGTAGCTGCCACCTACCGGGTGAACTGTTGAGGCCTCTACCACTGACCCGAGCCGACCAGCTGAACCGCTGCCACCGGTCATGGAACATGAACCACCTTCCGTGTGAATAAGGCCCCTATTTGGTGAAGGCATCCATCCAGACGGTCTCCGGAGGCCCTGTCCCGACACTGGCAATCTGCTGCACCAGATCTACGGGAAGGTCACCTGCGCGGTCCATTACGTCTTAGATTCAGGTACTCAGTCCGTCGGGCACCTTAGGACGATCCCTCCCGGGCGGAACCCAGTTGAAGTAGCTGGGCCCCAGGCCTGGAACAAAGTACCTCACCCCAGACTAAAGGCATTTGGGGTGGCTCCCGAACTCCTGGTGTCCAGGCCTAGGCCGCCTGGACACCGACCACGGACAGCAGCCCTCAGGCTAAAGGTGCCTGGGACTCGACCCCGTGACAAAGATGTCCACCCCCTTCATACCCTCTCCCAGCAAACACAGCGGGTTCCCCGCCGTACAGGTGCTGCGAGAGGCCAAAAAGGGTACGGCACTGCAGTGATGGTTCAACCCCAGCCCACAGGGACAGCGCCACCTGCTGGGCCGCAGGGAACCATACATCACTAGTGTCTCTGCCAGTTTCAAACATGATAGAAAAGTATATACCCGCTACATAATTTTTTCTAGTATCCTAAGGCCTGGACTGTGGGAGATGAAAATGCCCAAACGTCAATGAAAGTAAGCAATGTCCCATCATTGCCCCCAGCTACATCACCATTCTCATCTGCAGATATTGCCCAAATCATCCTCTCTGCTCCTCCCAAGACCACCTGTTCTCTAGCTCCCTTGTCACCTTCTCCAATGCCTGCCTCTGGGACATCTCCCATCCTCTGGAACTCCCTGCCCCAGTATATCCAGTCAGCCCCTACCCTGTCTGCCTTTAGGCGATTCCTGAAAACTCGGTTTTTCAAAGAAGCCTACCCCATCTCCACCTAAGAACTGTACCCAGGTCACCTCCCATCAGATCATCCCCTGCAGAGATTACCTTTTGCATCACCTTCCCCCTTCCTTTAGATTGTAAGCTCCACAAGCAGGGCCCTCCTATTCCTTCTGTATTGAAATTGTACTGCACTTGGTAAACTTTTGGCGCTCTATGAATCCTGTATAATATTAATCATTGGTTTTAGTGAGAGGAACAGTGCCCCATTGTTGGAATCGGTGGGAGAAATGGTGCTACGTAATTTTGTGTTAGTGGAAGAAATAGTCTCCCAAGGGTCAGATGAAGGCAGACAAAGGGCAGACACATCCAGCCACTGGGCTGTAGTATGGAGACCACTGTTCTAAGGTGATGGACCTTAACACTCTGCCCTTTAATGTTTTTGCTGCCAGAGCCATGGTTGCTTTTTTTTTTTTTTTTTTTTACACACATGTTAAAATGCACATTTTATATCTGAAGATTAGTTAAAACCCACAAACCTATATTTTATGAAAGCATTCTCATTCCTTCCTTCTGTCCTTCTCCAAAACATCAAATGGAAATTTCTCTCTGCTGTCTGGACATGTTGCACACTGTAAGCATTTGCCTCTCAGCTGCTGCCTCCCCAATCGGATTCCCTTTTGTGCATCCTGAAGGTGACGGCAGGAACCTCCTTGCTTTGTGCTGCACCATTGGATCAATCGGCGAAGGTATTCGGTCCTATAGTCTGGAGTATAGGATTCCTCCCTTCCCTGTTAGACCCTTTTCACACTGAGAAAGCACCTAAAAAAAAAAAAAAAAAAAGCTCTTCAAAAGTGCCCGGAAAAGCGCAGCAGAAACGCTCAGTGTTTTACTGGCAGTTTAGAAGCGCCTCAGTGTGAAAGGGGTCTTGAAGCATACACTTGCCAGATCTTTTAGTGCTTCATGGGCTTTCCATCATTCTCTGTTTCTCAGATTTGCACCATCACGGTCACAGCCACCTAGGCATCTGTTCACACTTTTCATCTACCAAGTGGATTTTTAGGTCTTTTCCGATGCAAGTTTCAGGTGAAGGTGCCAGAAGCTTCTTTCTAAGAGACCTTTTACACTGGGGCCACCTGTGCGTTAGCGCTAAAGAGCTGCTAATTTTAGCGGCGCTTTATTGCTGTTTAAGCGGTGCTTTTCTTTATCGTACACCACGGGACACAGAGCTAGTCATTACATAATGGGTTAAGGGTCACCAGCGGTGATTGGACACTGGCACAACCAATGGAAGACAGTTCCCCTCCATATAACCCCTCCCATCAGGGAAGTACCTCAGTTTTTTCGCCAGTGTCGAAAGGTGTTGGACGCGTTAGGAGGTGCTAAAGGAAAGCTCTACCAAAGAGACCCTCTGGGGGTAAAAGAGCTATGCTTTCGGATCCATCCAAGACGCCTACAAATGAGCTGAATCTGGATGGGATCCGGGCCTCATCCATGAGGCGTCGCCTGTAATGTCTCTCTTCGGAGGACTGGGCTCTAAGATCCAGCACTTTCGCTATTTCGCTATAAAGTCCTGGTAAGAGTCTTGTACAAGGCCCAGGGGAGAGGTATCCTTTAAATAGGAACCCATATCCCTGAAGGTTGGCACACATAGCCCACCGTGAAGGGTGAAGTTTCGTATCTGTCTGAAATCTTTCAGCAGAAAAACCTGCGGCGTGGATAAGGTGAGATTAGAAGGTCCATAACTAGGTTGGGACCTTTTTCAAAAAATGGATGTCTTCTTTTTTTCCACCACTGGGGGGAGTAAAGAGCTGAATATACTCACCTCACTCTGTTCAGTGTCGGCTTCGGCGAAGTACACTGCTCGTCACCTCCGCTGCTGAGCTTGCTGGGGCACCCCGATCCTCCTTTCGGTGGCCGACCAGACACCTGCAGATGCAGGTAAGTGGGAACAAGGGCTGACGAGAGTCCTCTCTCACTATGGCCACCGCCATAGCGCTAAGGGGCGCGCGCGCGGGAGCGCGCTTTATCGGAGGGGGGGGGGGGCGAAGGCGTGCGCTGGCACGTGGCGCGCGCAGGCACAGAAACGGCGCCAAATTTAAAAGACTGTCAGTGTGAGAAGCACTGCAGCAGCAAGCAAGCTCGTTAGTTCTCTTGTTCCTGGCAGAGAAACACAGCAGCTATACAGGGACGTAAGACTCCATGTGGTTGGATTGGGTACTTCCTAGAAGACATCCATGTTATGCATAGTTATGTGTTAAAAGTTGCATACTTAATGTATTTGCTAAACTGAACACGGTAGTATATGCATTTAGGTACCTTGTATTTTGTCTAAACAGTAAGCCTTCCAGGGGAAGTAATACGGACAAAAAGAGATAAGAAAGCACCACCGCCTGAGAGGAGGCTCTAGCTGTGCTGACTCGGTACCTTCCTCTCCTGTGTTGCCAAATGCACCTGTACAGGATGAGCCATTACCTCTGTCAGGTATGGCGGCTTCCCCAGTGAAGCCTGGGCCTGTATATGTCACTGAGGACACTTTATCAGCTGCCCTAAATAATCTGGAGGAAAAAATTGCTACCTTAATCGCTAAGTCCTCTAAAAAGGACAATAAGCGAAGCAGGTCTCTTCCAGTATTGGACCTCCCTTCAGAAGTACCTGAGGGAGGAGGATGAGGAGGAGGAGGCTACATCAGCAGAGGATGAGGAGCCAGATTTTAAGGTCACAGGTACAATGCTATAGCAGTGCATTTAAGTTAACCTCTGCGGAGGTAACGGAATTACCTGTCTCCTCCCTAGGGTCATTAAGATCCCTGCAAGGTGCATGCTCCTTCCCGGTTCATCCGTTACTAGAGGATCTAATATACGCAAACTGGCAACATCCAGATAAGCGTTTCTCACCTCCAAAAAGGTTTAACATTCTTTATCCTATGGGGGAAATTTTTTTAAAGAAATGGAGCCTGCCTGCGGTAGTTGCGGCTATTTCTTGTGTAAATAAAAACCTGACATGTCCGGTGGATAATGTACAAGGGTTTAAAAGATCCTTCTGAGAGGAAGTTGAAATCCTCCTTCCTTTTGGCCGACTCAATTACCCAACCTGCAGTAGCAGCAGTCGGTATGTGTCAGGTCATCAGCCAACAGGTAAAGCAGGGGCTGAAGGAACTGCCTTCAGAGCAGGCTAGAAATTGGGAAAATTTGCCTAAAGCCTTATGCTTCACAGTGGATGCCATGAGAGATTCTATCATACAGGCATCACGCCTTACACTCCAGCTGGTACAGATGCGCAGAGTACTTTGGCTTAAGCATTGGTCAGCGGAAACCCCATGCAAAAAGCTGTTGGCAAGTTCCCGTACCATGGCGAACGCCTATTTGGGGAAGATTTAGAAAAATATATACAGAAGATATCAAGTGGTAAAACGACTTTTACCTGAGAGAAAGAAAAACAAGAGATCTTGTTTTAAACGCTCTCTCTCCCCAGCTCCCGGGAAATCTGACTCCAACCAGTGGCGGCGGCCTGTTTTAGCCGCCCACAAAAGCCAAGGGGCAAGCTCAGAAGAACAAGAAGCCGTGGGGTGCAAGAGCTAATAAGCAAGCCCCCAAAGCATCTCAGTGAAGGGGCGCCCCCGCTCGGCCGAGTGGGAGGAAGGCTTTGTCAGTTCTGAGCGACTTGGTGGTCAGAAATCCAGGACAATTGGGTAGTATCCACAATATCCTCAGGGTACAAACTGGAATTTCGAGAGATCCCACCTTCTCAATTCCGAGGTTCAAGACTCTCCAAGGATCCACAAAAAAGAGAATCCTTCTTCAAAGGTTTGAATCACTTAATGGCTCAAGGGGTAGTTACAGACGTACCCCAAAAAGAGCGAGGTTCAGGTTTTTACTCAAACCTCTTTGTGATTCCAAAGCCAAATGGAGATGTCAGACCCATCCTGGATCTAAAATCCCTAAATCGGTTCCTGAACGATCGCCATTTTCGAATGGAAACGATCCGATCCGTGGCCGCCACTTTAAAGGGCGGAAAATTCATGGCGCCCATAGATATCAAGGATGCACATTTACACATACCCATCCTCCCCGCTCACCAAAGATTCCTAAGGTTTGCGGTAGAAGATCGCCACTTTCAATTTGTGGCTCTGCCGTTTGGTGTAGCCACCGCGCCCATAGTATTCACAAAGGTGCTAGCTCCTCTGTTAGCAAACCTAAGAACACGGGGCATTGCGGTAACAGCCTATCTGGACGATCTACTAGTAATAGATCAGTCAAAGGAGGGATTGGGTCACGCTGTACACACTACAGTAGGATACCTGGAGCATTTAGGATGGATTATAAATTTACAAAAATCCTCTCTCCAGGCCCAAAGAAGGATAGTGTACCTGGGCATGATCATAGATACAGCCCAAAACGGGGTATACCTGCCAGAACCGAAGATACAGTCTCTGAAAGACCTGATCCACAAGGTCAAAGCAAACAAGAGGCCGTCTATTTGCCTTTGCATGAGACTATTGGGAAAGATGGTAGCCTCCTTCGAGGCGGTCCCTTACGCCCAGTTTCATTCGAGACTACTTCAAGGCAATATTTTAGCTTCCTGGAACAGGAAGAGCCAAGCTCTGGATATACCCATGCGCCTGTCCTCACAAGTACGCCACAGCTTCGATTGGTGGCTAGAAGCCAGGAATTTACGGAAGGGAAAGTCCTTCCTCCCAGTGGCCTGGAAGGTGGTATCTAGGGATGCCAGCCTATCGGGCTGGGGTGCAGTATTCGAGGAGGCTTCTACCCAGGGAACCTGGGCCAAGACTCAGGGGATCCTGCCCATCAATGTGCTAGAGATCCGGGCGGTATATCTAGCCCTCAAAACCTGGACATACAGGTTACAGGGCTACCCAGTTCGGGTTCAATCCGACAATGCTACTGCAGTAGCTTACATCAATCACCAAGGAGGCACCCGCAGTCGGGCAGCCCAAAGAGAGGTGAACCGGATCCTGGCATGGGCAGAAGAGCATGTACCTTGCCTTTCTGCAATCTTCATTCCAGGGATAGAAAATTGGCAAGCAGACTACCTGAGTCGTCAGCAGCTGCTACCAGGAGAGTGGTCTCTTCACCCCGAGATCTTTCAGGCCATATGTCTGAGATGGGGAAACCCAGATGTAGACCTGCTAGCTGCCAGGTTCAACAAGAAATTGGACAACTTTGTGTCCAGAACGAGAGATCCTCTAGCCTACGGGACAGACGCTCTAATAATACAGACGTTCTAATAACTCCATGGAATCAGTTCTCACTGATCTATGCATTCCCTCCGATCCCTCTTCTACAAAGACTGCTTCGCAGGATCAAGGAGGAGGGAATACCAGTAATCCTAGTGGCCCCAAACTGGCCCAGGAGGCCTTGGTACGCCGAGATTGTAAAAATGGCGATAGGAAGGCCCTGGAAGTTTCCACTTCGACACGACCTGCTGTCACAGGGTCCAGTATTCCACCCTTCCTTACAAAGGCTAAAGTTGACGGCCTGGCTGCTGAGACCCACATTTTGAAAAAGAGAGGGGTCTCTGGTCCGGCTCTTTCTACGCTCATTAATGCTAGAAAGCCAGCCTCCAGACTCATCTATCAGAGAGTCTGGAGAGCATACGTTTCCTGGTGTGAATCCAGATGTTGGAATCCTCAGAAATATGAAATAAGTAGGATTCTTGCTTTTTGCCAGTTAGGAGTGGATATGAATTTAGCCCTTAGCACCATCAAAGGGCAAATATCGGCTCTATCAGTCTTCTTTCAGAGACCATTGGCATCTCACTCCCTAGTTCGGACATTCATTAAGGGGGTACTGAGGATAAATCCTCCAGTTAGGACTCCCTTGTGTCCATGGGATTTGAATTTGGTATTGTCAGTGTTGCAAAAGCAACCTTTTGAACCTATTCGCCATATTCCTTTAATTATATTGAGTAGGAAGTTGGCCTTTCTGATTGCTATAGCTTCTGCTAGGAGAGTATCAGAGCTAGCAGCTCTTTCTTGTAAAGAGCCTTATCTAATTTGTCACAAGGACAAAATCGTACTACGACCCCATCCGGCTTTTCTACCTAAGGTGGTGTCGGCTTTTCACTTGAATCAAGACATTGTTCTGCCTTCCTTTTTTCCAAACCCGCGGACGGCGGGGGAAAAATTATTACACTCTCTAGATCTAGTGAGAGCGGTAAAGGTGTATCTGCAAGCAACCGCTCAGATACGTAAAACAGATGTTTTGTTTATTTTACCAGATGGGCCCAAGAAGGGCCAAGCGGTATCAAAATCCACCATTTCCAGGTGGATTAGACAAGTAATTGTTCAAGCTTATGGTTTAAAGAACAGGACTCCTCCTTTTCCTGTTAAGGCGCACTCTACCAGGGCGATAAGTGCTTCATGGGCAGTGCACCACCAGGCTTCGATGGCTCAGATCTGTAAAGCTGCAACTTGGTCTTCAGTCCATACATTTTCCAAATTCTATCAAATAGATGTGAAAGGACATGAGGATTCCGCCTTTGGGCGAAGTGTGCTGCAGGCAGCAGTATAGGGCTTCTGGTCCGCAAGCGGCCTGTTTTGATCTGTGTCTCCCCCCCTTCATATGAGCATTGCTCTGGGACGTCCCATTATGTAATGACTAGCTCTGTGTCCCGTGGTGTACGATAAAGAAAATAGGATTTTTATAACAGCTTACCTGTAAAATCCTTTTCTTGGAGTACACCACGGGACACAGAGGTCCCCCCCTTCTTATGGGAACCTTACTGCTTTGCTACAAAACTGAGGTACTTCCCTGATGGGAGGGGTTATATGGAGGGGAACTGTCTTCCATTGGTTGTGCCAGTGTCCAATCACCGCTGGTGACCCTTAACCCATTATGTAATGACTAGCTCTGTGTCCCGTGGTGTACTCCAAGAAAAGGATTTTACAGGTAAGCTGTTATAAAAATCCTATTTTTGGCCACTAGCAGGGCGCTTTTAACCACTTCAATACAGGGCTTTTTATACCACCTCAATACCGGGCCTATTCTGGCACTTCTCTCCTACATGTACCAATCATCATTCTTTTGCTAGAAAATGACTCCGAACCCCCAAACATTATATATGTTTTTTTTTTATCAGACACCCTAGGGAATAAAATGACGGTCATTGCAACTTTTTATCTTGCACGGTATTTGCGCAATAATTTTTCAATTGCCTTTTTTTTGGGCAAAAAAATGGTTTCATGAATTAAAAAATAACAAAACAGTAAAGTTAGCCCAATTTTTTTGTAAAATATGAAAGATTGTTACGCCGAGTAAATGGATACCTAACATGTCACGCTTTAAAATTGCGCACACTCATGGAATGGTGCCAAACTTCGGTTCTTAAAAATCTCCATAGGCGACGCTTTGAAAATTTTTACAGGTTACCAGGTTAGAGTTACAGAGGAGGTCTAGTGCTAGAATTGTTGAACGCGCTCTAACGCACGCGGCGATAGCTCATATGTGTGGTTTGAACGGCGTTTACATATGTGGGCGGGACTTGCGTGTGCGCTTGTTTCTGGGCGCGAGCTACCGGGGACAGGGGTGTTTTTAATTTTTAATTTTTATTATTTCACTTTAATTATTTTTATTTTTACACTTCTTTTTTGAAAAAAAAAATTTTTTTTTTGATTACTTTTATTCCGATTACAAGGAATGTAAACATCCCTTGTAATAGGAATAGTGTGTGACAGGTCCTCTTTTTGGAGAGATGCGGGGTCAATAAGACCACACATCTCTCCTACAGGCTGGAAAGCATGAGATCGTGAAAAAAATTTCACCGATCTCATGCTTACTAGCCGCAATCGCGACTTTGTTTACTTCTGAGAACCCGGGCGTGACGTCATCACATTGCGCCCGGGCCTCTGACGGTCATAGAGATGACTGGTGACCATCTGGTCACCAGTCATCTCTATGCTTGTCATGTGACAAGACAGCGGCGCTGGACGATTCTTTCTCCGGGCCCCCGATGGCACGGAAGAGCCCGGAGAAGCACCGGATGGCGGCGGGAGGGGGGGGGGATGTCCCCTCCCGCCGCCTATAAGAACGATCAAGTGGCGGAACCGCCGCTATGATCATTCTTATCATGTGCAGAATCGCCGGCTGAAGATAAGGATATATCTGAATGATGCCTCTAGCTGCAGGCATTATTCAGATATCCCCCCACAAAGCCCAGGATGTCATATGACGTCCACCCAGGATGGGAGATCCCATCTGTGGACGTCATTTGACTATGGGCGGGTAAGGAAGTGGTTAACCCCTGCTAGCGGCTGAAAAAGGGGTTAAAAATGCCCGTGTTGCAGCGCTTCCGAAGCACTTTTCAGGTGCTTTGAAAGCGCTGCCCATTCATTTCAATGGGCAGCACTCCCAAACCGCCCCAAAGATGCTGCTTGCAGGACTTTTTCTAATGTCCCGCAAGCGCACCGCCCCAGTGTGAAAGCACTCAGGCTTTCACATTTGGGCGGCATTCGAGGTAGTTTATAGGTGCTTTACAGGAGCTATTTCTAGTGCTAAAATGCCTGAAAACTGCCTCAGTGTGAAAGGGGTCTTAGTCTGTCAACCTTTTGGACCCATTTGTTACGTGGGCCTGTAGGCTTTGTTTGCTGTGTTGGCCCCTTCTCAATTGGACTGCTTTTGAACATCCCATCATAAGCATTAATTGGCCTTTGTCCTGGACTTTGACTAAGGAAAAAAAATGTTTTGGCTTTGTTGTAAATTCTATTTCTCTGAGTAAAGTACAGAATACAGCCCCCCCCCCCCCCCCCCGCTGATGGGTAAATCTGATCTGGGTGATCCAAACAGTTGCTTGTTGCCCATATCATATATCGTATTAGTAAATTTGTTTTAGCTGCATATATGCACTGATGTCCTTGAGCATTCATATGTTTCAAGCAAAGGCAGCACTGGTGTCTACAGATCAATTCTGCATGTTAATTGGCTTATTTTAGTATTTGATTGTATTGCCTAACCCATCCATGTGTTCTCATTTTTTTTAAATTGATATTCTTCTAATAATTCAATCCATTCAGTGTTAATAGTAAGGCATTTTGTCAGTGCTTTTATTTTATTCTTGTCTATTTGCTTTTCCCTTGTCAGAAAATTCCATGGCTACGAGACCCTTAAGGAGTACTATGAAGCAGAAAGTTGTGTTCGATATTTACAGAATGTAAGTTTTTTTGTTTTTTTTTATATAGCACACAGCGCCATTAGAGTTCACCTAATAGATAGTGGTGTAGAGTGAAGACATTTGTGTAATAAGGCCTCTCATAAATGCAATTGTGAAATGGGTTTTTATGAAATGGTGAAGGAGGGTTGATTGAGGACTTGTCTGTGATTTTGAATCTCCCTGCTGACTTCTTATATCGGGTGGTGGGGGCGGAGAGAAATGTCTCACTTTTACTGCAGTGTTTTCTGTAGTGTAAGGATCCATGCACATTGGGCTTAAAAATAAAAAAATGCTGCTTCTACAGAAATTTTTAGTTTTTTGCCTGTAGGAGCCGCTTAAAGCAGCTCTTCACTGCATCACAAACCAAAAACACTATTTACTCTTTCGTTCATGGACGGACACAGCTTCCTATTGACAAGTGGGTATTATCCTTCATTTAGGAGTGACTAGGCAGAAAACTTGTAGAAAGTGTTAACACATCACACCTTATACAGTACCGCCCATGGGGCGGACCCTCTGGGTATAACCCCTCTCTCTGCACCTCGCAGATCAGTTTTTTTTTCTGCCTAGTAAGGAGAAGGACATGGCTCCCTTCAGGCCCACTGGTCCGGGGGATTTTTTTCTACGTTGGTTTTTGTTTCCTGCGATCTTCGATCGACTGGGTGACAGGCTGGATCCCAGATCCCTTGTAGCCTCCCCAGTTTCGGCCATCGAGCGTGTGCCGACCCTAGCTACGCGCTGGGTTTTCCACGACATGCCCGTCGCCCCACGGGTGGCCAGTGAGCTTCGCGCTCCAGGGCAGGCATATGATCATTCCCTAGGGTTCAATCACAGCAGGCCAGGCCGACAGTCACCTCCGTGCATGGAAGATGATCTGTCCGGAATGTCTTCCAGCATAATCCATGCAGGAAAGGTAAGTAGCTCCCCTGATTCGGCAGGGTGACTTGGCTGGACATTCCTGGAGAGATCAAGTAAGTGGTTGTGGCCCTTTCTTTCCTCTCTCCCTGCCTTCCCTCCTCCCTGGGCTCTGAGCTAAGGCTGGTTACTGGGTGCTGGGGGTCACCTAGGGGGCTCCATCTGGAGCAGGACTGCGCTGTAGGCCGTCATTAGAAATGTCATTTTGCTGCTTATCTGTGTGTGCTTTCTCCCTCCATGCTGTCGGCGGCCATTTTCTTGTGCTCCACGCCTCTTTGGCCTCTGTTGACTGTTCGGCGGCCATTTTCTTATGGTTCACGCCTGTATGTATATACCATTTTTTTTGTGGTCCCTGTCCGCTTTTGCCTCTATTGACGGCTCGGCGGCCATTTTCTTAGGGCCCACACTGGTTTCAGTACGGCCGCTTGGCGCCCATTTTGCGGAAGTCTCGGCCTCTAGGGTGCATTTCACTGGCGCAAAATCATACAGAGACATGCTGATAAGGATCAGACTGACACAGACAGCGGTGGGAGAGCATCTCAGGCGGGAGCAGACGGCAGCAATAGCAGTACCGTTCTAAGGGTGGCGAGTCTTCTGTGAGACCCTGCATCTCTGTGGCAGCTAGGAGGGTGGCCTATTGATGCCTTGCCTGGAGTCCCTGGGGGTCAGGCGCGTGGGTCAGCATGACGTCAGAAGAGACGTCTTCTTCCCGGAAACACCTGAGTTGGCAGCTGGTGCCCCTGGAGGCTTTTGTTGCCAAGGTGGAAGCGGCGCATGGGAACACGGGGGGTGGTAAATGCCCCCGTCCCCAGCCATCTTCTGGGGATAATTCTGATGCAGAACCAAGCCCGGCTGTGGCTCAGGGCCCGGATTCTGATGCATCAGAGACTGCAGACCGTGACCGGTCGGACAGTGAGAATGACTCCAAGTCCAGGTCAGCATGCGAAAAGGCTTTGGTATCTGACCTCATCACTGCAAAATTGGAGAATGCTACAGAAGCAGCAGAGACACCGGTCCCCTTTTGGGTTCCGTAAACCAGCCTGCACTGCTAAGGTGTTTCCTTGTGTGTCTTATCTTGATAAGCTTTTGTACAAGGAGTGGGTAAACCCACTGAGGGTTTTTGCACCCCCAAAAATTTGCGGTTCGGTACCCCTTGAAGAGATTTTCCTGAAAAAATTACCTCCCCCCGATAGTGCACCCCCCTGTGTCCAGACTTAACAAGTTACCACGATTTCAGTGGAAGGGGCTCCTGTCTTCAGGGACACTCGCTATCTTTACACAGTGGGGGGCTCAGCGGTGCGTCCAGCATTGGCTATGGTTTCCTGATGTCTCGGACACTTACTGAGTAGGCAAAGATGCTACTCCAGGGGTTAAAAGCACGGGAGATTCCTCCGAATGAGGTAGCTCTGGCCAACCAGTTGGTACAGGGCCCTTAAGGCTGTCTGCGAGTCAGACATGGATACTATCCCCTTGCTGTCTTGGGCCTCGGTTTATGCGGTGGCGTTACCCCGCCTGATCTGGCTAAGGTGCTGGTCTGCGGACCAATCTTCCAATTAGGCCCTGTTGGATCTGCCCTTTTAAGGCGACAGACTTTTTGGGGCCTCTCTGGATGACATCATTAAAGATGCCACAGGAGGTAAGAGCACGTTGCTTCCACAATCCAAAAAAGGTAAGGAGCCACGCCATAGGCAAGGGCCTCCTTCACTGCACACAAGTGGTTCTTTTGTCCGCCTAGTGTGGCAGGTAAACAACCCCAGCCCGATTAAAGCGCCTGCTAAGCGACAGAAGCGTCCCTGGGTTCGCAAGCCCAACCTTGCTTGCCTAGCGAACAGATTTTTTCCCTCTAAACCACCAGCTTCAGCTGACCTTTCGGGAAGCCCTATAGGGTCCAAGACCTGCTAATATGCAGGGTGGGCCTTCCTGCCTTAGTACAGGAACGGGTTCAGGGGTTCTACTCAAATCTGTTTGTAGTGCTGAGGAGGGGGGTTCGTCCAATCTTGGATCTCTGGACCCTCAACTGCTTTGTGAAGGTACAAAGATTCCGGAAAGGAGTTGGCTCGCTCTGTTGTCTCTGCCCTCCATCCAGGGGATTTTCCGGCATCCTTGATCATCAAGGACGCATGCTTGCATGTCTCCATATGCACCAGGCATCAGATGTCTGCGTTGGCAGCCGGGGAAGACCAGTACCATTGGTGGCTCTCCCCTTTGGCCTGGCATCGGCACCAAGGGTGTTCACCAAGGTGCTTGCCCCGATTCTGGCCCTACTAAGACAGCGTGGCATCGCTATCATGGGCAACTTGGACCATCTTCTTCTGAGGGTCACTTCAAACTCAAAATTAAAAGTGAGCGTGTCTATAACCTGTCAGACCCGCCGATACTTGGTTGGGTGCTGAACACCCAGAAGTCCGTATTGGTACCGTCCCAACTCCTAGAGTATCTAGGATTGATTCTGGACTCCTCAGAGGCAAAAGTATTTTTCTCCCTATGGGAAAGTTGCAGACCCTTTGGGCTGCGGTGTGGCAGTTGACATCCCAAAGATGGTTGTCACGCCACTTTTGCAGGCGAGTCCTGGGCCTCATGGTAGCCCCCTTCGAGGCGGTACCATAGGCACTATTTCACATGCGAGTGTTACAGAAGGCAACTCTGTCCTGAAGGGTCAAGTGCCCTTCATCCCTGGATTATCAAAATCCGGGTGAGCCACCTAATCAGGACCTCCCTAGTTGGTGGCCGACATCACCAGCATTTCTGTCTGGGAAGTCGTTCCTTCCTTTTTACTGGATGGTGAACGCCTGTCTTCCCGGTTGCAGAGGAGTCAGAGGAGCTCAGTCTACCTGGGTTGCTGGACTCTGGAGGAATCCCACTTGCAGATCATTGGCCTGAAATGCGGGCGATCTGGCTTTGCCTCTCCACATGGTCTGAGGCTACAAGGGCGTCCAGTCTGAATCCAGTCGGACAAACACCACAGTGGTGGCGTATGTCAATCTTCTAGAAGGAACAAGCAGCTCTGCTGCAGCATCGGAGGTTGCTCACCTCCTAAGGGGGGCAGAAAGGAGCATACCAGGCCTGTCGGCAGTATACATTCCGGGTGTGGGAAACTGGCAGGCGAACTACCTGAGTTGCCAGATGCTGGACCATAGAGAATGGTCTTTACACCCAGAGGCGTTTCAGCTCCTTTACCAGAGGGGAAGCACGCCAGTCGTATATCTCCTGGCTTCTCAAATCAATCGGAAGGTATTGAGGTTTGTGGCCAGGTCAAGAGACCCATAAGCAAACGCGACCGATGCGTTGATGGCACTGTGGAGTCAGTACCGGCTAATCTATGCCTTTTCCTCCTCAGAAGCTCCTTCCTCATCTGCTTCGCAGACTGGAGGCAGAGAGGATTTCAATGGTCCCAATTGCTCTGAATTGGCCTCGGCGTCCTTGGTACGCCGATCTAGTGCATCTGGTAGCAGACGCCTTTTGACATCTACTGCTAACAAGGACCTGCTGTCGCCAGGTCCCATACACCATCCTGTTTTTTTTTTGTTTTTTTTACAGCCACTGGCTTAACGGCATGGCTTGAGAGCCAGGTGCTAAGAGAACGGGGCCTGTCAGACTAGGAAGATTACCATCGCACTTGGAAGACCTGCATATCCATTTGTGAGGAAATGAGGTGGCATCCGCATACTTATTTGGTTCCAGAGTCCTGCTGTTCTCAGCAGGGAACGGGCCAAAAATTTTACTTTAAGTACAATTAGGGGGCAGGTATCTGCCCTGGCTGTCTTTTTCAATGACCCCTGGTGGCTCACTCTCTAGTGAGAACATTTGTACAGTGGGTTTGGCAGGCGGCCCCTCCGGGCCACCCTGCACTACCTCCGTGGGGCTTGTGTAGCAGACGTCCTTTTGGTGTCTACCACTACGAGAGGACCTGCTGTCGCAGGGTCCCATATGCCATCCTGCTTCCAGTCAATGGCTTTAACGGCATGGCCCTTAAGTGCCTCAGAAACCACCGTTTGAGAACATCAGGGAGATTCCCTTGTTGACACTTTCTCAAAGTGGTCCCTTTGGTGGCTGTTATGCCAGTAAGACAGGTTTCTGAGCGGACAGCCTTGTCATGCAAGCCTCCTTATCTGATCTTCCACGAGGATAAGGTGGTGCTGCGTCCGCAGCCTTCTTTTCTTCCTAAGGTCGTGTATCGACCTTCCATCTCAAGGAAGACATTGTACTGCCATCCTTGTGTCCTCATCCGTCGAATTCTAAGGAGACGACGGTGCATTTCCTGGACGTTGTCCAAACTCTGAGGGTATGCTTGTCTGGTACTGCTCCGTTCCAGAGTCCAGACTCACTGTTTGTTTCGGTGGCTGGTCCCAAGTAGGGCCCAGCGGTCTGGTCGGCCACCATCTCTAGGTGGATCCGACAGATCGTTAACAGGCTTACGCCATGAAGGGTCAGGCGCCTCCCTTTCCCGGCGCATTCGACCAGGGCAAGAGGTGCCTCTTGGTTTACGTCAGTTAAGACTGTTTTCTGAGCCGGCAGCCTTGTCTTGCTCCTTATCTGATCTTCCACAAGGATAGGTGGTGCTGCGTCCGCAGCCTTCTTTTCTACCTAGGGTCGTTCGACCTTCCATCTCAAGGAAGAGATTGTACTGCCATCCTTGTGTCCTCATCCGTCGAATCCTAGGAGACGACGTTGTATTTTTGGACGCTGTCCAAGCTCTGAGAGCATCAAGCGTCTGTTTCACCAGGTGTGTAAGGCGGCGACCTGCTCGTCCGTTCACACTTTCACTAAACTTTACAAGTTGATGTGTGTGCATCTTCGGATGCTTCTTTCGGCCGCAAGGTATTGCAGGCGGCTGTATAGAGTTGCAACTCCTCCGTTGAGGAGCTCTTTTTTGTTTTGGGGTGAAGTTGTTTTAATGCTGTTCCCACCCCTCGTTTTTGACACTGCTTTGGGGCGTCCCACTTGTTAATAGGAAGCTGTGTCCGTCCATGAACGAAAGAGTAAAAAGGATTTTTCTTACCATCCATGGACTGACACGGTGTCTCTTTACACTTTACACGTGGGTTATGTCCCTGCTTGCAGGAGAAGACCTAGGCAGAATGTGAAATGTTATACATACATTCTAAAAGCCATAGCTGAACAGCCCCACCCAGGGGGTGGTCCCTCCGGACATAACCCTCCCACTACAGTCAGCAGACTTCAGTTTTTTTCTGCCTAGCAGAAGGAGAAGACGTGGCTCTCTCAGGAGCCAGTCTCCTGATCTATTTTTATTCCTTTTCTGGAATTCTTTTTTATTTTATTTTTGAGAATTTTCTATCAACTGTCGGCTGGGCAACAGGGTTGGGTACAAGATATCCTCGTAGTCTTCCCTGTCCGACCATCGAGCGTGCTGATCCTCGCCTTGTGTGCGTGAGACTCAGTTCACGACAGGCCCCATGACTCCAGGGGTGGCCGGGTTTGCTTTCATGCTCCCACGGTCCTCTCAAGACTGAACAGTTCCTGACTGACTGTATCTTTCGCGGTGGACCGGGCCGACAGCTACTCAGTACTGCACTGTGATAGTCCTGTCAGAAACACACCAGTGGGTCCCTCAGGGGACGGGTAAGTAGTCTCTTCTGCCTGCAGGTGAGTACAAAAGGCTGTGTGTTTCTCTGTGGGGGATTTTCCCTGTCTCCCCCTGTATTTCATTGTCACTCTCTGTCACCATTGCTGTGCTGTGTGGGTTGCCTGGGGGTCACACTGTTCTTGGAGGGGCTAATGCTGGTCTGCAGATATGCTTGGGGCCTTTTTTTGTGTGTTTTGGGGCCTGAGCGCCGAGTGGCGCTGTGTGTGCTGTTTTTTTTCACTTTTGCTTAGTCATGGCGGCCATCTTGCCGCGGATCGCCTCAGTGAAGTGCGGCGGCCATTTTCTTGTAGCCCGCGCGCTCTTCAGCACTAGTTTTGGCCTCTAGCACTGCTGTAACAGTGCGAATCTCCTCACAATCTCCTCACAGCTCACCAGCGCTGACACAACGCGGTACAGACAGCGGAACTGAGCGGTCCCTGGTCCGGTTTAGTGAGTCCCCTGGGTGCCCCCTCCTCAGTCAGCACAGCCTGTGGGTGGACTTTTTATCTGAGGAGTCTCAGAGGGGGGCAATATGGAGTCTGTCACCAGCTTCCCCTAAATGTCAGTGGACAACAGGCAGTGCTTCAGCACCTGCGGTCCCTAGGGACCAGTTGTGGGCAGTCCTGGAATCATTTCTGACCAGGATGGGAGCTGTGTGCAAGCGCAAGGGAGCAAAAAAGCGCCCTCTCCCCACTTTACTTCATGAGGGCAGTGCGCTGATTCAGATATGGGCCTAGCCACTACCGCTCAGGACCCTAGTTCTGAATGTATTGGATGGTTTTGAACAGGACATTCCTTATGAGGAAAACTCCAGTTCTGAGTCAGTAAATGACAGGGCGCTTGTTAGTGTACTCATGACTGCGGTGAGGGACACTCTCAAGCTAAAATGCTGCGGATGCAGAACCTCAGGCGGATACAGTCTCCTTTGGTTCTTTTAAGGCCAGGCCTTCTAAAGAGGTTTTTCCATATGTACTTTCTTTGACCAGCTCATTGATAAGGTCTGGGAAAAGCCGCAGAAGAATTTTTTTATGGTCCCGCGGCGTTTGTCTATCAGATACCCCTTGAAGATGCCCTACTTAAAAAGCGGGCTGACCCTCCAGTCGCCCGGTTGAACAAGGCCATCACTCTCCCGATGGAGGGGACTCCTGCATTTGAGGACCCCACTGACAGGAGGTCAGAAGTGGTGAGCAGAGCCATGTTTGCCTTGTTGGGATCCGCCCTACGGCCTGTGGTAGCGGCGACCCTTGTGTCTTAAACACTTACAGGTTGAGCAAAAATGTTGCACCTAGCTGTACAGGAGCATAATCTTCCTCCAGACACAGTTGCTTTGGCCCACCAACTGGTTCAGGGCCTGGTTTATGTGTGCGACGCCACATTGGACGCGGCCCCTTTAATATCCAGGGCCTCTGTCTCGGCGGTGGTATTGCGTCGTCTTATCTGGTTGAAGTGCTGGTCTGCTGACCTAGCCTTAAGAAGCTCCTGACGGATCTACCATTTAAAGGTGGTAGACCTTTCGGTGCTGCTCTGGATGACATCGTCATGGATGTCATGGGAGGTAAAAGCACTCTTCTTCCTTAGACTAGCAAGGGTGAGGAGGCCCGCCGCAAACAGGGGCCTTCCTTTCCAGCAAAACAGGGTTTTTTTCGTCAGTCAGAGTCCACGGGTAGGCCCTCTCAGACTGACGGCAGTGCGGCTGGTGGGCACAAGTGCCCCTGGGTGCGTAAGCCGAACAAGCGGCTCCCAAGCCCGCCTCCGCGTGAAGTCTTGCCTCCGCCCGACTCTGGGGTGGGGGGACGACTTCGCAGGTCACAAATCGGTGGTCCTCCCGAATCTCCGACTGGTGGGTGTGCGAGGTGGTCACCTCAGGATACAGGATAGTATTCCGATCTTGGCCCCCAGACAGATTTTTTCCCTCAAATCTTCCTCTCCTTCCTACCTGTCGGGCAGCCCTCTTGGGGGCTGTACAGGATTTGATCAGGTCCGGAGTGATTGTGCCGGTTCCGTCACAGGAGAGTTTTCAGGGATTCTACTCAAATCTGTTTGTCGTCCCAAAAATAGGACGTGGTTCGACCTATCCTGGACCTCAAGGCCCTGAATGCCTTCGAGAAGGTGCAGAAATTCTGCATGGAATCCATTCGCACAGTGATCGCTACACTCCACCAAAGGGATTTTCTTCTGGCGTCAAGTCACCAGAAGTTTCTGCGCTTTGCGATCAGCGAAGTCCACTATCGATTGTGGCTCTTCCTTTCGGCCTAGCCTCGGCACCAAGGGTGTTCACCAAGGTGCTTGCTCCGGTTCTAGCCTTCTGTTACAGCGAGGTATTGCTGTCGTGGGCTATCTGGACGATCTTCTGCTAAGAGCAGAAAGTGGATCAGACTTCGAGGAAAGGTGACTATCGTCAATTAGACCCTCAGGGACTCGGGTGGTTCCTGAACATTCAGGAGTCAGTCCTGGTCCCGACTCAGTGTCTGGAGTATCTAGTTCTGATTCTGGACTCCTTGGAGGCAAAGGTATCCTACCTCTGGAGAAGTTGCTGACACTTCAGTCTGCGGTGCGGGTGCTGACATCCCAAAAATGGTTGTCAATCCGTTTTTTGCATGAGAGTCCCGAGACTCGTGGGGGCCTCCTTTGCGGCCGTTCCGTATGCCCAATCACACACCAGGGCATTGCAGAAGGAGATCTTGTCCACCTGGGACAAATCCCCGTTGTCCTTGGATCTTCAGATCCAGGTGATTCACCTGGTCAGGGCACCCCTGGCATGGTGGTTGAGATCCTCGGCTCTTCGGTCCGGAAAGTCGTTCCCCTCCCATCCAATGGACGGTACTCACGACGGACACCAGCCTGACGGGCTGGGGTGGAGTCTGGGGAGTCCTGTCGGCTCAGGCCTTGGACTCCGGACGAGCCCGTTTACCAATCACTGTTCTGGAAATACGGTCTATCTGACTGTGTCTCTCCTCAGGTCGGAGAGAGTACGGGGTCGCTCCATCAGGAGCCAGTCGGACACCGCCACGGCGGTGGCGTATGTAAACCATCAAGGGGGAACTCGGAGCTCAGCTGCGGCTTCCGTGGTAGTCCGTATCCTGAAGTGGGCCGGAAGAAACGTGCCGGCTCTGTAGGCCATTTTACATTCTGGGCTTAGACAATGGGCAGGCGGACTATCTGAGTCCCCAATCGCCAGACACCGGACCAAGAAGAGTGGTCCTTGCATATTTCAACTCCTTTACCGACGGTGGGGCACGCCGTATGTGGACCTGATGGCCTCTCGACTCAATGGCAGGGGTCAAGGTTGTGGCCAGATCCAGGGATCCTTGGGCGATGCCTCGGATGCGTTGGTGGCCCCATAGGGTCCTTATCGCCTGATATAAAACTCTGGCGATCCTAATTGTTCCGGATTGGCCTCAGCATCACTGGTACGCTGATCTGGTACGTCTCGTCGCGGACGTTCCCTGGCGGTTGCGTTAAAAGCCAGGTGTTGAGGGACCGAGGTCTCTCGGACTCGGTCATTTTGACCATGTTAAGGACACGGAAGTCTTCCTCCAGGCAGATCGATCACCGTGCCTGGAAAGCTTATATCGCCATGTGCGAAGCGCTGGACTGGCGTCCTCGGACGTATTCCGTCCCCAGAATCCTGCGTCCTCTGCAGTGTGGAGTGACCCAAAAGCTTGCTTTGAGTACCATCAAGGATCAGATTTCGGCCTTGGCCGTCTTCTTTCAGCGACCTCTAGCGGGTCATTTTCTTAGTTAGCACTATGTGTTGGGGGTTCGCCATGTGCTCCCTCCTGTCAAGCCTCCTCTCCCACCGTGGGATCTGAATTTGGTGCTCTCGGTCCTCCAGGAACCTCCTTTTGGGAATATCCGGGATATTCCCCTCTTGTCTTGTCTCAGAAGGTGGCCTTTTTAGTGGCAATCACTTCTGTTTGACGAGTGTCTGAGTTGGCGGCTTTGTCTTGCAAGTCGCCATATTTAGTCATCCATAAGGATAAGGCGGTGTTGCATCCGCGACCTTCTTTTTTTGCCAAAGGTGGTGTCGACCTTTCACCTACATGAGGACATTGCCCTCCCGTCCTTGTGTCCTCACCCATCGCATCCCAGAGAGTTTGCGCTGCACATATTGGAGGTGGTACGAGCCTTACGGGTGTACCTGTCTGCTACTGCTTCTATTCGGAAGTCCGACTCACTGTTTGTGACTGTCTCTGGTCCATAACAGGGCCAAGCGGTTTCGTCTGCCATCATTTTTAGGGGAATCAGACAAACCGTCATTCAAGCCTATGCTCTCAAAGGGCGGGCGCCTCCCTTTCCGGTTACGGCGCATTCCACCAGGGCAATTGGTGCTTCCTGGGTTTCCCGACATCAATCGTCGGTTGCACAAGTGTGTAAGGCGGCGACCTGGTCGTCCGTTCATGCCTTTTAAGTTTTATAAGGTAATGTGGCTGCATCTTCGGATGCTTCCTTCGGCCGCAGGGTGCTGCAGGCCGCTGTTGAAAGTTGCGACTCCTCCGTTGAGGAGCTCTGCCTTATTGGAGTGAAGTTTTGGTTTTTCAATTTATACTGCTCCCATCCCTCTTGACACTGCTTTGGGACATCCCACGTGTAAAGTGTAAAGAGACACCGTGTCAGTCCATGGATGGTAAGAGAAAATAGGATTTTTTGTACTCACCGTAAAATCCTTTTCTCTGACATCCATGGACTGACACGGCACCCACCCTTCCTTTTAAGTTTGTACTGCTTTGTTACGAACTGAAGTCTGCTGACTGTAGTGGGAGGGTTATGTCCGGAGGGACCGCCCCCTGGGTGGGGCTGTTCAGCTCTGGCTTTTAGAATGTATGTATAACATTTCACATTCTGCCTAGGTCTTCTCCTGCAAGCAGGGACATAACCCACGTGTAAAGTGTAAAGAGACACCGTGTCAGTCCATGGATGTCAGAGAAAAGGATTTTACGGTGAGTACAAAAAATCCTATTTCTTTCTCGTACATCACGGGACACAGAGCGGCATAGTCATTACTATGTGGGTTATATAGATACCTTCAGGTGCTGGCACTGGCAACTTCCAAAACCGGAAGTACCATCCCCTATATAAGCCCCTCCCATCCGGGAGCACCTCAGTTTTTTGCCAGTGTCTAAGGTGTTGGCCAAGAAGTAACATGTGTTTTTCACTGAGCTTGCATACAGGTTCTTTTGGGCCTCAGTAAGCTATTCCGGATCCGACCAAAAAAGCTTCATAGCTAAACGGTCGGTACCCGGGCCTTGCAAATAGAAGAGCAAGGTTTTGCCTGTAATGCCTCTCTTAGGAGGGCTGGACCCTGGGATCCAGAGCTCTGGTCATACCCACGACCAAGATGTTTTCTGTGCAGGGTGCTATACAGGTCCAGGGGAGTGGAATCCTTGGGAACCCGGTCCCTGAAGGTTTAATTACAATGCCTGCCGTGATAGGTGAAGTTTGGGCTTCTGTGGACCAAACAGAGTCCTGCGGCGAGGAAAAGCTAAGTGGGGGCCCTCAGGAACTTGGTTCTATTGGGGGACCCCCAAGCCTATTTTGTCTTTCTGCCTGTTACCTAAGGTATTCCCGCTAATATTCTGTGTATGCCTGTTACTACTGAGAAAATGTAAAAATTTTAATATTAGGCAAGAAAAAAAAAAAATGTGTAAGACCGCGGTACCTGTGTTACACTAGAGGCCGCTATGGTTCTTTTTCTTGTAATGTGGATTTTTTTCTTCCAAAATCAAATCCAGGCAGTTGGTAAGTTCTCTGCTGGGAAGCTGTCTCCTCTGCCCTGTTGCTGCGCTCATCCATCCCAGGGCCCTGCGGCAGGGACCCTGGCTCCCATCTAGCTCCTTATTTTTTCAAAAAAGGCGCGCGTGCGCGGGCACGCGCCTCTAATATATAGAGGCGATCTGGAAAAAGGGGCGGAGCGGGTGGATGACGCTCGGTGTGCGCCGCGGCGCTACTGCGCATGTGCGGGCGTCCAGCGTGTTTTAAAGCACAATTACAGCTGGCTATTGAAGTGCACAGACAGAGCTAGCAACAGTAAAAAGGCACACAGAGGCGGTTGATGCAGGCATCCCCTAGAAAGGCACTTTAGTAGACACCAACTGTTATATAGCAGCAATTGTGCTAGACTATTCTCAGTAAAAGTGGTGTTTTTACGGCTGGAATACCTCAGCTTTAGGCTTAGGAATATGCCGTCCAGAAGCTCCGGAACTGAATCTTCCAGGAAGCGAAGGGGGTCTCATCGGGCTCTGAGGTCTTGGGCATGCTTCTGCTGCACCAGTCTCCCCTGAAAATTCAGAGGTAAGTGACCGTAGAGACCCCGCAGGGGTACTTGGTACTGTGGCTGTCCTCGGTTCATCTGCTCCTGTGTATGTAACAGAGGAGGTTTTTTCCTCAGCTCTGGGAGGATTAGAGAGAGATTGTCAACATTGATCGCTGCCTCCCTGTCAGGGAAAGCACGCCCGATCTCCGTCTCCTCCTTCAGAGTGCCTGTTAGCAGAGCAACAGTCCCATACAGGGATCGACCTGCCTGAAGGGGATCAGGATGAGGTTGATTCTGTTATAGAGGAATCAACAGTGGAGGAACCTTTCTCAGCATCTCAAGCTGAAAGATTATGGGTTCAGTCTCTGACTAACATGGTCCGATCAGCATTTAAAATGCACCTTGCGGAACCATCAACCACTACTGTATCCTCGTTGGGGTCGCTAGAAGCCACCAGACTGTCTGTTCTTTTCCACTTCACCCTTTACTGGAAGGGCTCATTTACCAGGATTGGGAACATCCTGAGAAAATATTTATTCCCCCCAAGAGATTTCCGGTGGTCTATCCCATGGAGGATAAGTTCATCAAAAAATGGAAGGTCCCTACAGTGGACGCAGCCATCTCTTGTGTGTATAAATCACTGACATGTCCAGTGGATAATGTCCAAATGTTCAAGAACCCAATAGATAAAAAATTGGAGTCCTTATGAAAATCTGCTTCTTTTAACAGCAAGCTTGGTGACACAACCAGCAGTGGGGTCTGCTAAGCAGTGAAGGATCAGTTGAAACAGGTCTTGAGGGACTTGCCAGATCAGCAGGCCTTGCCCTTACTGATCTACCTAGAGCTTTAAGCTTTAACCTCCTGTTGGCACTAGAACAACTATTGCTCCAAGGAGTAATTATGGAGGTTCCCCTGGAAGAATGGGGGTTCAGGTTTTACTCAAACCTCTTTACAGTCCCGAAGCAAACGGGGACGTGAGGCCCATATTAGTTCTAAAAGGGCTAAACAAATTCCTGTATATCAGGACTTTCCGATGGAGTCGATCCGATCGGTGGCCACTGCCCTACAAGGGGAGGAATGGTTAGCCGCGATCGACATCAAAGATGCTTATTTGCACATTCCCATCTTTCCAGTCCACCAAAAATTTCTACGCTTTGCAGTAGAAGGGCGCCATTTTCAGTTCAGAGCCTTACCCTTCGGTCTGGCCACAGCACCACGAGTGTTTACAAAAATTCTGGCCCTTTATTGGCCAATCTAAGAACACAAGGTGTAATGATAATGGCATATCTAGATGACTTGTTGCTGATAGACCACTCAGTGAAAAAACTAGACGTAGTCGTTCACAAGACAATCAAGTATCTGGAATCTCACGGTTGGATTATCAACCGAGACAAGTCAGCCCTAAAAACCAGTCAAAAGTCTGGAATACTTGGGGCTAAGGTTGGATTCAGGCCAGAGAAAAATATTCTTGCCTCGAGGAAAGGTGTTGTCTTTGAAAGATTTGATCCACTTAGTGGGTACAAAAAGACAGCCGTCCATACGCCTGTGCATGAGGCTGCTGGGAAAAATGGTGGCATCATTCGAAGCAGTACCCTACGGTCAATTCCATTCAAGGAATTTGCAAAGGGCCATACTGTCAGCCTGGAACAAAAAAATTCAGGCCCTAGACTTACAATGTCCTTGTCCCCTTCCGTTCGCGAGAGCCTCTGTTGGTGGTTGGTTCTCCAGAATCTGGAAAAAGGGAAATCCTTCAGTCCGATTTCTTGGAAGGTGGTCACTACAGATGCCAGCCTTATATGCTGGGGAGCAGTACTGGAGCAATGGTCTCTCCAGGGCAGATGGTCGGATGCAGAAAAGGCCCTGCCCATCAATCTCTTAGAGATACAAGCAGCCCGGTATGCCCTAGTAGCATGGACATCCAAACTCCAAGGGTCCCCTGTCAGAATTCAATCAGACAATGCCACAGCAGTGGCATATATCAATCATCAGGGTGGCACCAGGAGTCGTGCAGCCCAGAGGGAAGTAAATTACATCCTGAAATGGGCAGAAAGATATGTCCCAGCCATATCTGCGGTATTCATTCCAGGAGTGGAGAATTGGGAGGCGGACTTTCTAAGTCGCCAGCAATTATGCCCAGGGGAATGGTCCCTTCACCCCGAGGTTCTCTGGACAATATGTCAGCGGTGGGGAACACCGGATGTAGATCTTCTAGCATCCAGATTCAACGCAAAGGTGGACAGGTTTGTCTCTCGGACAAGGGATCCCCTAGCTTGCGGCTCGGATGCCCTAGTGTTCCCTTGGGATCAGTTCAAACTGATATATGCATTCCCACCGCCACAATTGTTACCTCGATTACTCCGCAGAATCAGGGTAGAAAAGAAACCAGTGATTCTGGTGGCTCCAGCGTGGCCCCGAAGAGCGTGGTACGCGGAGATTGTAAAATGTCAGTGGGGAGTCCTTGGACTCTCCCACGTCGTCCGGACCTGCTTTCGCAAGGACCGATATACCACCCTTCCTTATCAGCCCTAGGTTTGACGGCCTGGCTATTGAAGCCCACATTCTAAAAAAGAGAGGGCTCTCTAATCCGGTGGTATCTACCATGATCAATGCCAGGAAGCCGGTATCCAGGCAGATCTACTATAGAATCTGGAAGGCGTACATCGCGTGGTGTGAGGCCAGGAAATGGCATCCACGTAAGTACGTAATAGGTAGGATTCTGGACTTCCTACAGTGGGCTGTAGATAGGAAGCTTGCCTTGAGTACTATCAAGGGTCAGATTTCGGCCTTTTCAATATTTTTTCAAAGGCCCTTGGCTTCGCATTCACTAGCAAAGCCTTTATACAAGGAGTGATGCGTATTAGTCCTCCGGTTAATATTCCCATATGTCCATGGGACTTAAACCTGGTTCTGTCGGTTCTACAGAAACAACCATTTGAACCATTACAGCATATTTCCCTGGTTCTTCTCACCAGGAAATTGATTTTTCTAGTAGCCATTTGTTCGGCTAAAAGAGTGTCGGAATTAGCAGCTATGTCCTATAGGGAACCATATCTGGTTATCCATAAGGACAGAGTAGTGTTACGTCCTCATCCAGCCTTTCTTCCTAAGGTGGTATCGAGGTTTCATTTGAACCAAGATGTGGTTCTTCCTTCTTTTTTCCCCAAGCCTAGTTCGGTAGAGGAAAAGTTATTACATTCTTTGGATGTAGTAAGAGCAGTTAAAGCTTATCTAAAAGCCACTGCTCAGATTCGCAGAACGGATACTTTGTTTATTCTGCCGGAAGGCCCCAGAAGGGGTCAGGCAGCGTCAAAATCTACTTTAGCCAAGTGGATTCGACAGGTCATAATGCAAGCCTATGGCTTGAGAAGGAGACCGCCTCCGTTCAAAGTTAGGGCGCACTCCACAAGAGCAGTTGGAACTTCATGGGCAGTGCATCACCAGGCCTCCCTGGCTCAAATCTGTAAGGCCGCAACATGGTCTTCAGTACACACGTTTACTAGGTTCTACCAGGTGGACGTTAGAAGTCAGGAGGATGTCGCCTTTGGGCGCAGTGTGTTGCAGGCCGCAAAAGATCCTCATGTCTGATAGCGCTCAGCTTATGTATGGTGTATCCCCCCCCCCTCATTGGGCATTGCTTTAGGACATCCCACATAGTAATGACTATGCCGCTCTGTGTCCCGTGATGTACGAGAAAGAAAATAGGATTTTTATAACGGCTTACCTGTAAAATCCTTTTCTTGGAGTACATCACGGGACACAGAGCTCCCACCCCTCTTTGGGGACACTTATTGCTTTGCTACAAAACTGAGGTGCTCCCGGATGGGAGGGGCTTATATAGGGGAGGGTACTTCCGGTTTTGGAAGTTGCCAGTGCCAGCACCTGAAGGTATCTATATAACCCACATAGTAATGACTATGCCGCTCTGTGTCCCGTGATGTACTCCAAGAAAAGGATTTTACAGGTAAGCTGTTATAAAAATCCTATTTTTTTTACTCACTGTAAAATCCTTTTCTCTGAGTTCATGGACGGACAGAAAGCGTACAGCATAGATTTAACAAAGTAAAATGGGTGAACCATGGCAAATCATCATCCGACACATAACATCTAACAAGGTTATATTTGAAAACTAACAATTTGAGTACAGTCTAAAAGAGAATATAGCCTTCGTACAAGTAGAGGGGATGGTCAGGGTATGATGACATCCTAATTTTATTTGTTTTTTTAATACTCAGCGCAAACTTTTCCATCCATTTTATGTTTCAAAGCTTTAATTTGTTGAGAAATTACATTGAAAAACACCCCCTCTAGCATTTCTGGCCATAGCCATCTTGAGTAAGGGCAAATGATTCATGTAACATTTACTTCCTGGAATCCATTTGCCCTTAGCTCAAGCATGCAGGTAGGAGGGTGTGCTTAGCTGAGAAAACCCCTCCTACTCTACACTCCTGAAGACTCCTAGGATGTATGACATAATTTGCCTAGGCAAGTGAATAGGGATTTTACCTCAAGGTTCCTTGTTTTACAGGAAACCTGTGAAATTACCTTCAGACTGTGAGAATTCCAAATCATGTTTATTTGTTACGTAATTACATAATTACGGAGAGCATACACACATAAGGCCGTCAGAGTATGCTCTGAATTCAATACAGCTTGATCTCCCCTTTTATAGGGTATGTTATAAGCAAGTCACCCAAGCCCAGCTGAAGAAACTGCAGTGAGGCCGCGTACACACGACCAGTTTTCTCGGCAAAAAACGACAAGAAAACTGCCGGGAGAGCTTTCTTGCCGAGAAAACCGGCTGTGTGTACGCGGGTTTCAGTTTTCTCGTCAAGAAAACTGCCCAGATTCCCCAACGAGAAAAAAGACGACCTGCGGTCTTTTTTCTCGTCGAGAATCTCGTTGGCCTGTTTCTCGACGAGAAACCCGAGCGTGTGTACACTTACCTGTCGCCGTGGAAACCCGCGCATGCTTGAAATGACTTTGAGGCATGCGCGGTAGCTTCATAGGCATAGGGTGTAGCAAGATGGCGGCGACGGCATCGAATGTGACGAGCGCACGCTCGTCGTAGTCGATGACGTCACCGCGTGCATGCCATTCAAAAGAACGGCAGTTCTTTTGAATCGTACGTGTGTACACTCTGCCGGGACAAGTTTCTTGTCAGGAAAAACTACGTTTTTTTTCCTGACGAGAATCTCGGCCGTGTGTACGAGGCTTGAGAGTACCATGCTCATCTGCGCTTTATGTTTTCACAAACACGTTCTCACAAACATGTTTTCTTGAGATAAGTACATGGCAGCATGGTATTCTCAAACAAATTCACAATCGCCATCTTGTTTAACCACACTTAATAATAATAATAATAAATAATAATAATAATAATGCTAGGTTATGATTATATAATGTGTTTTACATATAACACTGACCATAAACATGTTTATGCACTAAGATGTATGATCCTGTAAAGATCATCTTTATTATCCTTAAACACAAGAAACCAGGAAGTAACTGAAAAAAAGGTTTAAAACAAGTAATTGGGCAAAATATATCATATCTATTTACGCATCGGTGTGCTCAGCTTATTGCATTAGGGTATGCACATATGTACGTGTGTGTGTTATATATCAGCAGAGCAGTGGACAGTGTCAGTATTTTTTTTTATTATCTTTTACAATATTTTTTAAAGCGGAGTTCCACCAAAATATGCAACTTCCGCTGACCGGATTCCCCTCCCCCCCCCTCCGGTGTCACATTTGGCACCTTTTTAGGGGGTAGGGGGGGAGCAGATACCTGTGTAATCCAGGTATTTTCTCCCACTTCCGGCGCAAGATCGCTGCAGTATTTTTTACATTGTGTTTTTATAAAATAAAATGTTTGATCACTTTTATTGCTGTCACAAGGGATGTAAACATCCCTTGTGACAGTAATAGGTGGTGACAGGTACTCTTTATGGAGAGATCGGGGGTCAAAAAGACCCCAAATGCCTTCTTTGCACTTCAAAGTATTCAGATCGCCATAAACAGCGATTCTGAATACTGTATTTTTTTTTTTTTAAAACCAGCGTTATTGCCAGCCGAGTAAACCGGAAGTGACGACGTGACGCCGCTTCCGTGTTTACATACAGGAAACTGGAACGAAGCAGTTTACAGCTTCGTTACAGTCTGTCTTTAGCCGGCGGAAGTGCCGGATCACGGATCGGGTCTCCCTGGTGGGACGGGAGGCCCGGTAAGAGCGGCGGGAGGGGGAAAATGTCCCCTCCCGCTCCTCCGGGATAACAACCGAGCGGCTTTCAGCCGCATTGGTTGTTATCCCTGGAAAGCCGACCCCCCGCTCTAAAAATACGCTGCAGGCATCACCCCGGTATAACCCCCTAAAGCCGAGGCCACAAATGTGCGTACGGCGGCGCTAAGGGGTTCATTTTTATTTATTTTTTCCCCATCATGGGGCTGTGCTGAACTATCAAGAGTCTAAACAGACCCCTGATTTCTCACTTTTTAAGACCGAGACAGAAACTGGGGACAGATTCCCCAGTCCCTTTCTCTTCAGCCTGCAGTAAATATAGTTTACTATGCTTCAGTTAAGAATGAAAACAAGAGCGATCTGTACTGATCACTCCCTGTGTTAATTCAGGAAAGGAAAGCCAATTAATGAAATATTTACCAGCCCCTTTCCCCTCTCCTAAAAGGAGGGAAGCTGTCAGCACTGCGAGGGGTGGGGGCAGGAAGCAGGGGGAATCGGCATCACCTGGCACACACCTATGTATTTGCTAATGCTAACGGCATAAGGATTAATAATAAACAATGTTGATTGGGAGACCATGCACATTAGGACATTTGGAGGCATATTTTGAGCTTGGTGTTTAGGGGCAGAAAATTATTTTGGTTTGTGTTTTTGAGGGGAGCTAAACGCTCCTAAGCTCCTGTACAAAAATGCCCTAAAATACATCTCTGTAGAATCCAGTAGTGAAAGTTAGACTTGTAATTCTTGTAGCAGGTGGCTGTTGAGTTATTACTTTACTGCTAGGACGTAAGAGAACATTATGTGTAAATGTGGTGTACCCACAGAAGCATTTAGAATTAGGAGCCTTCAGGCCAACACAGTATGCCGGATACAACCGATCTGTCTGTAGAGGCAAATTATAATATTCTTTCTCTTAACATGTTTTTGTCAAGACACATGGGTAGAGCTCTATAAAACATAATGATTCCCTATTATAAGTTCTTGTTTGCCATTATTACAGGAGGTTTCTCAGAAGCACTGTGAACATGCTGTGCCAGTATGTGGGTTTCTGACGCTTCAGTGATTTTGTGCATTTGTTAATTCTCATGAAAATTGTATACTTTTTCAGACTTTGTACAGACAAGTTAAAGGATGACTATAGAAGAAACTATACAGCTGTAACACTCAGTAAATGTAACGTGTAATTAGCCACATGGTTCACATTCCGATATTTCTTTGATTTCATGTTGGGTGTAGTTTAATATTCCTATTCTGATCAACAGTATATTTCTCGTTCTAGATTCACATTCCTCTCATGTTGGTGAACTCTGTGGATGACCCACTAGTCCATGACAGTTTGCTGTCCATTCCTAAGGCTTTGGCCGGTAAGTTTCTCTTACATCTGTAATTCAGGAATGTTGCTTCATACCTAAGTAGCCATTATTCCAAATATAGAAAGTGACTTGTTAACCACTTCAATGCCTGGGACTTTAACCCCCTTCCTGCCCAGGCCAATTTACAGCTTTCAGCACTTTCTCAATTTGAATGACAATTGCACGGTCATACAACACTGTACCAAAATGAAATTTGTATCATTATTTTGAGACAGATAGAGCTTTCATTTGGTGGTATTTAATCGCCACTTGTTTGTTTTTGCTAAACAAACAAAATATTTTTGAAAGTTTTTTCTTAGTTTCTTATAACATTTTGTAAATGATATGCAAGTAATTTTTCTTCACTGTTGTGTGCTGGTGAGGCTGCACTGATGGGCACTGGTGAGGCTGCACTGATGGGCACTGGTGAGGCGGCGCTGATGATCAGTGCCCTTTTTATCAGTGTAAATGTGCTCGGTCAGCCTTTCCAGTTATTTGCTCTCCTTTCCTCACACAGTGACAGTGCGTTAGGTAAGAAATGCAGATAACAGGCGAGTCTGTTTACACGTGGTCAACTGTGCTTAGACACAGCTGATCTCCGGGTAAAGGGCCGCTGTGATTGGCTGTGTCCGAAGAACACAGTGGTCACAGAGCATGCCCCAGGGGTACGTGTGAGGCATGTTCTGGGAGGATGTTCGTAGACGCCTTCCCAAAACAAGAGAGCCATGCTGTAGAGTTCTTTTGCCTATGTACTGAAGTGGTCAAGAACTTTTGCTGACCAAAAAACAGGTTAGTATTTAAAATTGAAATTTTTATACATGTAACCAGCGGAGGTGAAATTTTTAAAGTATAACACGAGGGTTGCACTGCTCCAGGTAACCCAAGAGATCTCTTGCTGCTGTAGTGAAAGCCGGGTGCCAGCTTACGTTCATGACCAGGATGCAGAGCAAAGAAGAAGGTGGCGGCACTTCCAGCATATAAAAAGTATCTTTATTGGAAATCCATTGAAATCGAGGATATGACATGTACATGCAGCTCGTCAGAAATTCAGCAAACGTGTTTCACACACCTGTGCTTAATCATTGCTGGATGCGATAATTAAGCACAGGTGTAAGAAACGCATTTGCTGAATTTCTGATGAGCTTGCATGTACATGTCATGTCCTAGTTTTTAATGGATTTCCAATAAAGCTACTTTTTATATGCCGGAAGTGCCACCACCACCTTCTTCTTGGAGCTGTAATGTAACCTGTGCCAGGCAGAGGCAGGAGAGGCTCCGAGCTATGTGCTTGGGCAGAAGGTGTTTATGCTTCTGCATTGCCCTAGCTGTCTCTTCTGCTGTGCAGGACTGATCAGCTGTTGCAGCGACGGGGTGGGGGGCTCTTATTACACTGTAAGAGCTGCACTGGTTCCGAGTGTAGTGGAGCAGAGGTGGTGTGCTTAGCCCTATGTGGATAAGCACTTTGGGAAATTCCTTATCTGTATACTTATTTTAGGGCCCTTCAGGGGTAAATCGGGACAGCAGGCAGAGCTCTGCTGGTAAGAGCAGATGCCTTATGTTGACTGAAATAAAAACAGATGAGACCTGTCCCAGCCTAGAAAAAGCGCCAAAATGCCTCCATCCCTAAATATTATGTAAAAACAAAGAAAAAATAGTGGAGTTGGGACTTAAGATGAGGCATGATGGTATATAAATAGAATAAATTGAATGTCTCAGTTCCCTAAAGTATAGCATGATTATAGATTAATAAATCAGTAACCAAAATACATTTATGACACAAAAATGTAATCATAAAAGAGCAATTCGTAGTGGTCATCATTAGTTTAATAACACATGATCAATAGGGGAACATAATTATCGACATACAGATATAATAAAAAAAAATCAAATAATAAAACACATAATTCATACATGGTCAACATATATGTAATAGATACATGATGTAATATATTTGATAGAATAGGCTTGTATAGAGCATCCATGGATGTACACTCGACACGTTTCGAGGCCGTATGCCGCTCGTCAGGAGTAAGATGCATAAAAGGGTTCTAGAATTGAAGAAGTAAAGAGATTAATTTAGGTGGTTTCCAGGGATCCACTACTCCCCACAGATACAACCAAAAATAGACATGAAGAGAAAAGAAAAGATGTCCGTGTAACCTTCAAAATAGCCCGTATGTTATGGCCACTGTTAGGATGATGAGTAGAGAGGTGGTCCCCTATTGATCATGTGTTATTAAATTAATGATGATCACTATGATATGCTCTTTTATGATTACATTTTTGTGTCAATGTATTTTGGTTACTGATTTATTAATCTATAATCATGCTACACTTTAGGGAACTATGACATTCAATTTATTCTATTTATTCATGCCTCATCTAAAGTCCCAACTCCACTATTTTTTCTTTGTTTTTACTTATGTTAACTGATCTACATCTTTACAATGTCTTTGATTAGGTGTTGGTTAGTACAGAGGTTTTGTGTTATTAAGTGTAAGGCCTCTTTCGCACAGCTGATTTGTTGCAACTGCTGGATTCCTGCAGGTTCCGGCTGCCGGAAAAAACGGTTTTGCGATCGGCATGTGGCCACACACATGGCATTTAGCTGCGGTTCAAGCTGCCTGCGTCCAGTCTCACCCTTCTGTTCCAAACCACTGCTAATCACACTGTGTGTGACTACATGTGATTAGCAGCGGCTACTATCATCCCATTTATGTAATGGGCTGACATCGGCCGCTACTGATCGCATAACCTGGTCATTCCAGCAGCAAGAATTTGCAGCTTCGTGCCACAGGAATCCGGCAGCTGCAACAAACCGGCCTTGTGAAAGGGGCCCAATTGTGTATCTTTTACTAAATGTTTTTTCTCGATTTAATTTTCAGCAAAAAAAGAAAACGTGGTGGTGGTTTTGCCGCTTCATGGTGGACACCTGGGCTTCTTTGAGGGTGCTGTACTCTTCCCAGAACCCCTAACCTGGATGGATAAACTTTTGGTGCAGTACGCCAATGCCATCTGCCACTGGGAGAAAACCAAACCACATTGCTCTGATACTGAGCCAGTAGAAATGGATCAAAAGTAGACTAAAAGCACTTCTGTCACCTTCCCAAAGACTTGCCTAAAGGATCGCCCTTTTTAAACATGTATAGTACTTTACTAACAATTAGTCTAATTTTTGTTTTTGTTTGTGATACTGTGCATCACAATATGGGTCTACCCATGTTATCTTTGCAGTAAAACAATCGGGGAAGAGGCCAAGACTCCACTGTGAGCCTTCAGAGTTCCTACATTCTCTTTATGATTGGTTACTGCATTGCTTTATGTATTTGCTGGTTTCAACAGCAAGGCCATTATGTTTCCATCTATACTGTCAAATATCTGGGAAAACCTAGATTTGTTACATATGTGTTCGAGTGAGACCTTCAGTGGTGATTGTACATTCCACTTGGAGATTTCACACATATGTAATACCAGATGGAATAATTTAAATTTGGTATTGGTCAATCTGGGATTTCATGTGTAGCATAGTTATTTCTGCAGGTGCAAAAGATTGTGGGATCGTTTTGTTGTAGAATAAACTCTAGCTGGTTCAGAAAAATGTTGGCCTTGCTGGTTAATGGAAACTTAAAATGTTATCCACTTTAAACGAAATATGAATCTTTGCTTAAAGGGACTTAATCATTCATGACACTCTTCTAAAAAGCCTGTTGTATGTGAAGTCTTTCCCGTACTCCTGAAATAGTTCTAGGGCACTGACTTTGCTTCTATCAAAGCTTTCTCACATGAGTGTCATGTTTGAGGTTTCTGGTTAAGACCATTCTGTATAGTAACAAGAAGGCTTCAGTCTTATAAACAATAGCAAAACTTTTGTCCAACTGATATACATGTAGCTTTTCGTCCAGATACAGTTTTGTGTTCACATTTTACCATAGAATGTGAATAGAGCGTTGCTAATGTCCCCTTAGCTCAAGTAAAATTTGAGATTGCTGCTAAAGGTCCACATAGGCAGCTTGAATTTTGGCAAAATCGGCAGAAATTTTAAATGCCAAGTTCACATTTTATGTTGCACTCCTATTTACAGTGTAACATGTTCAGTTTCCACCCTCAATTTACACCCCCACGGGCCAAAGGGTGAGGAATCCTTTCTCACCTGCTGTCTGTGCCCACACAGCTGCTCCATTCATTCACAGTTTCCAATGAATGAGAAGACTACAAGTACCATCATCCATTGTGGCTGATGGTTTGTAGTTCTCAGTGTACTGCAGGGCACTGGTGACCACTCACGTAGTTCATTGATCTTCCTGCTCTCAAATACCTGCCTGCCTGTATCAGAGGTACAGGCAGACCACTATTCTGAGAGTCTGCGGGTGCAATGCTTGCTATTCTTGCTACTTGACAAAAATAAATAAGAAATGCACATTATTTACTTGCATAAAATGTGCATTTATTTATTTTTTTAACAGGTGTACTTACCCTTTAAGCCACTGATGGCCCTGCAAACCCCACCCAGCTCAACAAATCCATTTAAAAATTAAGTTGGGGGGGGGGGGTTATCGGTTGAACAGTGAGCACATCTTATCAGATGCAGTCATTGTTTGGGTATTCAGGCAGGCATGGCTGTGTGGTGGCCTTTAGTCCCAAAATTGGTATGGAGGATCCCATTGGGTTTAGGATTAAGTCCATTTTTTGTTTAAAGTGGAATCCCTTTAATCAGTCAAGGTCAAATCACCTTGGATTTTTTATTTGACTAAATCTTTCACTTTCTACAACAAAACGTCCACTACCTGCCATCTAGAGGATTTCAGAAGATTCCTCTTTCACTTAAATAGAGAAGTCCTCCATGAATCGTGTGACGATATTTTATGCACTGATATCTTGATTCTAGCATAGTTGTTTGCTAGAAGCACAGAACTTGTTCAAAATGATATTTGCCCTTGTAGATTTGAGATACGTTTCTTTTTTTTTTTTTTCTTGTCCTGTTTTCTTTGGATCTAACGTTGCCATAATGTGGGCACCATACTGCTTCCACTGTGAATGAGACAGTTTGAGGCATTGAGAGATTATATTTTTCAAATTGTATTTTTGTTTAAGTTAATGGGAACCACACATGAGCTGTGCTGTACATAATGAATCTGCACTCTTAGCGCTATGTTAAGTTGAGATGATTTGCTGCACTTATATCTTTTTTTTCTTTCCCTTTTACCAAAGCCGTGAGCATATTTATGGAAGTTGTCTAATGTAGAAGTATTTATTTATTTTGCTTCTGTAGGTGCACGAAGGTTAAGATTGATCACACTGAAATCTATAGTGCCACCGACTGTGCTACATATAAATGCCATCTAGTTGGCAACAAATTTCTAATATTTTGGACTTTTCCAGTTGAGCTACAGACCCTTGAGTAGAATGAGTTTGCTGAAGTCTGGAAGTCCCCAATTTTGGATATTTGGATACCAAACTATGCCTTGTTTTGTCATGTTATTGGCATACTATCTGCTTGTAATAATGAAAAATAAGAGATTACCGTATTTGCCATGTGCAATGATATACATGGTGTCAGCATAACTGAGCTAGTACTGAATAAACCTTGTGTCTTCTGTTCATGTTGAAGCACCTTAGCAGGGTCGTAGTATGGCTTGGAATGCTGGTTGTTTAGAGTTGTGTTTTTTTTTTGTTTGTTTTTTGTCATAGCGCACACTTTTCTATTTTATTTTGTTTGTTCTGTGTACTTGGTGTTTTACTTTGCATACATGTTTCACAGTGGGGACAAGCTTTCATATCTCCTTTTAAATATAAGTTAGTAACTCATTTAGAAAAGGAGTCCTGCTTAGTGCATAGCACCGAGATCTCTAAGATTGAGACTAATGTGATAGTCATGGGGAGGTCTGAAGCTGGCAGTAGATGGAAATCAGGCACAGAAGGACCCTTTTGATCTACCCCGGTATAGTTGCTGGTAAAGTGTAATGTTTTATCAAAGCTGTAGAGAAATTTGTATGACTGCAGCAAGCAGTGTTAAAGCGGGGCTCCAGTCCACCATTACCTTTTTTTTTTTTTAATCTTAGAAAGCTCCCCCCCGTAATTGTTAAAACTTCTACTATACTATTTGCATAATGTTAGTAGTGTCTTCCTGCTTCTTTCTTCGATATCAATAGAATATTACCTGATCTCGAAAGGAGGCAGGGGCCATTGAGGTTGTGGGCATCTGAAGCCCACTTGTGTTTATTTCCAGGATTGGGTGCAGCTGGCTACCCAGCATGCACCTCCCGATCTCGTTCCTGCGCAGTAATGACATTGCGTGGCGCCGTTTCTTTATGACAGGCTGCTGATACCGCTCATGCCACCGCCGCTACTGATTCCTTCTCCATTGCTGCTGGGTACCTGGTATAATAACAAAAGAGTCCACAGTTAAAAAATGGTGCCTAACTCTGCCTGGTATCTCGTCCTTTCTGGTTTTGAAATCACACGATGCCAAAAGTGAAGGATGCCCATTGACTCCTGGGATTGATGACACTGATATCCCAGGAGCCAACGGGAGAGTGGAAATTACGTACCTCTTTGCGGCGAGGTGGGCCTGAAGTGAAGGTATTTTGGAAGAAAAAGGGTATTTTAAACACAATGGAAAATATAAATAAATAAAAAATCCAAAGAGTAATGGCACAGGGATCGGCTACCAGTAGGGCCATGGTTGCTAAATAGGGTGGAAAACTGATTTAAAGTGGTTGTAAACCCTTACATATACTGAAGTGACTAGTTTATTTTTCATTTCTAGGGGTTTACGACCACCTTAATGTACAGGCATCAACAAGTATGACTGCTGCATAGATACAATGATCCCCTTGGCTATGACCATGAAATGGTCAGTAGCTAATGTCAAATTGCCCTATAGAGTACTGCAGGGATTTATAAAGCAGATTATTTTTATTTATTTATTTTTTTTCTTCCTAATTAGGGCCTTGTTCTTGGTACTCTCTTTTGAATTGGCACTTTTCCTTATTTTTGATATGAAAGATAGATTTTGTTGCTGCTACCCCACGTTATTCCACATTGTTATAGCTGATGAATTCGCACTTGCGCACTGACTGGGACGGTACTGATCACATTAGTCTGCTTCAGTTTTGCCTTAAGCCACTGTTTGTGGTGTGAAGAGACTGTGTTGATGCCAGAACTCGGCACTATTACCAATGCCAATCAGTCCCTACATTTCAGTTTTCATGTATTGTACTTGGAAGTGCATTGGACAACACAGGCAGTTCCTGTTTCAGACAGACGAATGAGGACTATTATGCAGGTTTCATTACAGAGCAGGGCAGTGACAAGTGAGCCTTGTACATTTAATGTGTGCAATGAACCTGTAGGGAAGGGTAGCTGTATTTTGCCTTTAACTGATCTAGGTGGAAAATAGTCCATCAGAGCTTGCTGTAGTGGCTGTTTAATTGTTTTTGCATGTTCATCAATTATGGGACACCCTCCAGCCGACTGTAAGGTGTCTGTGTGTGTGGGAAATGACTGTCACGTTTCTATTTTGAGATGTCAGTGGAAATGCACAATGTGGAGTATTTGAACAGTTATACAATTTCTAGTGGTGGTATATGCTGTTAATGTGTTTTTGTTTCTTGTTGATTGCCACCTTTAATTATGGCTGTAATTAACTTTTTTTTTTTTTGCTTCAGTATTTTTATGTGTATTGAATCTTATTTGGTTGTCAATTTGCATGCTTGTTTTCTGTGGATTAACACTCAGGGATAGAACTGCCACACACCAAAGTGTTGATTGAACTGAGGGAGATGCTCATCACAGGAAGTTAACATGCAAACACACTTGAGATGATTTAATTTATTTTACAACTATTATTATTTTTTTTCATAAGTGTTATGTTCTCTTTTTCCGCATCTTTGAGTAACACAATAGTAAGGCATACTCTGTACTCAGGATTTATAGCACTTAAAGGGTCAGTCCAGCCTGAAAATAAAATTGTGTTAATGCACACAGGTTGAAACACCTGTTGTTTTTTTGTTTTTTTACAGTCTGTCCGTGTACTATACTCATTACAAGGGAACTATAGGCAAAACTTTTATTCCCAAATTGTCTTCCTGGAGAGCCAGATTAAACAAACTCATGGGCTGTCCTGGAAGACTCCTGAAAATAGTTACCAGTAAGTCTAACTTCTGTTTTTCCGAATCGTCTACCAGGACAGCCTATGAATTTGTTTAATCCGACAGTCCTGGAAGACTCCTGGAAATTGAGTAAGGCCCCTTTCACATGTGCGGATCCCGTTAGGATCCGCTTTTAAACATTTGCTTGCTCAGCGGGGATCACTCCGTTGATCCCCACTGAGCCGGCGGATGACTAGTCAGTCTCTGCACATTGTGACCAGTCAGATCTCCGCTCTCCTCTGTGGGGGATCGGATGAAAACGAACCGTCTGTCCGTTTTCATCCGATTCGATCCACCAGGCGGATGCAAAATAGGGTTTGCATCCGTCACACTTTAGCGGAGAGGATCGCATCTGGGCTGATCGGATGTCAGCGGACATGTCACCGCTGACATCTGACGCTCCATAGAGGTACATGGAGTGCCCGTTCAGGTCCGCCTGAAAAAACTGACAGGCGGATCTGAACGGTCCGCACGTGTGAAAGGGCCCTAACTTGCAAGTATAACAACATTTTGTTTCCATTTTGGATAGAGTAGGGAGGGTTTATAACCTCTGTCAGTTTTTTTTTTTGCCATTTGTGTTCCATTGGGGAGATTTACCTTCACTTCCTGTCCCATAGCCAAAACAAGTAAGGGAATTCTCTAAATTAAGGGAATACCCCTGGGGCCCCCACATCCCCATTGAAAGATCTCACCTCCATTACTTTTCTGGGAACAGCCCAAAATTTGATATTTTCTTTTACTTTTTCAATGATAATGGTAGTTAGGAAATATAGAGGGTGAATCTCCGTAACGTCGGCACAGACAGCAATAAAATCCTAATGGGCAATGTAATCCCTCTCCACACTGTCCAAAACGTAAAACATAAAAAAACAGACAGAATTGGCGTGCTTATAGGTAGTAGGTTCTTATCAAATTACATTTGGTCTAAACTGTGCTAATATGAAACGTAGTTTGTATCTATTTCTATTAATCCAATTCTCCAGTATACCGGTCTTTACTACTATGCCTTTTTAGAAAGCATTCTTTTCTCAGTGACTTCCTGCCCTCATTCATTCATACAAATAATGGAAATTTCACCAATTTCCAACTTCATGTTAGCTTATAATTTTAACGATGATATAATATAGTACTGTGCACTTGTAGGTATTCCTCGTGTTCAGATCCATATCAAACCAGCAGCTGTTTGTTCATGAGAAGCGTTCACTCTCATCTAGTTCTAGACATTGATGTAGCAAAATGAGTTCCAAACCAAGATGTGTGTAAGCTACTCAGGCTGTATGAGAATGAAGTCCTGCGCCCACCGCTGTGAGTGCTGGCCAAGGAAGGGAGCCTGTCTATGCTCCAGGCAATGGTAGGGAGCGTTAAGGGTCCTGGAAGCCGGACATCAAGTCAAAGCCTGCTGTGTGATAGTAAATGGCAGTCTCAGCCTGTACCCCCGCCAGGGCATGCCCCCAACACCGCTTTGGGGGCATGGCCTGGCAGGGATCCAGGCTGAGACTGCCATTCACGATCACACAGCAGGCGTTGACTTAGGTGTCCTGGAAGCTGCACATCATCGCTCTCTAACAAAATGAGTTCTGAAATTTTCATATTCTGGATTTATCTTGACAGCTAAAGCTTCCCACTAACCGTAGACTTAAGAGAGCTCCACTCAAAACTGTTTTTTATTTTTGGGAGAATGTTGGAACTTCATCCAATCTTCTGGGACCATTTACAGTTCATTGACATGTGAACTCAAGCTACTTTTCATTTCCCACTCATTTGGGTAGAGAAGCAGTTCCGACAAGACAAAAACGCCCAAAAACACAGGCTATTATAGTGTCACTGGATTTTCGTTAGGACTCCATTGAGATTGTGCCCCAGAAAGAAGAAAATACGTTGAAATATTAAGCATTACCAGCATTATCAATCCAACAGTTATATATATTCCAGTCTGTTTTTAGCAAGGTTGTTCTAAACCAGTTATTGGCTTAAAATTCCAGGCGAGCAAGGTTAAGCAGGTGTGTAAATGAATGTTTTTCTACATGATCCAACCCTTAGCCCCGATCATGCCTGCTTTGTGGATAGGCTGGAGGTGCAAGTACTCTGGAACTTTTACAATGGCAAATTTTGGCTTTGAGGGTGCAGGGCATTACTTAAATCACTCTGCAACACTTAACCAACACACAGATTTGGGTGGAGTTCGCTTTCGTTTAGGATGGAGTAGGCAAGGGTAAAACCTCAGTAAGGTTCTTTTTGCCATTTGTGTCCCATTGAGAAATACCTTCACTTGCTCACTAGTGGGGCATGAATTGCAATGAAACCTGAGGGGTTCACCTCTTCTTCTCTACTCCAGTCAATATGGGAACAAAAAATACTTGTTGGCTGTAGATATACTGTACTTGAGGTTACCCACATCCTTTACATACATTGGAGGTAGGCCATGTGTGAGCTCAACTGGTAAACCTAAGAATGTGGTAGGATCTGGTAACCTCATTACTGTATTAATTTTTGGTAGTTTAACTGGTTCTTATCATATTGAGGCTGAATGCTAATTGCAGTCTAAACCATTTCTATATCTCTTCTAGCTACAGTGTCCTTTTTTAATAGTAACCGTGTACTCTCTGATCATTAATGCTGGTTATATAGATCATTAATGCTGGTTATATCAAATCACAGTGTCCCATTTAGCATAGTAACCATGTACTCTAAATGAGCTTTGATGCTGGTTATATCAAACAAGAATCATTTTTAATAGAGCAGCATTTATCGCAGTAAAATGATATATAACCATAATACAGTTTATCAATGTAAGTTTTTAACATTCTCTACAATATTCCAAGTGCAGAGTAGAAAGCCAAATAAGTCACCACCTGAATTGAGCTGATAACCGCTAAATGTTCTGATTAGTAGGAGCCATGCACCAATCTAAAGCTGGGTACACACTGTTGTTGTTTTTTTTTTTTTTATTCAGCCCACTGGTTGAATGAGAACAAATTAACAGATTCCTGCATCCAGGCTAATCGAATGCAGGTTTTCCAGCAGGATCTAACAATCTGCTTCTGTCAAACAGAGAGGGTCACACAGATCGAACAGCCAAATTGCGATCTGTATGTATCCGGCCTAACTCTTAGGCCTGGTTCACACCTATGCAGGTTGCAGTTTGCATATTCCAGGTGCATTTTGCGTTTTTCAGTGCATGTTTTTGATCCATTGAAGTCTGTGGAACCAAAAACTAGAAAAAAAAGTCCCTGGTCCTTTCCATAAAATGCACAGATGTGAACATGACCCTCAGGAAACCATGTTAAATGGACTGTAGTGCGTTTCTGAAAAACTGAAAACGCACTAAAAAATGCATAGGTGTGAACCAGGCCTTATACAGGTTATGTGTGTGTTGGCAGCCATATTTGTGTCACTGAAGTTGCAAAGGCCAATAAAATGTATATTGCATACAATGCTTTTTTTTATAGCCAGCCAGGAAACTTCTTTTTTTTTTTTTTTTACAAATGGGGGGGGGGAAGCCTTTTGGAGCAAGCCATATATCTACAGAATATAGTTTCTGTTATGGTGCTGTATTACGAGTACATCAATTTCTCAATTTCTATATGTTCCCCAGGTTGAAGAATGTACTCCATTGTTTTGTAACCCAGTGCTCTGGATATTGAGAAATTTTTATCCTTTTTTTTAATTATTTTTTATAGCTTGACTGTGGATAGTAACAACAGAGAGTGTTTGTGTTCCTCTGATCCCAAACACAACTGCCTTAATAAGCAAGGTAATTGATCATGTATACACAAGTGCTGGCACTTAAAAATGCAGTTATTTGTAACGTCTTCACTATATTCTACTCTGTTGGCTTGCTCCTACCATTAGTGCACCATTTTTACTATTATATTATTTTGGAACTTTAAATGCTGCCCTTACATGGTTTCATCGAGACACAAGCAACCTGTGGCTCTCAAGTGGTCAATAAAAAATTACCGTGGCCAGAAGGGGCAAGCTGGGAATTGTCCTTTCTGACAAAGATAGAAAGCCATGGGTTGTCCATATCCTGGTTACATTTGTAAACTGCAAACCTGGAACTGACTGAATTTCCTTATCAAGAGATTAGATAAGGGGCTGGTCATTTTTAGAGATTAGGATTTGCAAATAGCAATGCAATTTTATACACATATACTCTAGGATAAATTTGTTTTGTTTTTTGTATTTTTTTTTTTTTTTTTTAGTTTTTTTTTTTTTTCATTTGCTTTCTGATTGTTTTTGTGCGTGATGTATGACAAAGTTCATAAAAATGAAAAAAATACATTTTGTTACCTTTTGGACTTAATGGACCTGAATATGTTTTAATAAAGAATATGTTTAATTCACATGTATGTCTGTGGCTGAATTTCTATTAAAAAGTCCAGATTTTTGTTTGATTAGTAACGTCATCTGTGGATATATGCATAATGAACAAGTTTGCATTTCACTTTGCTCCTGCTGTCCTTTTTTAGTGCTGTTCTGGGATCATCCGTCATTTTGTTCAAATTTACCCCATTAAAGAATTAAAGAAACTATGGATAAGGCTTGCTGCTTAAACATTGTCAAATAAGGTATCTCTGTATCCTATAGACTAGCATGCTAACTGTAGGAACGAGCAAGGAATAAGTGCAACTGAATGAAGGTAATTGTTCAGGTTAGTGTCACCCAATTATAGAATATCTCAAACCTTGTATTGCTTTAATTTCTACACAGAACGGTGTCCAAGGGTATAAAGCACTTTTTTATATGGACAGATTCAACCAATTATTTTAAACCTTTTAATGTGGTGCTGAAGGTTGTTTATCCTCATGAATGAATCCTCTATGCATGAAGCAAAAGAAACCAACACCCTTTCAGTATGCAGCCCCTCCTAATACTTACCCGAGCCCGATCGCGATCCAGCAATGTGCACGAGAGCAGCTGCTCTCCCGTTCTCTGCCTCCTCGTTTTTCTGAGAGATGGCAGCGGACTCTAATGATGTCAATCAGCCAGTGAGGAGAGAGCGGAGGAGGGGGCGTGCCCTGTTTTGTGTGTCTTATGGACACACAGAGCAGGGCTTGGAAACGAGCACGTCCAAATGCCCCCATAGCAAGCGGCTTGCTATAGGGGCACTCAGAGAAGAGTGAGTGCCAGCAGGGGACCAGAGAAGAGGAGGATCTGGGCTACTCTATCTCAAAACCATTGCACAGAGCAGGTAAGTATAACCTTTTTAATATAACTTTAACAGGGCAGGAGGTCCACCTGGAGAAGAGGTTGATGTCTATAGCCAAAGCGCCCAAAAAATAAAATTTATTATAAGACTCGAAGTACATTATTTCCACATACTCCATTAGGCCCCTTTCACACTGGGGCGGGAGGTGCGGTGGTGGTATAGCGCCGCTATTTTTATACCGTTGGAATTGCGGCGGTATTCGGCCGCTAGCGGTGCGGTTTTAACCCCCGCCAGGGGACGAAAAAGGGTTAAGAGGCGCATTGCCGGCGGTATTACTGCGGTTTCCTATTGCTTTCAATGGGAAGGAGCGGTGTTTACCGCTCCAAAGATGCTGCTAGCAGGAACTTTGGAGCAGTCCCGCTAAAACACCTGAAAAACTCCTCAGTGTGAAAGGGGTCTAAGTGTCGTTAAACATGACAACACTGTAGGGCCTTCAAAGATTTCAGTGCTTCAGAATTCCCAAAAACCGGAGAAGGCATATCCTATAATTGCATAAGGGCACAGGGGCCAGGGAGATGGGTGGGTTGAGGAGGCACTGGAAGTGTAGGATAGTACAGGCACTGGGAGCACTTCAAAAGTGCAAAATTTTAGCTTACCTGCCAATGAACCACTAAGTATAAAGATGTTTCTTTCACAGGCTATTGCTTTTTTTTTCTTCCCCTAAGTTTAAAGAGGATTTAAGGAAATGTGACCGTGTCTACATAAAGCACACCCTTGAGCCTCGTACACACGATGCGATTGTTGGCAGGGGATTGTCTGTTGACAGACTGTTGTCCTAAAATCTGACTGTTGGTACGCTCCTTCTGACAATTGTTGTCCAACTTCCGGCCAACAAATGTTGGATGGCAGGCTAGTAAATTTTTGGCGGACAACAGTCTGTTGTCTGATTTTTTGTATCGTCAGTACATAAGTCCTTCGCAGAAAAGTTGAAAGTACAAACACGCATGCTCGGAATCAATGCTCACCAAACATGAAATTTATCAGAAGGTGCCCAAAGGGTGGCACACAGGAGCTGAAATTCCTCGTAGTACATCACTACATTCGTGTTTGTTGGCCAACAATTGTGTAACATTAGTATGCAAGACATGATCCAGGCACACGGACTTTGGACAAAAATCAGACGCTCGGTTGGCCAACAATCGAATCGTGTGTACAAGGCTTTACTCTCCTCTAATGCAGGTGTGAATGAGGCTTAAGGGCTAGTTTACATTTTTCGGCAGACCTTGCTGCCCCTCTGAAAGGTGATCCATGGTGGAACGCTTTAAAGAGGGTAGGTGGCAGGGAGGCAGTATGTTGGCTCCTTAACACCCATTTTGAACCTTAAAATCCCACACCACTGCTGCAACTGTGATGCAGGTGCAGCCCCATTTAATTGAATAGGACAAGGGGTATATTTGCCACGGCATAGGTACAACCCTGTCCTGATGCCCTTGCTGCTTAAGGTGGGGTGGAGGCAGTAGAACCATGTTTCAACCACTTAATGCCCCCTCCCCTGACCGCAAGTGTAGATAAGCCCTAAAGATAAAACATAACTGCTTATGGGCTGCGACTGATCATCACACATGCTGTCTTGAAGATTTGGTGTTATCTGAGAACAGGTTGCTCTTTTATTTGGACAGCTTTCCTCTGTTTCATGATGAAATCTATACGGTTTAAACAAATGAACACATCTTTATTCAACTTAAACTGCCATGATTTCTGTATCTCAAATAACTAATTATGTTTGTTATCCTTTATTATTTTATATATCTAGGAATCTTATAGCCTTTGAATGAGAACTTGCAAAACTCTTACATTCCTGCAGCTGTTTCTGTTTCAGATGTAAGCTGTTGACCACTGCAAGTTATTTGGTCTCCATAATTAAGCAGATAATGAGAAATTCCTAAAATTCTTCAACATTAAGTGCCTTTAAGTGGTCAGCATGTTGAGAAGAACATGAAAATGACACTTTAAAGAAAGTCTTTGTCGCTTCTTAGTGTTCACTTAACTAACCACAAAATTTTAGATAATGCCTCCCTTATGCAACCAACTTTCTTATTTCACAATGCTATGCAAAAGCTTTAAAGGATTATCACGGATTACTTGTTTTTTGTTTTACTAGATAACTACTGTCAGGAATAAAATAACACAAAAAGAACAGACATAAACTGGTGTAATATTTGTGTAAATCAACAACTCGGAGATTACTCCGAGTATTGGATCGGCATTGCAAGCAAACAAGTTGTGTTTTCAGAAATGGAGGTAAGCCATGGCAGTCTACATATTTCTAAGTAGAGGTCTTCTTTAAATGTAAAAGGAGGAGACGTGCACTGTCCTGATATGGTGTTAAAGGGGTTCATTAAATTTAAGCACAAATTTAGGATGTTAGCAGTGCATATCAGTAGCCCAATAGAAGCTTTCTGCACATGGAAGTCCAACTCACCAGTCAGTGACTGGGTTCACAGCTGGAAAATTCAGAAGGGCAAGGATCTGCCGAAAAGCTGTAGATGTGCAGTGTCCCCACTGCTGAGGGGGTGATGAGAACAATTTGAGTACTGTCCATGATACTATATCTACAAATACTGTAGCTTCTGACTTTTAATAAAAGGCACAGCACTATCCAGGGCTCCAGCACCAAGCTCATCTAAACACTGGGTCTTTGCCAGTCTTTAGGTCCCTGGCACCGGCATGTTTACTGTGGGCAGCCAGCAGTGACTCCTTGCGGAGGGAGGAAGGGAGAGGGGGGGCATAAAGCAGAACTTCCCCTGTAGGGTGAAGTTTTGCTTTTTAAGTAAGACAACCTCTGAGGAAATCATCAGATTGTCTTGCTTAAAGCGTAACTCAACCTTTAACCCTTTCCCGCCGAGCGTACGCACATATGCGGCCACGGCTTTCGGCAGTTATACCGGGATGATTCCCGCAGCTGCAGGCATCATCCCGGTATCATTTTTTAGAGCCAGCGATTGGCTTTCCAGGGATAACAACTGATGCAGCTAAAAGCCGCTCAGTTGTTATCCCAGAGGAGCGGGAGGGGACATCCCGCCACCTCCGCCGCTCTGACCGGGCCTCCCGTCCCACCAGGAGACCCGATCTACGATCATCCGCCTCCAGTGCCTAGAGAGAGACTGAAACAAAGCTGCAAACGGCTTTGATCCAGTCTCTTCAATGTAAACATGGAAGCAACGTCACTTCCTGTTTACTCGGCTGCCAATGGCGCCGGTTTTAGAAAAAATACAGCAGTAGAAAAGAATCGCCGTTTTCGGCGATCTGAATACTTTGAAGTGCAAAGGAGGGATTGGGGGTCTTTTAGACACCCGATCCCTCCATAAAGAGTACCTGTCACCACCTATTACTGTCACAAGCGATGTTTACATTGTGACAGCAATAAAAGTGATCAAAATTTTTTTTACTCTTTTCGTCCATGGACAGACACAGCCTTCTCAAGTCTTGACATATGGGTTATGTTCTTGTTCATAGGAGAGGACTAGGCAGAACATGTTAGATATTTAAACACATGTTACATTAATCAGAGTTGAACAGCCCCGGCCAGGGTGCGGTCCCTCCAGACATAACCCTCCGCCCTGCAGTCAACAGCTCAGGTTTTTTCTGCCTAGCAGAGGAGAAGGACATGGCTCCCTTTGGGCCCAGAGTCCTGAAGAATTTTTTATTTAATTTTTTATTTTTTTGTGATATCTTCTATCAACTGTCGGCTGGGCATTTATAGATCCTTGTCTTCCCAGTTCCGGCCATCGAGCGTGCCAATCCTTAGCTACGCGCTGGTCCTACGTACCCCATTGCTCCAGGGGTGGCCGGTGAGCACATGCTCTGGGGTCCACATATGACTGGGCTGTTTGCTGTCTCACTCACAGTGGACCGGGCCGACAGCTACTCCAACTCGGTTGTAGGTCTGTCAGGGACGCACCAGCGGGTCCTCGCATGAACGGGTAAGTACTGTTCCTCCTGCCTCGGCAGGTGGGAACAGCTGGGCGTTTCAGGGATTAAGGGGTTCTCCTGTCCTCCCTTTCCCTGCTCTCTGTCACAATTCCCCTTATGCTCTAGCAGGGCTCGCTGCGACCGTGCGTGCCTGTGGGAGGACTCCGGGTCCCAGTGGGGTGTCGGGGCCCGTTTTTCTGTGGGGGGTACTCTGCTCCGGGGAAGTCCCTACCTCGGCCGCCTCGTCCACATTGCGGTGCTCAGGCGCCGACAATTTTTTTCGTGTGCCTGCTGTTTCTATTGTATTCTACAATTGACGGCCATCTTGCCGTGGCCGCGCTGTGGCGCAGGTTGATATTGCGGGCGGCCATTTTCTTGTGGTAGTGCCCTTTTCTCTCTGAGGCGTCTGTCGGCCATTTTGGAGTGGGTTTTGGCCTCCAGTGCTGGCTTCCTGAACGGCACGCAGCACAATTCTCCTCAGTTTTCCTCACAGGCTGTGTACAGACAGAAGGTGGGCAGCGGCGCTGAGCGGTCTCTTACTGGGTTGTGAGTCCCCTGGGTACCCCCCCCCCCCAGTCAGTGCAGCAAGGAGGGTGGACTTTTCTGTTTTTTTTTTTTTTTTACTGAGTCCCTTAGAGCTGTCAGTGGTGTATCATGGAGTCAGTGTCTGGCCCTTCTTCCCCAAACATGCCAGAGGCGGCAGCCGGTGACCCTGCACCTGCAGTTACCATAGACACCCTGTCGGCAGTCCTGGAATCATTTGTTGCCAGGGTGGAAGCGGCATGTGAGCGTAAGGGTGGTAAAAAGTGCACCTCCTCCCACCATCTCCAGGGGAATGTTCTGACTCAGACCTGGGCCTAGCTGTGGCACAGGACCTCGGTTCTGGGTTGTCTGAAGATGCAGACCAGGACCTTCCTTGTGAAGAGGACCCCTCGTCCGGGTCAGCACAAGACAGGGCACTTGTTAGTGTGCTTATCAATGCTGTAAGGGACTCTCTTAAGCTGGAAGGTGCAGCTGAGGCGGCCACGGAGGGGCCAGTCTCTTTTGGGTCGCACAAATCGATCCACTCTGTAAAGGTGTTTTCCCTATGTGTCCTTCTTTGATAAATTCATAGATAAGCAATAGGAAAAGCCGCAGAAGTCCTTTGTTGTCCCTCAGTGCCTGGTGGTCAGGTGTCCTTTTGAGGAGAGCCTTTTGAAAAAATGGGCTTCTCCTCCGGTAGTTGACCCCCGGTCGCTTGGTTAAATAAAGTAACCACTCTCCCTGTAGAGGGAACTCCTGCATTTAAGGACCATACTGATAGGAGGTCCGAGGTGCTCAGCAGGTCCATGTTCACCTTGCTAAGGTCTGCGTTGCGGCCTGATTTGGCTGCAACCTTGGTGTCTCAGACACTCACTGACTGGGCAAAGATTTTGCACCGGACTGTGGAGGAACATCAGCTCCCTCTGGAGTGTGTAAGACTGGCCGACCAGTTGGTGCAGAGCCTTGTGTATGTCTGTGATGCCACTCTGGATGCGGCCCCCTTAATCTCCAGGGCCTCTGTATCTGCGGTGGTAATGCACCGCCTAATTTGGCTGAAATGCTGGTCCGCTGACCAGGCTTCCAAGAAAGCCATGGCAGACTTGCCCTTCAAAGGTGGGAGGCTTTTTGGTACCTCGCTGGCTGACATCATTAAGGATGTCACTGGAGGTAAGAGCACTCTTCTCCCTCAGTCTACGAAGGGGAAGGAGCCGCGCCGTAAGCCGAGTCCTTCCTTTCCCAAGCAGAAGCGGTATTTTCGTCAGTCAGGGTCTGCGGGTAGACCCTCCCAAGCTGACAAAGGTCCAGCTTGGGGACAGAAGTGTCCTTGGGTACATAGGGCAAACAAGCCTGCCACTGCATGAAGTTTTGCCCCCGCCCGACTCATGGGTGGGGGGACGGCTTTGCAGGTTCACAGCGCGGTGGACCTCCCTGCTCTCCGACCAGTGGGTCTGCGAGGTGGTCACTTCGGGGTACACGATCAAGTTTCTTCCATGTCTGCCGAACAGATTATTTTCCTCAAATCTCCCTCTCCTTCCAGCTCGTCGGTCTGCCCTATTGGGGGCAGTGCAAGATTTACTAAGGGGCGGAGTGGTTTTACCTGTACCACTGGAAGAGAGGTTTCAGGGTTTTTATTCTAATCTGTTTGTGGTCCCAAAGGACGACAGACTCCGTCCGATCTCGGACCTCAAAGCCTTAAATGTCTTTGTAAAGGTTCGGAAGTTCCGTATGAAATCAATTTGTTCGGTGGTTGCTGCGCTCCATCCAGGGGACTTTCTGGCATCCTTGGACATCAAGGACGCAAACTTGCATGTCCCAATCTGCACAAGACTCCAGAGGTTTCTGCACTTTGCAATCGGCGAAGACCACTATCAGTTTGTGGCTCTTCCCTTTGGCCTAGCGTCAGCACCGAGGGCTTTCACCAAGGTGCTCACCCCGTTTCTAGCTTTGCTGAGACAGCAAGGCATTGCTATCATGGGCTACTTAGACGATCTTCTGAGAGCAGCTTCTGGCTCAGAATTGGAGGAAGATGTGTCTATAGCCAGTCAGACCCTCAGAGAATTTGGTTGGGTGTTAAACATTCAGAAGTCGGTCCTGAATCCGACTCAGTGTGTGGACTACCTAGGGTTGATTCTGGACTCCAAGGAGGTGAGAGTCTTCCTTCCTTTGGAAAAATTGCAGACTCTCCAGTCTGCGGTGAGGTTGTTGACATCCCGCAAATGGTCGTCTCTCCGTTTTTGCATGCAAGTTCTGGGTCTCATGGTAGCGTCCTTCGAGGCAGTACCGTATGCCCAATTCCACACTCGAGTCTTGCAGAAGGAGATCCTGTCCAAATGGAACAAATCTTCATTGTCTCTGGATCGTCAGATTCAGGTAAGTCACCTGGTCAGGGCTTCTCTGAGTTGGTGGCTGAGATCCCCGGCTCTTCAGTCCGGGAAGTCGTTCTGTCCCTTCCATTGGACTGTGATTACGACAGACGCCAGCCTCACAGGTTGGGGGGGGGGGAGTCTGGGGAGTCGGGTCGGCCCAGGGTCGCTGGACTCCGGACGAATCCCATCTGCCGATCAATGTCCTGGAACTTCAGGCGATCAGACTGTGTCTCTCCTCATGGTCGAGGAGGCTACAAGGCCACTCGATCAGGATTTAGTCAGACAATGCCACAGCGTCTACATTCCGGGCGTAGAAAACTGGCAGGCGGACTATCTGATCAGATTCTAGGCCAGGGGGAATGGTCATTGCATCCGGAGGTGTTTCAACTCCTTTGCTGGAGGTGGGGCACGCCGGACGTGGATCTCCTGGCCTCTCGACTCAATTGCAAGGTGTCGATTTGTGGCCAGGTCCAGAAATCCCTGGGCAGACGCGTTGGTGGCCCCGTGGGGTCAGTATCGGCTAATTTATGCCTATCCCCCACTGAAGTTACTTCCTCGTCTGCTCCGCAGAGTGGAAATCGAGGGGATTCCGGTAATTCTAATCGCTCCAGATTGGCCCCGGCGTCCTTGGTACGCCGACCTCGTGCGCCTGGTGGCGGATGCACCCTGGCGGCTACCAATGCGGGAGGACGTTCTGTCTCAAGGTCCCATACTTTATCCTGCTTTACAGTCGCTGGCTTTAACGGCATGGCTATTGAAAGCCAGGTAATAAGGGACCGAGGTCTTTCGGATTCGGTCATTTCAACAATGCTGAGGGCACGGAAATCTTCTTCCAGGAAGATCTACCATCATATTTGGAAGGCCTATATCTGTGTGAGGAGATGGAGTGGCATCCATGGACGTATTTGGTTTCCAGGGCCCTACAGTTTTTACAGCTTGGAGTGGATCAGAAACTTGCCTTAAGCACCATTAAGGGTCAGATTTCAGCCTTGGCTGTTTTCTTTCAACGGCCTTTGGCGACCCATTCCCTGGTGGGTACTTTTGTGCAGGGGGTTCGACGTGCTTCCCCCAATTAGACCACCTCTTCCTCCATGGGATTTGAATCTGGTGCTCTCGGTTTTTCAGGAACCTCCCTTTGAGAACATCAGAGAGCTTCCTCTCTTGACACTATCTCAGAAGGTGGCCATTACATCTGTCAGAAGGGTTTCTGAATTGGCGGCCTTGTCTTGCAAGTCACCATACTTGGTCCTCCATAAGGATAAAGCGGTGCTACGCCCCCGCAGCCTTCCTTTCTTCCAAAGGTGGTTTCGGCCTTTCACCTAAATGAGGACGTTGTGCTGCCGTCCTTGTGTCCTCGGCCGTCGCATCCCAGAGACTGCGCTCCATACTTTAGACGTGGTACGTGCCTTGCAGATGTACTTGTCTGTTACGGCTCCGTTTCGGAGGTCTGACTCGCTGTGTCGGTGTCTGGTCCACAGAAGGGCTTGGCGGTCTCGTCGGCCACCATTTCTCGGTGAATCAGGCAGACCGTCATACAGGCCCATGCCCTTAAGGGGCGGGCGCCCCCCTTTCCGGTCACGGCACATTCAACCAGGGCAATTGGTACTTCCTGGGCTTTCCGTCATCAAGCGTCTGTCTCACAGGTGTGCAAGGCGGCAACCTGGTCGTCCGTGCACACTTTCTCAAAATTTTACAAGGTTGATGTGAGTGCATCTTCAGATGCTTCCTTCGGCCGCAAGGTTTTGCAGGCGGCTGTTTAGGTTTGCAACTCCTTTGTTGAGGAGCTCTGCTTGTTTGGGGGTGAAGTTAGTTGTTTTTGTGATACTGTTCCCACCCCTCGTTTTTTTGACACTGCTTGGGGACGTCCCATATGTCAAGACTTGAGAAGGCTGTGTCTGTCCATGGAAGAAAAGAGAAAATAGGATTTTTTTGTACTCACCGTAAAATCATTTTCTCTGTCGTCCATGGACGGACACAGCACCCACTCCTCCTTTTTAGGTTTGTACTGCTTGTTACGAACTGAGCTGCCGACTGCAGGGCGGAGGGTTATGTCTGGAGGGACCGCCCCCTGGGTGGGGCTGTTCAACTCTGATTAATGTAACATGTAAATATCTAACGCTGTGTCCGTCCATGGACGACCGAGAAAAGGATTTTACGCTGAGTACAAAAAATCCTATTTTTTAAAAAAACACAATTTTATATTATAAAAATAAATAGGAAGAATTTTTTTTTTTTTAAGCGCCCCCGTCTCTGCGAGCTCGCGCAGCAAAGAAAACGCATACGGAAGTCGCGCTCGCATATGTAAACGGTGTTCAGATCAAATCACACATGTGAGGTATCGCCGCGATCATCAGAGCGAGAGCAATAATTCTAGCCGTAGACCTCCTCTATAACTCTAACCTGGTAACCGTAAAAAAAATTAAAGCTTCACCTATGGAGATTTTTAGGTACTGTAGTTTGTCGCCATTCCACGAGTGCGTGCAAGTGGTAAAGCATGACATGTTTGGTATCTATTTACTCGGCGTAACATCATCTTTCACATTATTCAAAAAAATTGGGCTAACTTTACTTTCTTTTTCGTACATCACGGGACACAGAGCGACTTAGTCATTACTAATGGGTTATATAGTTTACCTTCAGGTGCTGGCACTGGCAACTTCCAAACCGGAAGTACCCTCCCCTATATAAGCCCCTCCCATCCGGGAGCACCTCAGTTTTTTGCCAGTGTCTAAGGTGTTGGCCAAAGAGTAACATGTGTTTTCCTGGGCTTGCGTACAGGTTCTTTTACGGGCCTTAGTAAGCTGTTCCGGATCCCACCAAAAAAGCTTCATAGCTAAACGGTCGGTACCCGGGCCTCGCAACAGAAGAGCAAGGTTTTGCCTGTAATGCCTCTCTTAGGAGGGCTGAACCCTGGGATCCAGAGCTCTGGTCATACCCACGACCAAGATGTTTTCTGTGCAGGGTGCTATACAGGTCCAGGGGAGTGGAATCCTTGGGAACCCGGTCCCTGAAGGTTTAATTACAATGCCTGCCGTGATAGGTGAAGTTTGGGCTTCTGTGGACCAAACAGAGTCCTGCGGCGGGGAACAGGTAAGTGGGGGCCCCCAGGAACTTGGTTCTATTGGGGGACCCCCAAGCCTAATTTGTCTTTCTGTCTGTTACCTAACGGTATTCCCGCTAATATCTGTGTATGCCTATAACTACTGGAAAATGTAAAATTTTAATAGTAGTCAAGAAAAAAAAAAAAAAAAAAAAAGAGGACCGCGGTACCTGTGTTAAACCACTAGAGGCCGCTGTGGTCCATTTTTCTTGTCATGTGGATCTTTGGTTTTCTCAAGTCAAAAGATCCAGGCAGTTGGTAAGTTTCTCTGTGGGAATCCAGTTCCTCTGCCCTGTTGCTGCGCTCATCCACCGCACAGGCCCTCCGGCAAAAAGGGCCCTGGCTCCTAGTCCCTGCTTGGTTTCAAAAAAGGGCGCCAATGGCGCATGGGCGCGCGCGTGGACGCGTGCACGCGCCTCCTATGAAAAAAAAGGGGCGGGGCGGGTGGATGGCGCTCGATGCGCGCCGCGGCGCTTCTGCGCATGTGCAGGCGTCCCAGCATGTATAAAAGACAGTACAAGTGTCAGCTGGATGCAAACAGAGCTAGCAACAAAACGGTGGCACACAGAGGCGGTTGATGCAGGCATCCCCATAGAAAGACACTTTAGTGGACACCAGCTGGTATATAGCAGCAACTGTGTTAGACTATTACCAGCAAAATTGGTGTATGACGACGGGAATACCTCAGCTTTGTGCTTAAAGGATATGTCGTCCAGACGCTCCGGAAATAAGTCTTCCAGGAAGCCAAAGGGGTCTCCATCGGGCTCTGAGGATATTGGGCATGCTTGTACTGCACCAATCTCCCCTGAAAATTCAGAGGTCAGTAGCCGTAGGAACCCCACAGGAGTGCCTGGTGCTGCGGCTGTCCCCAGTCCACCTGCTCCTGTATATATAACAGAGGAGGTTTTATCCTCAACTCTGGGAGGATTGGAAGAGAGATTAACAGCATTGATCGCTGCTTCCCTGTCACAGGGAAAGCACGTCCGATCTCCGTCTCCTCCTTCAGAGTGCCTGTTAGTGGAGGAACAGCCCCACACAGGGATCGACCTACCTGAAGGGGATCAGGATGAGGTTGATTCAGTTATAGAGGAATCAACAGTGGAAGAACCTTTCTCAGCATCTCAGGCTGAAAGATTATGGGTTCAGTCTCTGACTAACATGGTCCGATCAGCATTTAAAATGCCTCTGGCGGAACCATCAACCACTACGGTTTCCTCGCTGGGGTCGCTGAAAGCTCCCCAGGCTGTCTGTTCCTTCCCAATCCACCCTTTATTGGAAGGGCTTATTTACCAGGATTGGGAGCATCCTGATAAAATATTTACTCCCCCCAAGAGATTTCCAGTGATCTATCCCATGGAGGATAAGTTCATAAAAAATGGAGGGTCCCTACAGTGGACACAGCCATCTCTTGTGTAAATAAATCACTGACATGTCCAGTAGATAATGTTCCAATGTTCAAAGACCCAATAGATAAAAAATTGGAGTCTTTACTAAAATCTGCTTTCTCTACAGCAAGCATGGTGACACAACCTGCAGTAGCAGCGATTGGAGTCTGCCAAGCAATGAAAGATCAGTTGAAACAAGTCTTAAGGGACTTACCAGATCAGCAGGCTCTTGCCCTAGCTGACCTACCTAGAGTCTTGTGTTGCGGTGGACACCATAAAGGATACAATCCAACAGGCATCCCGCTTTACGCTGTCTGTAGACATATGCGTAGGCTTCTATGGCTCAAAAACTGGTCTGCTGAAGCTCCCTGTAAGAAATTGCTGATTAGCTTCCCATTTCATGGAGAACGCTTATCTGGAGATGATCTGGACAAATATATCCAGAAAACTTCTGCCGGTAAAAGTACACTCTTGCCGGTTAAGAACAAGGGTAGAAGTCCTTCTTTTAAGAGGCCTACTTCTCCAGTCCCTGGCACATCGGCTGTGAAACAGTTCAGACGGCCTCCGCGGTCAAATCCAGGGGGCAGAAATCAGGGACAATCACAGGGTAACAAGAAACCCTGGGTCAAGAGAGGTACAAAACCTCCCCCCAAGTCATGAAGGGTTGCCCCCACTCAATCGGGTGAGGGGGAAGACTTCAGTTGTTCACAGAGACCTGGCAGGACACCATCAGAGATGGGTGATCTTCGCAGTAAGTCTGGGATACAGGCTGGAGTTAAGACATTCCTCCTGCCCATTTTATAAGGTCAAACGTGCCAAGCGATCCCCAGAAGAGTGGATCCCTCCTTCTGGCACTAGAACAACTATTGCTCCAAGGGTAATCATGAAGGTTCCCTTGGAAGAAAGCGGGTTCGGGTTTTACTCGAACCTTGTCACAGTCCCCAAACCAAATAGGGACGTGAGGCCCATATTAAATATAAAAGGGCTAAACAAGTTCCTACATATCAGGACTTTTTCGGATGGAGTCGATCCGATCGGTGGCCACCGCCCTACAAGGGCAGGAATGGTTAGCCTCGATCGACATAAGGGATGCTTATTTGCATATTCCCATCTGTCCGGCCCACCAGAAATTTCTACGCTTTGGAGTAGAAGGGCGCCATTTTCAGTTCAGAGCCTTACCTTTCGGTCTGGCCACAGCACCACGAGTGTTCACAAAAATTCTGGCCCTGCGATTGGCCAAACTAGGAACACAAGGTGTAATGATAATGGCATATCTAGACGACTTGTTGCTGATAGACCACTCAGTGAAAAAAACTAGAAGTGGTCGTTCACAAGATAATCAAGTATCTGGAATCTCACGGTTGCATTATCAACCGAGACAAGTCAGCCCTAAAACCAGTCAAAAGTCTGGAATACTTGGGGGCTAAGACTGGATTCAAATCAGAGAAAGATTTTCTTACCTCCAGAGAAGGTGTCGTCTTTGAAAGATTTGACCCACTTAGTGGGTACAAAAAAGAAAACCATCCATACGCCTGTGTATGAGGCTGCTGGGAAAGATGGTGGCTTCATTCGAAGCAGTACCCTACGGTCAATTCCATTCAAGGAACTTGCAGAGGGCCATACTGTCAGCCTGGAACAAAAAAGTTCAGGCTTTAGACTTACCAATGTCCCTGTCCCCTTCCGTTCGCAAGAGCCTCCATTGGTGGTTGGTGCCCCAGAATCTGGAAAAAGGGAAACCCTTCAGTCCGGTTTCTTGGAAGGTGGTCACTACAGATGCCAGCCTCATAGGCTGGGGGGCAGTACTGGAGCAATGGTCTCTCCAGGGCAAGTGGTCAGAAGCAGAGAAGGCCCTGCCCATCAATCTCTTAGAGATACAAGCAGCCCGGTATGCCCTAGTAGCATGGACATCCAAACTCCAAGGGTCACCTGTCAGAATTCAATCAGACAATGCCACAGCAGTGGCATATATCAATCACCAGGGTGGCACCAGGAGTCGTGCAGCCCAGAGGGAAGCGAATTGCATCCTGGAATGGGCAGAAAGATATGTCACAGCCATATCTGCGGTTTTCACCCCAGGAGTGGAAAATTGGAGAGCGGACTTTTTAAGTCGCCAGCAATTATGCCCGGGGGAATGGTCTCTTCACCCCGAGGTTTTCCAGGCAATATGCCAGCGGTGGGGAACACCGGATGTAGATCTGCTAGCATCCAGATTCAACGCAAAGGTGGACAGATTTGTGTCTCGCACAAAGGATCCCCTAGCTTGCGGTTCGGATGCCCTCGTGTTCCCTTGGGATCAGTTCAAGCTGATATATGCATTCCCACCGCGATTAATCCGCAGAATCAGGGTAGAAAAGAAACCAGTGATTCTGGTGGCTCCAGCGTGGCCCCGAAGGGCATGGTACGCGGAGATTGTAAAAATGTCAGTGGGAAGTCCTTGGACCCTCCCACATCGTCCGGACCTGCTTTCGCAAGGACCGATATACTACCCTTCCTTACCAGCCCTAGGTTTGACGGCCTGGCTATTGAAGCCCACATTCTAAAAAAGAGAGGGCTCTCTAATCCTGTGGTATCTACCATGATCAATGCCAGGAAGCCGGTATCCAGGCAGATCTATTATAGGATCTAGAAGGCGTACATCACGTGGTGTGAGGCCAAGAAATGGCATCCACGTAAGTACGTAATAGGTAGGATTCTGGACTTCCTACAGTGGGCTGTACATAGGAAGCTTGCCTTGAGTACTATCAAGGGTCAGACGGCCTTGTCAATATTTTTTCAAAGGCCCTTGGCTTTGCATTCATTAGTCAAAGCTTTCATACAAGGAGTGATGCGTATTAGCCCTCCGGTTAGTATTCCCATATGTCCATGGGACTTAAACCTGGTTCTGTCTGTTCTACAGAAACAACCATTTGAACCATTGCGGCACATTTCCTTGGTTCTTTTCACCAGGAAATTGATTTTCTTAGTAGCCATTTGTTCGGCTAAAAGAGTATCGGAATTAGCCGCCTTGTCCTGTAAGGAGCCATATCTGGTTGTCCATAAGGACAGAGTAGTATTACGTCCTCATCCAGCCTTCTTCCTAAGGTGGTATCGAGGTTCCATTTGAACCAAGATGTGGTTCTTCCTTCTTTTTTCCCCAAACCTAGTTCGGTAGAGGAAAAGTTATTGCATTCTTTGGATGTAGTAAGAGCAGTTAAAGCTTATCTTAAAGCCACTGCTCAGATTCGTAGAACGGATACTTTGTTTGTTCTGCCGGAAGGCCCCAGAAAGGGTCAGGCAGCATCAAAAATCTACTTTAGCCAAGTGGATTCGACAGGTCATAATACAAGCCTATGGCTTGAAAAGGAGACCGCCTCCGTTCAAAGTTAGGGCGCACTCCACAAGAGCAGTTGGAACTTCATGGGCAGTGCATCACCAAGCCTCCCTGGCTCAAGTCTGTAAGGCCACAACATGGTCCTTAGTACACACGTTTACTAGATTCTACCAGGTAGACGTCAGAAGTCAGGAGGATGTCGCCTTTGGGCGCAGTGTGTTGCAGGCCGCAAAAGAGCCTCATGCCTGATGGCGCCCAGCTTATGTATAGTGTATCCCTCCCCTCATTTGGCATTGCTTTGGGACGTCCCATTAGTAATGACTAAGTCGCTCTGTGTCCCGTGATGTACGAAAAAGAAAAAGGGATTTTTATAACCGCTTACCTGAAAAATCCTTTTCTTGGAGTACATCACGGGACACAGAGCTCCCACCCCTCTTTTTGGGACACTTATTGCTTTGCTACAAAACTGAGGTGCTCCCGGATGGGAGGGGCTTATATAGGGGAGGGTACTTCCGGTTTGGAAGTTGCCAGTGCCAGCACCTGAAGGTAAACTATATAACCCATTAGTAATGACTAAGTCGCTCTGTGTCCCGTGATGTACTCCAAGAAAAGGATTTTACAGGTAAGCTGTTATAAAAATCCCTTTTTTTCATTTTTTTAAAATTCATGAAATTTTTATTTTTCCCAAAAAGTTGCGTTTAAAACACCGCTGCACAAATACCGTGTGACATAAAAATTTACAACAATCGCCATTTTTTCCTCTAGATTCTCTGCTAAAAATTTATATATATATATATATAAATAATGTTTGGGGGTTCTAAGTAATTTTCTAGCAAAAAATACAGATATTAACTTGTAAACACCAAATTTCAGAAATAGGCTTAGTCATGAAAGGGTTTTTAAACAACAAAAGAACACCGCTCTAGGCAAACATCCCATAATGCATCCCACCTGCTAATGGAAACAGGTGCTGGCTCTGCATGTAGAAATGAATCAAAGAAAATACTGGATGGCTGCACTCTGACACCTTTGTTAACCACTTCAGCCCCGGACCATTTAGCTGCCAAATGACCAGGCCACTTTTTGCGATTCGCCACTGCGTCCTTTTAACTGACAATTGCGCGGTCATGCAATGTGTTTTCCAAACAAAATTTACGTCCTTTTTTTCCCCACAAATAGAGCTTTCTTTTGGTGGTATGTGATCACCTCTGCGGTTTTTATTTTTTGCGCTATAAACAAAAATAGAGAGACCATTTTGAAAAAAGCAATATTGTTTACTTTTTGCTATAAAAAATATATTAAAAAAAAAATGTTTTCCTCAGTTTAAGCCGATACGTATTCTTCTACATATTTTTGGTTAAAAAAAATCGCAATAAGCGTTTGATTGGTTTGCGCAAAAGTTATAGCGTCTACAAAATAGGGGATAGTTTTATGGCATTTTTATTAATATTTTTTTTTTATTAGTAATGGCGGCGATGAGCGTTTTTTTTTTTTTGTGACTACGACATTATGGCGGACACTTTTGGTGCTATTTTGGGACCATTCACATTTATACAGCGATCAGTGCTATAAAAATGCACTGATTACTGTGTAAATGTGACTAGCGGTGAAGGGGTTAACCACTAGGGGGCGATGAAGGGGTTAAGTGTGTCCTAGGGAGTGATTCTAACTGTTGGGGGGGGTGTGGCTTACTGTGACTCGTCACTGATCGCTGGTCTCGATGAGAGGGAGCAGACGATCAGTGTTGTGTCATTAGGTAGAATAGGGAGATGCCTTGCTTACACAGGCATCCCCCTGTTCTGCTGTTCCGTGACCTGATCGCGGGACACCGGCGGACATACTGTAGAGTCCGCGGCGACGGTCACAGAGACAGCAGGGGGCGCGCGCCAGCTAGGTGGCAGATTCAAAGCAACGTAAATATGTTTCTTTGCCTGCCCGTGCCATTCTGCCGACGTATATGTGCGTAAGGCAGTCGGCAAGCGGTTAAATTCTTGTGGTACAAAGACATCAGAGGCACAGGATCAATGAAAAGCTGACATGTTTCAGAGCACTATGGGGTGCTTAGTCATAGCTATGTGTTTTGGTGCATACCCTTTTGTCATTCGTTAATGACAAAGGGGTTATAATAAAGACCTTTTATACAACAGTTGGTTTGCTTGTCTCTTCTTTTTACATTTAGATTGGTGGTAGTTCCTGCCGCCTTGGACCTGCAAGACATGCGTTTTCATTGCCTACAGCATTGGAGCGTTTTTCTTCTAAAAGTGTTCGGACATACAAAAACGGCAAGTTATCAGCTCCTTGGACATCTTTTCTACACTTTCCATTAATTGCAATGCTGGAGACTTTTGTTTATTGTGCATCCCACTGTACTTTTTCAGGTTTTCTTAGCTTATAGCTATTAATTATGACTGTTTCCTTGTTGGTTTTCCCTACAAGTTTCTCGTTTTGGGGTTGTAAAAAATATGAAATTTGCACATACTTATTGATCATTGCCTTCCTATTAAGTTTCCTTTCTAGGTAGAGAGGGACTTTGAAAACCCTCTTCTTTTTTTCTGTCCCAGTAGGTAGATGTGCAAATGTTTAGATCGTTTCTTGTATGGAGTATAAAAAAAACAAAAAAAATAAACAATTGGACTAAGCAACACTGGTAAATAAAGGTAAAGGATCATTAAATGTCAGTTATCAATACAAGTCATTTCAACCTTATCCACAAACCCTGGGAATTGACCGAATCTCACTTTGTTAACCCTATAACGGTTTTAAAAATCAGCCATATTCTTATATCTGGCATTATTTTTCATTGATCAACATTTGACAAGGTTTTCTATGACCACTCTATGCAGTATACAGTGCCTTGCAAATGTATTCACCCCCCTTGGCTTTTTACCTATTTTGTTACATTACAGCCTTTAGTTCAGGTTTTTTTTTTTAATCTGAATTATATGTGATGGATCAGAACACAATAGTCTAAGTTGGTGAAGTAAAATTAGAAAAAAAAAAAAACAAACTGATAATTGGCATGTGCGTATGTATTCACCCCCTTTGTTATGAAGCCCATAAAAAGCTCTGGTGCAACCAATTACCTTCAGAAGTCACATAATTAGTGAAATGATGTCTACCTGTGTGCAATCTAAGTGTCACATGATCTGTCATTACATATACACAACTTTTTTGAAAGGCCCCAGAGGCTGCAACACCTAAGCAAGAGGCACCACTAACCAAACACTGCCATGAAGACCAAGGAACTCTCCAAACAAGGGACAATGTTGTTGAGAAGTACAAGTCAGGGTTAGGTTATAACAAAATATCCAAATCTTTGATAATCCGTAGGAGCACCATCAGATCTATCATAACCAAATGGAAAGAACATGGCACAACAGCAAACCTGCCAAGAGACGGCCGCGCACCAAAATTCACGGACCGGGCAAGGAGGGCATTAATCCGAGAGGCAGCACAGAGACCTAAGCATAAGTGTGTACAGCCTATTGCATTTGGGTGTGCACCCCAAAGCGCAAACACACGTGCGTGTGTGTGTGTATACATATATATAAAATAGATAGTAATGGACAGTGCCAGTAGGGCAGAGATTGGTGTCAGTAGTTTTTATTTTAATCTTTTTTTATTTTTGCTCTTTTACAATTAGATTTTTTTTAATGTTTTTCATATTTTTTTTTTACTATTTATTTAGGAGCCCCATTGTGGGGGCTTCGAAATATCAGGGGTCTAAACAAACCTCTGATGTCCCACTTTTGAGACGGAGAAAGGGACTGAGGGCAGAGATTCCTCAGTCTTTCTCTGCAGCCAAGCAGCAGGGGGAATCTGCGCAGCACAGGGTGATTAGGGTGTGCCCAGGCACACCTGGCACACCCTGTGTGCATGCCTATGGACCGAAGGTAACCCTGGAGGAGCTTCAGAGTTCCACAGCAGAGACTGCAGTATCTGTACATAAGACGACAATAAGCTGTATGCTCCATAGAGTTGGGCTTTATGGCAGAGTGGCCAGAAGAAAGCCATTACTTTCAGCAAAAAACTAAATGGCATGTTTTGAGTTTGGGAAAAGGCATGTGGGAGACTCCCAAAATGTATGGAGGAAGGTGCTCTGGTCTGATGAGACTAAAATTGAACTTTTTGGCCATCAAAGAAAACGCTGTGTCTGGTGCAAACCCAACACATCACCCAAAGAACACCCCACAGTGAAACATGGTGGTGGCAGCATCATGCTGTGGGGATGTTTTTCAGCAGTCAGGACTGGGAAACTGGTCAGAGTTGAGGGAAAGATGGATGGTGCTAAATACAGGGATATTCTTGAGCAAAACCTGTACCACTCTGTGTGTGATTTGAGGCTAGGACAGAGGGTTCACCTTCCAGCAGGACAATGACCCCAAACACACTGCTAAAGTAACACTTGAGTGGTTTAAGGGGAAACATGTAAATGTGTTGGAATAGCCCAGTTAAAGCCCAGACCTCAATCCAATAGAAAATCTGTGGTCAGACTTAAAGATTACTGTTCACAAGCGCAAACCATCCATCTTGAAGGAGCTGGAGCAGTTTTTGAAGGAGGAATGGGTAAAAATCTCAGTGGTAAGATGTGGCAAGCTCATAGAGACTTACCCAAAGCGACTTGGAGCTGTGATAGCTGCAAAAGGTGGCTCTACAAAGTATTGACTTTAGGGGGGTGAATAGTTATGCACATTGACTTTCTGTTATTTTGTCCTATTTGTTGTTTGCTTCACAATAAAAAAAAAAAAACATCTTCAGAGTTGTGGGCATGTTCTGTAAATTAATTGGTGCAAATCCTCAAACAATCCATGTTAATTACAGGTTGTGAGGCAATAAAACACGAAAAATGTCAAGGGGATGAATACTTTTGCAAGGCACTGTATTGAGAAATTATACAAGGTATTTAGAAGTGACTTGCTTTTGCTGTTTCCTGAGGTAGACCTCAAGTGGGGAATTTTTTTATATCTACAATACAGGTAGTAAGAGTCCTCATGGCAGTCTTGCGATTATTGCATATCTAATTTCAGATACAACATAAGTAGTTTGTCCATAGCAAAAACAAATCCTAGCATGTCCAACATTGGGCTGAATTCACACCTGAGCGTAGGATAAACTTGCGTTCCTACTGGCGTCTTTTTTTCTTTTTTTTTTCTTTCTTCTTTTTATAAGTTTTTCAAGCGTTTCTGCTCATCGCACATAGGGTAGCCTATTCACTTGAATGGGTTGCCCTACGTGCAACAAGTGCACCAAAAAAGCACCAGAACCTTTTTAGGAGTGGAGTTTGAGGGTTTTTTTTTTCTCACTGCGCACTTTGGTGTATTTGTAGCGTCTTTGCTGCATGGTAAAATGCGCATCTGCTACCCATGCTTAGGGGGGCGTTAACAAATAATAGCACTGCTGCGCGCGGCGCGTGTGTTTTCTGTACGGTTGTTCCAGAAACGCCAGTTGTGAAATGGAGCCTTAAACGGGAGCTTCACTCCTTGGACCTTCCATGCATGACATGAGCATTCCAGCAGACAGTAGCAGGGACCCTACACCACTCTCATTTTCGGCAAGAAAGCAGGAAGTTCCTGTCTTCAGCACAGAATAGGCGAGAAAACTTGCCTAAAAAAACAAACGGGGGAAGCGTTCTCCAATTTTGGGAGGGGGAGGAGCCAAGAGCAAAAAAAGTACTTTTTAATGGTTGAAGGTCCACTTTAAAGTGGTTGTAAAATCAGGATAATAAATAACTTGCATCTTCTCTGTTTTTGTCAAGATCTAAAGTACTGTGTGTCTGTTGTTTTACAATTCTAATCCTAAATACCTTCTTTTACAGCACCAATGTGAGGTCACGTGACATTCCTCTGCTCTCCTTCCCTGATCTAAGTAATGTGGAGGGAGGGGCTGATATAACCCTCTAACATCAGCCGGCCAGCAGAGGAAGGTCACGTGACCTTGCATCGGTGCTGTGAGAAAGTATTTCACACAGTACTTCAGATCTTAAATAAAACTGAGGAGATGGTAGTTATTTATGTGTTATTTTCAAGCCACAGGGAAGAGCAGCAGGAGGGGAGGAGATTACTCTCTGCTCCGAGTCTCTCCCTCTCCCTCCCTGTCGGTTAGTTCCAAAGCCTGTGTGTGAGAGCGGACAGCAGGATGACGGAAGCACGTAAACGGACCATGGTATCGGGGATCAGCAGCCATTATTACCATGGTCAGCACACACAGCGGGACACAGGAACAGGCATGATCAACCAGTTTTTTTTACGTCTTAAAATGGGACAAATTACACAGCGCAAGCACTGTGCTGTTTAACATGCTTTAAAGCTGGGTGCTCAAACTGGCGGCCCTCCCAGCTGTTGCGAAACTACAAGTCCCATCATGCCTCTGCCTGTGGGAGTCATGCTTCTAACTGTCAGCCTTGCAATGCCTCATGGGACTTGTAGTTTCACAACAGCTGGAGGGCTGTCCGTTTGAGACCCCTGCTTTAAAGGAACAGGATCTTTTTAACCCTAAAAAAAAACAAAAAAAAACGCTTTAACCACCTGCCCACTGGGCACTTGAACCCCCTTCCTAACCAAACCAATTTTCAGCTTTCAGTGCTCACATTTTGAATGACAATTACTCAGTCATGCAACACTGTACCCATATGAAATTTTTGTCCTTTTTTTTTTTTTTTTCACACAAAGCCCATGTTCACACTGAGCTACAGGAATGAAGCCGTGCGAGTTCAGCTGAACTCGCACAATTTCACTCCCGCATGTCAGTCCCGATTTCGGACGCGATTTCAGAGACATCTATGCAGGTTTCTGCAGAGATATCAATGTAAATCGCAGCCCAAAATCGCAAAAAGTAGTACAGAAACTACTTTTTGAAATCGGTGCAGCGCTGCAGATGCGGCGTTGCACCAATTAGGACGTGCCATTGATGGAAATTTCCTCCGATTTGACATGTCAAATCGTATATCAAAACGCTCCAGTGTGAACCAGGGCAAATAGAACTTTCTTTTGGTGATATTTAATCATCACTGGGTTTTTTATTTTTTGCGCTATAAATGAAAAAAGGCTGAAAATTTTGTAAAAACAAAAAATGAATTTTTTCTTTGTTATAACATTTTGCAAATTAGAAATGTTTCTTCATAAATGTTGGCCAAATTTTATTCTGCTACATATCTTTGGTAAAAAGAACCCAAATCAGTGTATATTATTTGGCCTTAGTGAAAGTTAGTCTACAAGCTATGGTACCAATCATTGAAAATTGATCACACCTGATGTACTGACGGCCTATCTCAGTTCTTGAGACACTGACAAGCCAGAAAAGTACAAATATCCCCCAAATGATCCCTTTTTGAAAAGTAGACATTGCAAAGTATTTAGTAAGAGGTAAGATGAGCACTGATGTGGCATTAATGGGTATAGATGAGCCATGGATGGGGATAAATGGGCTCAGATCAGCATTGTGGGCACTTCAGATCCAGCCCACAAGCACGGCTGCACCCGCTCCCTCCTCTCCTCACACACTGTACCGATCGGTGCGAGGAGACATGCTCCGGTTTGTTGACAAGGGGGCGCGTGGAAGCGCGATTCTGGGAGGACGTCATAAGATGCCTCCCAGAGTTATCCGTCCACGCTGTAGCCGTCATTCGGCTATGGCCCAATAAAATCCCATTTCTAGCAGTGAAGTGGATCTTATTTACAGATCCTCAAAACAGTAGGTCTTACTGGTCAAAGCTGTGGCTGACAGTGTTTCTCTGTAGATCAGGGTTCCTCTGGATGTTGCTAGGGGTTCCTTGAGCAGTGAGTAATTTCTGCCTCTTAGATAAGTTCCTACTGACACCATTGATCTTTTAGCTATCTGTAAGGGTGGGAAATTCTTACCAATGACCACAAGTTTAGGGAGCATTCTTCCCAATATTGTATCGCACTAATGTATTATGAGTTGTAGATATAATAGTTCTTAGCAGGGGTTCCCTGAAACCGAAAAGTTATTTAAAGGGTTTCTCTGTGTTCAAAAGGTTGACAAAGGCTGCTGTAGAGCAACATGCTCTTGCTTCCCTAACATTTGTAAAGTTTTAACTGAGATGCTTCTGAATGAAGGCAGTTGTTTTCTCTATCAAGAGCTATCATACATGTGATATCATTTCCATTGATTACTCTAGTTTCTCAGGTCACGCAGCTCTCTATCTATCCACATTACATGTATATGTTCTTTAATATTGCTGGTATTAGCTTTCATATAAGTGCATTTTGAAAAATGGTTGATCTGTTTTCTGTGCATTAGGACTGGATACAGTAGTGTAGTTCTTTTCAAAGGTATAGATTATGTAGTTAAATTAGTCTCTGGGCAATAATTCTTGCGTGGGCTGCATTCCTCTGTGATTTGATTAAATAACCCACTTGTGAGCAATTCGGAGGCTCTGAAAACCCTTAACGTTGAGCATTCTGCCTTGTATCTCCGTGACCACATGTCAGACATCCTGTTTGATTTGATGTGAGGCCAGGTGATGGGTGAATAATGCTTTACTTGTGTGGGGAACTGTTAAACTGAATGCACAGACTGCCATCTACTTGTCTAATTTACAGAATACTTCCAGCAAGAAAAAACATATATTCTGTGACCGCTACAGGAAATTACTCTTAACAAAGAAGGGTCTCATTCCTGAAGGATTTTGTCCCTATAATGTAAAGCTGTAGGGTTATAATCAACAATACTGTATTTATGACTAGAGTTTAGCGGACACCTGGATGTTCGGGTTCGACGGGTTCGGCCGAACTTCGGAAAAAAGTTCGGGTTCGGGACCGAACTTTAACCCGAACCCCATTAAAGTCAATGGGGACCCGGACTTCTAAGGACTAAAAAGGCTCTAAAAAAGTAATGGAAAGGGCTAGAGGGCTGCAAATGGCAGCAAAATGTTGTTAAGAGCATGGCAAGTGCTCTGCAAACAAATGTGGATAGGGGAAATAACTTAAAATAACACAAAAAATATGCTGGAGGCCCCCTTTTCAGCAGAAGAGGTACAGGAAGTCATTAAGAACCTCAGAAACTCAACGGCACGATGCCACACATATGGTGGGAATGCCCCAGAATACGCCCTTTCTGGAATAAATTATTAAATTTAATGGATAAGCTAGTGGGAAAATAAAATACTTTGAAATAAAAATGTAGCGGGGTGCTAAATTTAAGGGAAGTGTTTGAGTGGTAAATAGGCTCAAACACCCTAATTCTGTAGGATTCATGGACCATTTTGTCCTCGGGGGACAGTATTGGTGTGCAGTTCCCTGCGGCCTACAGGTGGCGCTGCCATGGTAGGCTAGGGTTGAACTGCCGATACAGTGCTGTGCCTTTTGTGTCACCTCTTGGCAGTAGTACAGCGGGGCGGGGAACCTGCTGTGCATGCCGGGAGAGCATATAAAAGGGGAAGACCTTTGGCCTGGGTGCATGTGTTCCTGTTCCATCTTGGGCACCTTTAGCCTGGGGTGAGGTACTATCCTGGAGTTCCTGCTGCCCTGGGTATGGAGGCCTAGGGGCGGGAGTAAAGCCTGGAGTCCAGAGCCTTCGTCTGGAGTCCGCTAAGGGTCAAGGAGTCTTAGGGTGCCGCCTCGTGTAGGGGACCCTGTTCCAGGGAAGGGAGGATCATTCTGATGGACCGATGCGGGATTCACGGTGAAGGAAGGGTCTGTTGACTCCCTGGAGAGATGTCTTCCCCTTGATATGGGCTAGGTTCGTAGAAGGAGAAGCTCAAGGTCATCTTGACTGTATCAGAGGCCTTATTCACCCGGCCCGTGGCAGGGGCCTTATACACCCTGGTCTGTGGCAGAGACCAAAGTTCTCCAGGTCCGTGGCAGGGGCCTTGTACACCCGGTCTGTGGCAGAGACCAACCTCAAGGTCTGTGGCAGAGACCGTGCACCTAAAACTGTTTGAGAAACCTAAGCAGTGAAGTGAATGTGCTACGTTTGTGCCTGGACCTCCTCCACACCTTAAGCTGTCCTGTTTCTTTGCTCTAACCTTTTCTATCCGAGTAGAGTTTATTTTGCCATGAGAGAATAATTGAGTTGTAGTTTCAGATGGTGTGGACATTGACTTTACTGGGAATTAAAGGACTGTCCTCTACCTACAGTAGAGGTGAGAATCATCCTCTGGAGGAGTTTTGACTCCGGCTGTGGACACGTCCCGTCAAGTACACCGCTCAACCTCTTTATATAGGAGGGTACGGGCTGGTAGTGTGGTGTGCCTTTCTCCCTCCTGCGAAGAGCCAACAACATACCACACTGCAAAATATTTTTTGTGGCCCTAAATGGCGTTTTTTGGAAGACCACAACACACCCACAGTACGGAACCGCTGAATCGCACAGCTGCAGAACTGCAGAAAATGCTATTCAAAAAAAATGTTGTTTTTTTAGCATAGCACAGTAGAAGACAAATATATAGAAATGGTTTATTTCACACGCCTCCACATATGTATAACACACTGCAAAATATTTTTTGTGGCCCTATATGGGTCTTTTTGCAAGAGTACATTAAAGTGCAAATTTTTATTTATTTTTTTGCCCTAAATGGGTCTTTTTTTTGCCCTAAATGGGTCTTTTGGAAAAGCGCACAATAAAGTGCCTTTTTTTTTGCCCTAAATGGGTCTTTTTCCAAGAGCAGAATACACCCACAGTATGGAAACGGTGTATCTCTCAATGTAATATATGCAGTGCTGGTGCACTGAGCTTGCAGATAAAAGTTAGATTTTCTCTGACACTGGGCTCATGGCAGTGTAAAAAGACTGCACTGCAACACAAACAGGTAAACCTATGCAGATCGCTGAGTTATATCTCTAAATCTGGACTCCTATTCCTATATAATAAATCTCTCTCCCTGAAAGCACCAACAGGAACCTGGCCCTACACTACACTGTCTCTCTATCTTTTCCCTCAGATTCCAGAATCAAGACTAACTCATGTATTTTCAATCTCTCCCAATAAGCAACAGCAGCAGACAAGATCCTCTCCCTATCTATTCTGAAGCAGAGTGACGTGTGTGCTGTGTGCCTCTAGCTTATATAGAAGCTGGGTCACATGTTGCACTGACCAATCACAGCCATGCCATTAGTAGGCATGGCTATGATGGCTTCTAAGGGCACACCAGCTAATCAAAAGGTTATTGGCTGGCCCCTGAAGCATTTCTAACTGCGCCATTAGATTGCCGAACCCGAAACTCAAACACGGACTTTTACGCAAAGTCCGGGTTCGGATTCGGGAAAAAGCTAAAGTTCGGTACGGACCCGAACTTTACAGTTCGGGTTCGCTCAACCCTAATTATGACCCTTTATACTTCAAAATTTGCAGTGAATATTGATCAAAACCATTGTGGTGCCATTTGAAGGTTTTATTGGTGAAAGTAATTGAAAGTCCACTCGAGCAGCAATTCGATGGAGTGAAGTCCATTAAGGCTAGGTTCATATACGGTTTTTAGGCACATTTTGCAGTGCGTTTTTCATATTTAAACTAGTGTTTTTGCATGCAGTTTCATGCATTTTGCGTTTTTTTTTTCTTTCTTTAAACAGACTGTGTATAGCTGGTTGCTAAGGAGTGTGCCAGGAAGCCAGTTGCCATGTCCTTAACAACCAATGAGTCATCAGCTGTCAACGGGGTTCCCCACTGTCAGCTGAATGTAAAAAAAAAAAAAAAATTGGTGGAAAAAGGCCCTTCGGGTTTTGGATGGGAACCCAATGCCAAAATATTAAACAAAAATGGTGTGGGGTCCCCTGCCCCAAAGTCAATACCAGACCCTTATCCAAGCATGCAGCCCAGCAGGGAAGGGACGAGCGAGCCATATAAGGCCACATTCCCTCAACATTTGGGGGGCAGTGGGGCCTCCAGATCCTGCCCCCCCCCTATTTGAATGAGTATGGAAGACATTAGAGCAATTAGCTCGGTATCAAACTTACAAAGAGACAAGCTTATATGGACCTGCTGGATTGTAATAATGACTTTTCAAATTTAGCGCTGGAGAAATAGGAAAGAAAATTGCTTATTTATCCATTCACAAGGAAGTGAGAGAAACATACAACAACTTTATAGCCTTCCCCACTCTATTTTAAGCTTTAAAGTGGTAATAAACCCAACCCCAAAGTGTATTAGATTGCAGCTTACCAATCTTTTAAATCAGGTGGCTTCATTCGTTTTCTGGTTTAGGCTTTTTATCCTTTATATTAACCTGGTGAACTGGCCACTAAGTATTATTTTTCAACTTCCTTTAACAGACCAGTCTGTCCAGCAAAAGTGGCATTTAGAGGATTAAGACAAATCGTTTAACAGTGACAGGGGTGCTTACAATGGTCAACTTTTGTTCATTTATGTAAAATATTATTCCCAAAAGAAAAATGTTGCTGAAACTGCATAAATAGCGTTATCTAGCATTTGTTTTTTTTATATTGTTTGTCAGTCAAGTCCATCTAGATTTGCTGGTAATACGAGATTGATAATGCTGCTGTCTCTGGATTTTGCCTTTGCTCCACCATCCAGATTTGAGACGGGAAGTGTGTTACGGGCCGGATCACGAGGTGTCTCAACCCTCTAACTGCCATTTTTGCTGATTAGCTTGGTCTGTTAAAGGAAGCTGAAAAATAACAGACTTACTGGCTGGATAACCAGGTGAAAATAAGAGAAAAGGCCTAAATCAAAAAAAAGACAGCACAGTGGCTAAGTGGTTAGCACTTCTGCCTGGCAGCACTAGGGTTGTCAGTTCGAATACCAACCATGACACTACCTGCCTGGACCTGTGCCTGCGTGGGTTTCCTCCAGGTACTCGGGTTTCCTCCCACACTCCAAAGACATGCTGGTAGGTTCATTGGCTGCTGTCCAAATTGGCCCTAATCTATACAGTGCGGATAAAGTATTCACACCCCTTTCAAATTTTCCACATTTTGTCATGTTACAACCAAAAACATACATGTATTTTATTGGAATTTTATGTGATAGACCAACACAAAGTGGCACATAATTGTGAAGTGGAAGAAAAATTATTTTAATTTTTTTTTACAAATAAATATCTGAAAAGTGTGAAGTGCATTTTTTTTTCAGCCTCCTGAGTCAATACTTTGTAGAACCACCTTTCACTGAAATTTCAGCTACAAGTCTTGATTTGCAAATCTAGAGAGTGACATTTTTGCCCATTCTTTGCAAAATGGCTCAAGCTCTGTCAGATTGGATGGAGAGCGTCTGTGAACAGCAATTTTCAAGTCTTGCCACCGATTCTCAATTGGATTTAGGTCTGGACTTTGACTGGGCCATTCTAACACATGAATATGTTTTGAGCTAAACCATTCCATTGTAGCTCTGGCTGTATGTTTAGGGTAGTTGTTCTGCTGGAAAGTGAACATCTGCCTTAAGCCTCGTACACACGACCGGTTTTCTCTGCAAGAACCAGCAAGAAAACTGCTGGCAGAGCTTTTTGCCGAGAAAACCGTTCGTGTGTATGTTTTCTCGTCGAGAAAACTGCTGGCAATCTCGACGAGAAAAATAGAGAACCTGCTCTCTATTGTCTCGTCAGGATTCTCGTTTTTTTCATCTGGATTCTCGTCGGCCTGTTTCCCGACGAGAAAACTGCGTGTGTCTGTGTACGATGCTACAAGCTTACCTGTCCTCCGGTAAGCCCGCGCATGCTCGATGAGACTTCGATGCATGCGCGGTAGCTTACAAGGGTAGTGTAGGGTGAAGCAAGATGGCGGCGACGGCATTGAATGCGACGAGCGCATGCTCGTCATAGTCGATGACGTCACCGCGTTCTTGCCATTCAAAAGAACGGCGGTTCTTTTGAATGACCATCTGTATGCACGGCTTTGCAAGAAAAGCTTTCCAAGAATCTCGTCAGGAAAACCGACATTTTTTTCCTGACGGGATTCTCGGCCGTGTGTACAGGGCTTGAGTCTCAAGTCTTTTGCAGGCTCTAACAGGTTTTCTTCTAAGATTGCCCTGTATTTTGCTCCATCCATCTTCCCATCAACTCTGACCAGCTTCCCTGTCCCTGCTGAAGAAAAGCATCCCCACAACATGATGCTGCCACCACCATGTTTCACGGTGGGGATGGTGTGTTTAGGGTGATGTGCAGTGTTGGTTTTCCGCCACACATGGCATTTTCCTTTTAGGCAAATTGTTACATTTTGGTCTCATCTGACCGGAGCACCTTCTTCCACATGTTTGCTGTGTCCCCCACATGGCTTCTCACAAACTGCAGACGGGACTTCTTATGGCTTTCTTTCAACAATGGCTTTCTTCTTGCCACTTTTCCATAAAAGCCAGATTTCCGTAATGCACGACTAATAGTTGTCCTGTGGACGGATTTTCCCATCTGAACTGTGGATCTTTACAGCTCCTCCAGAGTTACCATGGGCCTCATGGCTGCTTCTCTGATTAACCACTTCAGCCCCGGACCAGTTGTCCGCTTAAAGACCGGAGGTCTTTTTACAATTTGGCACTGCGTCACTTTAACTGACAATTGCGCGGTCGTGCGACGTGGCTCCCAAAAAAATTGACGTCCTTTTATCCCCACAAATAGAGCTTTCTTTTGGTGGTATTTGATCACCTGTGCGTTTTTTTTTTTTTTTTTGCGCTATAAACAAAAATAAAGCAACAATTTTGAAAGAAAAGCAATATTTTTTACTTTTTGCTATAATAAATATCCCCAAAAAATATATAAACATTTTTTTTTCCTCAGTTTAGGCCGATATACAGCGGGTACAGAAAGTATTCAGACCCCCTTAAATTTTTCACTCTTTGTTATATTGCAGCCATTTTCTAAAATCATTTAAGTTCCTTTTTTTTCCTCATTAATGTACACACAGCACCTCATATTGACAGAAAAACACAGAGTTGTTGACATTTTTGCAGATTTATTAAAAAAGAAAAACTGAAATATCACATGGTCCTAAGTATTCAGACCCTTTGCTGTGACACTCATATTTAACTCAGGTGCTGTCCATTTCTTCTGATCATCCTTGAGATGGTTCTACACCTTCATTTGAGTCCAGCTGTGTTTAATTATACTGATTGGACTTGATTAGGAAAGCCACACACCTGTCTATATAAGACCTTACAGCTCACAGTGCATGTCAGAGCAAATGAGAATCATGAGGTCAAAGGAACTGCCTGAGCAACTCCGAGACAGAATTGTGGCAAGGCACAGATCTGGCCAAGGTTACAAAAAAATTTCTGCTGCACTTAAGGTTCCTAAGAGCACAGTGGCCTCCATAATCCTTAAATGGAAGACGTTTGGGACGACCAGAACCCTTTCTAGAGCTGGCTGTCCAGCCAAACTGAGCTATCGGGGGAGAAGAGCCTTGGTGAGAGCGGTAAAGAAGAACCCAAAGATCACTGTGGCTGAGCTCCAGAGATGCAGTCGGGAGATTGGAGAAAGTTGTAGAAAGTCAACCATCACTGCAGCCCTCCACCAGTCGGTGCTTTATGGCAGAGTGGCCTGACGGAAGCCTCTCCTCATTGCAAGACACATGAAAGCCCGCATGGAGTTTGCTAAAAAAAAACACCTGAAGGACTCCAAGATGGTGAGAAATAAGATTCTCTGGTCTGATGAGACCAAGATAGAACTTTTTGGCCTTAATTCTAAGCGGTATATGTGTGGAGAAAACCAGGCACTGCTCGTCACCTGTCCAATACAGTCCCAACAGTGAAGCATGGTGGGGGCAGCATCGTGCTGTGGGGGTGTTTTTCAGCTGCAGGGACAGGACAACTGGTTGCAATCGAGGGAAAGATGAATGCGGCCAAGTACAGGGATATCCTGGATGAAAACCTTCTCCAGAGTGCTCAGGACCTCAGACTGGGCCGAAGGATTACCTTCCAACAAGACAATGACCCTAAGCACACAGCTAAAATATTGAAGGGGTGGCTTCACAACAACTCTGTGACTGTTCTTGAATGGCCCAGCCAGAGCCCTGACCTAAACCCAATTGAGCTTCGCTGGAGAGACCTAAAAATGGCTGTCCACCAACGTTTACCATCCAACCTGACAGAACCTGGAGAGGATCTGCAAGGAGGAATGGCAGAGGATCCCCAAATCCAGGTGTGAAAAACTTGTTGCATCTTTCCCAAAAAGATTCATGGCTGTATTAGATCAAAAGGGTGCAAATACTAAATACTGAGCAAAGGGTCTGAATACTTAGGACCATGTGATATTTCAGTATTTCTTTTTCAATAAATCTGCAAAAATGTCAACAATTCTGTGTTTTTCTGTTAATATGGGGTGCTGTGTGTACATTAATGAGGAAAAAAAATTAACTTAAATGATTTTAGCAAATGGCTGCAATATAACAAAGAGTGGAAAATTTAAGGGGGTCTGAATACTTTCTGTACCCACTGTATATTCTTCTACATATTTTTGGTAAAAAAAATTGCAATAAGCATTTATTGATCGGTTAGCGTCTACAAAATAGGGGATAGTTTTATGGCATTTTTATTTTATTTTTTTACTAGTAATGGGGGCGATCAGTGATTTTTATCGTGACTGCGACATTATGGCGGACATATCGGACACTTTTGTCACATTTTTGGGATCATTGTCATTTTTACAACAATCAGTGCTATAAAAATGCACTGATTACTGTGAAAATGACTCTGGCAGTGAAGGGGTTAAGTGTGCCCTAGTGAGTGATTCTTACTGTAGGGGGGATGGGCTGTTTGTGACATGACACTGATCTCCGCTCCGACTACACGGAGCGGAGATCAGTGTCATTGTCACTAAGCAGAGCGGGGAGATGCTTGTTTACATCAGCATCTCCCCGTTCTAACTCACCATGAGATGATCGCCTCCGCGGTCGGGGTCACGGAGCTCGCGGTGCACGCGTCCACAATGCCGCGATCTTAAAGGGGACGTACAGGTACGTCCTTCTGCCTGTCCGTGCCATGCCGTTGACGTATATAGTCGTGCGCTGGTCGACAAGCAGTTAATGCTCTCCTTGCCCGGCCTGTCAGTTTAGGTGGACTGCCATGTCTTGGTAGGTTTGCAGTTGTGCCATATTCAATCCATCATCCGAAAATGGAAAGAACAGTGCTCTGTGAGATGTTCAAAGCTTGGGATGTTTTTTTTTTTTTTATAACCCATCACTGCTTTAAACTTCTCCACTACTTTATCCCTGACCTGTCTGGTGCGTTTCTTGGCCTTCATGATGCTGTTTGTTCACTAAGGTTCTCTAACAAACCACTGAGGGCGTCACAGAACAGCTGTATTTATACTGAGACTAAATTACACACAGGATGATTCTATTTACTAATTAGGTGACTTCTGAAGGCACATATTTATTTGTAAAAAAAATTGAAAACCATTTATCATTTTCGTTTCACTTCACAGTTATGTGCCACTTTGTGTTGGTCTATCACATAAAATCCCAATAAAATACATTTATGTTTTTGGTTGAACCATGACAAAATGTGGAAAATTTCAAAGGGTATAAATACTTTTTCAAGGCATTGTATGTATGAATGTGAGTTAGGGACCTTAGATTGTAAGCTCCTTGAGGGCAGGGACTGATGTGAATGTACAATATATGTGTCATGCTCTGCATAAATTGACAGTGCTATATAAGAATCTGTAATAAATACCGTTTTATGATACGTTCATATACCCTATGTTACCAAAAGTATTGGGACACCTACCTTTATGCACACATGAAATTTTATGGCATTCCAGTCTTCGTCCATAAGGTTCAATATTGAGTTGGTCCACCCTTTGCAGCTAGAACAGCTTCAATTCTCCTGGGAAGGCTGTCCACAAGGTTTAGGAGTGTGTCTATGGGAATGTTTGACCATTCTTCCAGAAGTGCATTTGTGAGGTCAGGCACTGATGTTTGATGAGAAGGCCTAGCTCGCAGTCTCTGCTCTAATTCACCCCAAAGGTGTTCTATCGAGAGGTCAGGACTCTGTGCAGGTCAGTCAAGTTCTTCCACCCCAAACTCGCTCATCCATGTCTTTATGGACCTTGTTTGTGCACAGTCATGTTGGAACAGGAAGGAGTCCTCCCCAAACTGTTCCCACAAAGTTGGGAGGATGAAATTGTTCAAAATGTCTTGGTATGCTGATACCATTAGGAGTTCCCTTCACTAAAACTAAGGGGCAAAGCCCAACCCCTAAAAAACAACCCCACGCCCGTAATCCCCCCTCCACCAAATGTTTTGGAGGGGTGGCCCAATACTTTTGGCAATATAGTGTTGATGAGCGAGTTTGGGGTGGTGGAACTTGACTGGCCTGCACAAGAAAACCTGACCTCAACCCGATAGAACAGGGGTCTCCAAACTATGGCCCTCCAGTTGTTCAGGAACTACAATTTCCATTGTGCCTAGTCATATCTGTGAATGTCAGGGTTTTACAATTCCTCATGGGACGTGTAGTTCCGCAACAGCTGAAGGGCCGTAGTTTGGAAATCCCTGTGATAGAACACCTTTGGGTCGAATAGGAGCGGAGACTGTGAACCAGGCCTTCTCATCCAATATCAGTGCCTGACCTCACAAATGCGCTTCTGGAAGAATGGTCAAACATTCCCATAGACACACTCCTAAACCTTGTGGACAGACTTCACAAAAGCGTTGAAGCTGTAATACCTGCAAAGGGTGGGCCAACTCAATATTTAACCCTATGGACTAAGACTGGGATGCCATTAAAGTTCATGTGCGTGTAAAGGCAAGTTTCCCAATAGTTTTGGCAATATAGTGTATGTGATGACAAATTTCAGCTCCTCCGCTATGGGAAGAAGCGGGAGCTTTTCATATTTGACCAAAGTACATGACCTGACCCATTATTTAATGCTTTGGCAGCAACTGTGAATTATTGATTTTGGCTGCATATTATTTTAATTTTCTGATAATGTATGCATAACAAATGTGCCAATAAGTCACCTTTTCACTTTAGATGAGCAACATATAAGAGCCATTGGGGGCCTTTCATGTTACTCTTTCATGCTGGCACGCGTAAAACACAAACTATTACAATTTGAAAACGTACATTCTTTATGGCAGACATGATAAAATGTCGCCTTTCCTTCCCACAGCACATGCTCTTGTTTAACCTTGAAATTTTTGAGCACATGTGTATAATGGAAAGAAGCTGTCCGATGTTTCTGTAAAGGATCATGAGAGGATTCATAAAAAGATTTGGGAACACCTGGAAATCTGTACCAGGTTGGCTGGTATCGGTTTAAAGTTCAAGAGTCAAAAGTTCTCCCAGAAAAGACTGTTTGGATTTACAGCCTCAGTACATAAAACATAGTATTTCCAGCTTTGTGGTCTGTTTAAGGATAAGTACTGATGCACTGCAAACACTGTATATATTTTTGGGTTTATAATATTTATTCAGCTTTTTTATGCCTCCACCAAGTAAGTCATCTGATCTGAGAGCTCCCTCTACCTATGAATTACTTGCATTTATTTCTGTTGAAGGCAGTTGCAACCTTGCTGACCACCTTTATCTAGTTCTTGGACAGTGACATAAGAGCCAGTCTGTTCAGGTTCTCTGTTTCAATCATTGGAATTAACACACTTTGAAAAAAAAAAAATAGCTGTACAATGCAGCAAACGTTTTCTATATATGGATGCCTTTAGCCTCCAGATGATGAATAATATTGCCTTAACCCAACTTTTGTCTCATTCAAGGAACAAGTAAAATTTTCTTTAAGACCCTTTTCACACTGAGGTGCTCGAAAACTGCCGTTAAAACTGTAAACGCTTTTCAGGAGTTAGCGGTGCGCTTTAGGTCACATGACTCAAAAAACTGCTGCAAGAACCATTTTGAGGCGCTTTTACAGAGCTTTTGAAGTGCTTTTCAGACACTTCCCATTCATTTTAATGGAGAGGGGCTCTTTTGAGGTGCTCTTCTTCCTTTTTTTTTTTTTAGCTCACCAAGCATGTCTCGGGCACCTTCAGCCTGAGGCTACAGAGTTCCAGGTAGGCCCAGTACCTTTAGACTGGGTCTACAACCGAAGAGGAGTCCCAGGGAACCCGCGTGAGGGTAACCGCTCTGACACAGAGGAAACCAGGGGAGGATCGATCCCATAACAAGAAGGCGAGTAATAAAGTATTGCTGACTCGGGAAAGGCCTGGTGACCTGTCGGAGGGAAGGATTCCTCACTTCGCAGACTGTCTCTGCGGAGTGTTGAAAGTTCAGGAGGGATCTCCTTGATTTGGTTCTTGGAGGGGACTGAGTCATTGTTCCAGCATCACGCCGGCTGCTAGTGCTATTGAGTGACTATCCGGGTGAGCTGTACCCACTCCGGATCGAGTGGCAACGAAGCCAAGAGTGTGCCTGAATCCACTTCTATCTGCTAACCTTTTTCTCACTTCAACACTCTGGTTCCTGAAAGCAAGATAAAATAAACTCACGTTGGAGTTGATATGTTGTGTGGACATTGACCTCATTTGGGAAAGATAAAGACTTGCCTCTATAAACAGAGGGGAGAACCAGAAGAAGGAAGCAACTAACTGTAGGACCCAAGTATGTAACACCGCCTGACCTTTATAATCTAGAGGACACGGGCATGTGGCATGGTGTGTCTTATCCCCCTGCTTGAGAAGGTAAGAGGGGCAAAAAGATCCATGTGCTACACTCCCTTAGGCCCCGCTCGGATCCGCCTGTCTGTTTTTCAGGCGGATCCGAGCGGGCCATCCGCTGGCTCAGCGGAGATCAACGGAGCAATCTCCTCCTGTGCTGGCGAACTCCGCTAAATGGATCCGCCTTGTGTGAATGAGGCCTTGCTCCCCAGAAATTGTTCTACTACATGTTGAAACAGAGGTTTCAAAATACCACCCAAACATTTGCCCAGACACTTGATAAACAAAAAGTATAAGGTAACTCTGATGCAAGAGGGATAGCAGCAGCACACAGTCACAGGCATCTTCTCACACACCGGTCTGTACTTACTAATGTCCTTGCATAGTTGAATGCCTCCTTCCATGTCTGCCAGACAAATTTCCTGTGAATTCTTCAGACCAGATCTCCAGAAGAAGTCTCTCATTCAGCTTCAGCAGAATTCAGTAGAATAAGCTCCCCAGCTAGCATAGATGGGGACCTTGTGAGCAGCATGAAGAAGCACAGCTTGGACAGCCTATTGGGGCAGCAGCCCTTTGGCTGGGATCTCCTCCTCCTAGACAAGAATCTCTCTGTTCCAAGCCACAAACTATTTATGCTCCCCCCAGCCCTCATCTGGGTAATTCCCCCAGGGATTAGCTGTGCCTGCATAAATATTCAGCTGCTGATTTGACTCTCCGAACCCCATACTATCCATAAGACAGGGGGGAAGCAGCCAATCCTGCAACCAGTGAGACACAGAACATTCCAAAATAATCTCAAGCAGCTCAACTGACTACATGAGAGCTAATAACTACATTTTCCTAACCTAGCAACACCTATACTGTATTTTCAGATCCTAACAGAAATCCAACAAGCTCAGCTTGTAACTAGGGATAAGTTTGGGTTTGGTCCAAACCAACGTTCAACCCATATTATAACATCCTGTGGTCTTATTAGCCCTGCCCGGTTCACCTATGTGAACCACAGAACACCTCTTCCCTATGTTATGCAGATGAGAAGGTGTTCTGTAGATTTAACAAACATTCTATCAAAGGAAGACATTACTGCTCCATAGATACAGCGCAGTGAGTGAGCGCCATCACCCTAGGACAGGAAGTGCGTTACTGGGGGGATCACCAAGTAAAAATAAAGGAAAGAAAAAAAAAAACAATGCCACCACATCTAAGAACTAAGCTGCAATTATTAAATTTTGGTCCTTGGGTTTGGTTACACTCTGCTTGGAGCAAGCATGGAAATATCTTCATAGTAACATCCTAAAGACCACAAATGATGAAGAACAAGCACTGCAGGGTCTAATGCACACAAAACGCACACTTCTAACGCTTATTTCCAAAGGAGAAGGCAACTATACAGTACGTAACAGAGTTTATTTCAAGGATAGAACAATAAAAATTTGTGTTCTATAAATATCCATATGAAACAAAGAACAATGCTAAAAACCCCTATTTATGGTGTTTCTGCAGAGTTTGGTAAGATTCCCTTTGAAGGAAACCCAATGATCTGTGTTTTGCAATGTTTAGATTTCTACACTCACTCGTCAATGATGTGCAGCGTTCTGGATCTGCAAGTTGTGTGCTAAGCCACTAAAAGTCAATTTCTGATTTATAATTTGCAGCATAGGCCTACTATGCACTATGTTTAAGTAAAGTGAATAGTTTGCTATGGGTAACCCCCAATAGTATTTTTAAAATATTATAAAGATTATTTTATCTAAAGCAAAAAATAGACATATTTGTGAGGTTAGATGTATTTGCAGGATGTCCAACAAGTGTGAGCATTGAGTTTAAAGTGTTAGTTCACCTTTACAGAAAAATAAATAAAGGTGAAATAATGCCACAGACGGCCCTCCTTCCCCAATCCCCATTGTATTTACTTTCATGGTTTCCAAACTGTCAGCACCCCCACAACAGCCGCTTCAAAGGTCGGGGGTTTGAAATTCCTGCTTTCCGTGAAGCACTTCCGGGACAGACCAGATTGATTCCGATTGGCCACTGTTACAGTGAATAGATCTGTTCTGTCCCAGAAGCGCTGCACAGACAAGAGGGAGAAGAGCAGATTTCAAATCCCTGGACCATTGAAGCAGCTGTGGGGGTGCGGACAGCTTGACAACCCTAGAGGTAGGTACAATGGGGACCTCGGAGGTGTGGAGGGTGTCACACTGGGCTGCGGAAATGAAGATGTGCGAGTTCACCCGATTTCGAATTACAGAGACATTTTCGTCCCGAAATCGTAAAAAGTAGTACAAAAATTACTTTTTGAAATCGGTGCAGCGCCGCAGATGCAGCGTCGCACCAATTAGGACAGTGCCATTGTCGGCAAATGCTGCTGATTTGACATGTCAAATCGCACCAGTGTGAACCAGGGCTAAAGGTGAACCAACCCTTTGAAAAAGTCTAACTGGACTAGGGCTGCAACTAACGATTATTTTCATAATCAATTAGTTGGCCGATTATTGTTTCGATTAATCGGCTGATAACCTTTTTAAAAGTGTGGTGTATAATTTAGATAATATGTAACTAAAAAAAAAAAAAAAAAAAGACAATTTTATTCTTAAATATTCCTATGAAGTGGTAAATATAAATAACCAACTATATGGTTAGGGAGAAAAATCTCTAATCCACTCCGAGAATAACTGAGAGAATAGATGTACTGTATATACTATTAGAGGGTGAATCTGGTAAATATCATCAGACTCAGATCAAATTTTTTTTTTTTAAAGAAAAAAAAGTTAAAGGCTGTTTTTCAAACAGAACTGTAGTATATTATACGCTGGCCATACAAACGTCTTCCTTCAAAAATAATTTTAAGAACGTTCGTTCGATTTTCTAATCGTCAGTGGGGTCAATTCGATGTTTGTTTTCAACCACAGTGACAGGAAAGTTCAGAAATAATAGAAAACTTCTTGGTCAAAGGAATTTTCAGACAATGTATGTGGTTTTCGTTCACAAATGACATTAATTTTAAAACTGAATGTTAAAAGCAAGTGAAAATTTCAAACATTCTTTCATTCAGCGAATGTACAAAGATTTTTCGTATTAATATAATATTAACAGTAGTGATTATTTGCTCTTTTTGTACTATAAAGGGCTAATTTTCGTTTTTTTAAAACCCATTATGTTACTGGCCGATTAATCGATTATGAAAATAGTCATCGATTAATTTCATAGTCGATTAATCGATTAGTTGTTTCGGCCCTAAACTGGACCCTCTTAATTGTATCTCTATGCAAAACTTTTTTTTTTTTTTTTGCTGTCTGTGTCCTCATTGCGATTATTTCACACTGCTGAAATAGCAATAACCGGGAAAAAAGTAAACTTTGAGGAGGCTGAGAGCAATATATGGTAATTTTTGAGTTAAAAATACATGCTTCAACATTTTCTTTTTTTTTACAAATCAGAGTTTTGTGTCACCCTATAATTACATTTCCACTCTTGCTCCTTAAGTGGATCTGGTGCTTCAACTTGAGACTTATTCATATTGGAAACTCTCAGGAGGTGAAGAAAGGAAGTAAACGTTGGATTTGTAAGAAAAATACACACATATGTAAAAGTTATTTAACTGAATGGTAATCTTGTAGAGTCTAAGATGCCACAGCCCCCCTTTATAATATAAGTAATTTTATTGGCTAGGTAAACATTTCGGAAACTGTAGCCTATCAGTTTCACAACTTGTTTCCCGATGTTTTAATAGACTCATTATTGGATAAGTGCAGAAAATGTCTTTCAACTGTAATTAAGGGTACATAAAATGTAGTTAGCGATTCCCTGAATGTTATTGTCGAATTAAGTTAAACCTTAAAAATAGAATGTTTATTATTATAAGCTGATGTTAAATGGTTATGCTGTGTAACAGTAAAATTTAGATGGTCCGATCTCTTCATAAAAATGCTGTCATCCATCTTATAAAGTAGTCAGTACTTAGTTCTGTAAATGTAGATCACTGTTAATTACACTGTACTACTAACATAAAACAGATTCTAATAACTGCCTGCATGTAGAAGCCATTAAGGAAAGCAGGCCATAAAGTAAGATGTCTGGAGCCAATTACACCTTTCTAGATTATTTTATGTAAAACAGATTAATGTTTACGGCTTGTCTATGGTTACAGTTATACAATAACACATCATCAAGGTTTTGTAAAGTAGAAGACTGAACATTATTAAAATTAGAATGAAGAAGAAAGAATTTGAAGTTCCACACCATATAATGAACCAAGACACCTTTTTCTTTACCTAACATAGTGCTTGGTTTTCCATCGGTTTTCCATCAGTAACGGGAAGTCAGGGGCTTTACCAGAAACAAACATTCCAAGCATTTCTCTTCATCTGCAATGATATTATTTTATGTCGAAATGCAAACAATAATTCATATTTGTTTTCATGAATGAAAATGCTTTGGAGGAGCTTCCCAAGCTCATGATGGGGGTTCATTCCACATGCATAAATGTGTTCAGGCCGTACCTTACTCACAGTGGTGCTAAAACAGTACTGGGGCTTGGGTGTAGCACCCCTTGTGACTATTGCAGTTGATTATTAAGCATCTTGACATGCCTGCTCAAGCTATACACTGGGGTTGATTTACTAAAGCCCAGAATGCCAGCCAACATCGACTAGTTCAATAAAAGCCAGCCGAAATTCGGCCCGTGTGTATGGCACCCTGTCCGACAGAAACTGGCTGTTTGGTCGGCTTCTGGCAGATGAGCATGCTGGAAAACCAGCAGCCGACCAGCTCCTGATCAGCGCTCTCAGCGGGGCAGATTGCTGTACTAATGTTAGTACAGCGGCTCTGACCAGAGATAACAGTAATAGTGTGTCCCAGGCTTAATACTGGAGAGTACAAAATCTGGTGCAGCTGTGCATGGTAGCCAATCAGCTTTTAACTTCAGCTTGTTCAATAAAGCGTTGACAATAAAACCTGGAAGCTTATTGGTTTCTATGCAGAGCTGCACCAGATTTTGCCCTCTCCAGTTTTAGTAAATCAACCCGATAGCCTCAGGAGAAGGTGATCATACATAGGCAGGAAGTTAAAAAAAATGCATCTGTGGTCATCCAAATTGCCACAATGCCATGACTAAAGCCTCGTACACACTACTAGTTTTTGTTCGTACAACCCGCTAGGTTGAACGAAAAAGAAAAAGTCAAGCTCAGGTCGGAGCCGCTGTACTAACAATCCAATGTTAGTACATCAATCTCTTTTGCTGTGCTATTGTGTTCTGACAGGGGAGGGCACCCCCGACAGAACACTCCGGTCAGCGATCAGGAGCTAGCCGGCAGACCTTTTTCGTTCATGACCTGCTGCCATACACACAGCCTGAACGTTGGCTGGTTTTTATTGAACCGGCTGATGCCACCCGACATTTGGCCAGTGTGTATTAGGCTTTACAGTGTACACTGCACTGACATCATGATACAGTAAAAATTAGATGAAATGACTGCTCCCTTTTTCCAACATGTTCTGATATCAAGGGCTAATTTCCTCCCAGATCTTGCAGATCATTTATGGCCACACTTGGTATGTGTGCTAGTCAAGGCATCCCATATGGATGACATTGCATTACCATCATTTTTGTGGATTACCACACCCCACCAATCCCTCATTTTCCACCCAAAAGAGATACCGTAAATTAAATGAAACGGACAATAAGTAGTCTTCCCCACTTCCTGCCATTCTGTTCATACAAAGAACTTAGTGAGACTTTCCCATAATCTTAGCAAGTACTGAAGTCTGATGGCAACATGACCAATTACTGCTCATCAACTCTTCCTAATTTCTAGACTGGATAGCAGCATAAGAGGTGGGAAGGGGGAAATAAAATGAATAAGCACAATGCTTTTTTTTTTCTTAATATCCTGCAAATTTATATTGATTCCTCTACTACAGATCTATATCTATCCACATATAACCTTTAAGTATATACATTAGATAGATAAGACAATTTGGATAGATCCTAATTATTTGTAATGACAATGTCATAGTGCTTATAGTAGACCTATTTACTACCAGTAGAACTAGGAAACATTCAACATTTTTGTATTGACATACTGATACTTAAGGCATATAACACATATTTTGATCTTCAAAGAGCCGTATCTTCAGAGTCATTTCTTGGTCCAAAGAGCTTCTCGGACACGGTTCGTCCATCATATTTTGGCAAATTTCCCCCAAAGTCAGCCGGTAGTATGTCAGCATCAATTTCTTTGTAGAAACTCTCCAGGTCTTCCCCATGCACAAACACCTAGGCAAAAAAACATTACACTTAATGTTGGCTGCCACTGCTGAACTTGTTCTAGAAATAGGAGCCAAATGAGATAATCCTGGGATGACCCAGGCCCTCTTATGGGGGCACAACATCCTAATGATATTAGAAATTCTTACGTTTAAGAGCCAGATTAGATCATTCTGGAATGTTCTAGAAATACTATTTACTGGCTGCCTCTAGTTGGTGAAGTCAGAACTTATAGTCTTGTTTTAGGTCAGTGTTTCAAAAGGGATTGATGAACAAGCAAGATAGCCAACTAGAGTTTAATAGAATTCTCTGAGCACAGTTTATTGTAAAAAATTTCCTCACCAAAGATCAAACTCCATCAAGACTGAGAGCCTTGTTCCACCAGGGCTAGTTTCCAGGTTTCATTTCTAATGACAGATTTCCAAGTATCCCACAATGTAGACACTAGCTCAGTAAAGTATTCTTCCTAAAAACAAGAGACTCATTGGCTGACCTCCATATACCTACCAAATTTCATATTGGCCCCATAGTTCCCATACGTACGTCAGCAGGCTAACACTTCTCAGATCTATACATCCATTGCCATCAGCGATGAAGCCCACCCATTTCCAGTAATCACTTTCCTGCCCCCACCAACGTTGGCTCTGTTCACACTAAACTCTGTTTAAGAGGGTGTGGGTCAGACAACCTTCCAATTGTTTTGTTTTTAAAGCCCAAAACCAGGAAACTTAACATTTTCCCTTGCAGTGCGACTGCGCACGCACTGAGGGGGTTAGGCCGGCCATACACGGAGTGAATTTCTTTCCTACAACCACGGGTTGCAGAAAATAAATTTGCATGATTGCCCCATCAACACAGACAGTGTTGATGCGGGAATCCCTCCTGGCGGGCCATCGTTTTCTCCCCCTGCGAGAAGACCGTGATTATCACTAGCGGCTATAGCAAGAGAATCTTGCAGACTAGTTGTATCCAAGTTAATCAAATCGATCAACTTGGTACATTCAGCCTGCCCTTTAACAGTTTGAATCTAAGTTGCTTGTTTAGTCTAGCGGAGGGAAGGACCACTTTTATTTACCTGATTCTCTGCTCCCCTGGCAGATGGTGCTCCTCCACGCTCTGACAGTGGACTGTCCTGCAGTATTATCATGTCCAATGCAGTGCTTTGGGCCTTCCATTGGTCTTGATGATGTTAGGACCTTGGACAACCAGAGCAGGCGGAGAAGATGCTGTAAGGACTGATCTACCAGCACAGAGGATCAGGTAAGTAGGTCATCTTTTCCATGTCCCCAAAACTAAACTTTATTAAAAGAAAGGTACGCAATGGGTGGTACGGGATCACAGCCTAGAAACTGAGCATGTAGAGCACCACTGCACACTAGACTGCCAGAATGATGACATCACAGACCAGACCAACGCATTTCATCCGCAAAAAAGGTGTTGTCAGGGAACAAGATCTGTGATTGAATCTGTATGCTGTGTTCCCTTACCACCCATTGTGAGTACCTTAATTTTGATAAGTGGTTGTTTTTAAACGCCATCACACAATGTGGTCTGTTCTTTCTCTCCTCTTTTACTGGTTCTAATGTACATGGTGGCTTTGTGGAAGGAGTTGATTGAGTTCATTAGCTGGAGATGGTTTCTAAAGTGCTGCAGATCTCTTAATATTTAGAGATCAGTCATTTCTGGTAGGATGCTGGAACACATATTGGTGGCAGACACTGAAGGGTGGTTGTTTATTGACACATCTCTTGTGTGTTAATAAAGACTTTTAAATTCACAGAAAATGTGTTTGTTTCACACTTTTAATGAGTTACAGATATCTCACTTTTTAAGAGATGTCACTTTGCATTTTGCACAGATGTGATTTTGTTTACTGAGCTGGTCTTAATATGACAGCACACCTATTGTGTATAATTGTTTTTGTCTTCTCTTCAGAGTGTTAATTTGCTGCTGTTCTATCCAATTTTATTTTTAGGCTGAGTGCAAAAAAATCTTCTTTGGTTTATGTTTTGTGATATAGCTCTATGTTAAAACCAAAAAAAAAGCAAAATATTATACTAATTAAGGTCAGATAAGCTAAGCGTACAATCTTAAGACCAATAATCTAGATATAAGAAGGGTATGTGAGCTACAATTTATGGTTTGAGATAATATTCAGAAAGACTTGGTATATTCTTGCTGACATCATCTGATTATGACCGTTTCGGAAAATGTTTAACAGCCACATGCACTGCTGTTATAACTGCTAATTTGTTTACATGGTAAAAGCAGAAAGCATTTACACTCGGCTATCTAAAACCTATAACCCCCTGTTTTATATTGGGGCCAGTCTAAGTAGCAAGTGAAGAAATCCGTGATTCCTACCAACTATCAAAGTTCACATTTTTCTGCCTATTTGCGCTTTGTGTTCCCACTGGAGACTACTAAACTAAACACACTTCTGTGGGTGGGGACTTTATGCACCCAGTTAGAGAACCTGGAACGATCTCTTGTGCCCCCCAAAAGTCCAAATGGCAGACTGAGGCTGCTGTCACGTGAAATCAGAGTTAAGGAAGCACTCCATCTCAAAAGCGAGGCTCCTCCATGTGTTTGTTTAACTCTTTTGATTCAAACACAGCACAGTGTCTCTCCTATGCTCCACACAGATTATCCCTTGACTGATGCGGCATTTCTTGGTTGGTGCCGCAGAGCCTGCACCCAACCTTACCAGCACAGATTTCAGTCGCCTAACTCCCAGTGACTTGAGCCCACACTATTCTTAAACCTCAGGAAGCTTTTTCTTACTTCACATATAAACTTTTAACCCCAAGGTGACATACAGGCCAGGTCCCCAGGACGTCCCATGCCGCGATATCAGACCCAGAATGTGAGATACAGTATGTGGGATACCGATCGCTATTGAAAAAGCCAAGCTTATAAGCTCCTTCACTACCAGAGCACCTGTCACCTAGGCCATGTCACTCACGTTCTGTCTGGCTGCCTGCTTATGCCCCTGGCGTTCCGGTTGTCATTAGCAACAGTTCTGCAGCTTCCCCTGGATAGCTATCAGACATGGATACAGCTCCTTCCTCCACTCCTTCCCTTCCTCATTTCAAGCCCTATTTCTTTGATATACAACATTCATGCATCCCTTTAGTGACTTCAGACCAGGTAGTTTAAAGCGGCAGTAAACCCATCGATTTAACAATTTTAAAAAACCGTTACATTTCCGGCACATGCCTGGAATATAACTGTCACATTGGTTGTACTCTCAACCAAACTGTCAAACCACCCAATGGCTGGTGTCATAACTGATCACATGTGCAGCATGTTTGCAGTTGAAGATTAAACAGAGGCCAAGATGGCAACTTCCTTGGCTGAAAACGATAGGAGGGCTTTAAGTAACAACAAAGATCTTTTATTGAAGTAGTTAAACATAATAGGTGAACGGTTCTTAAAGCGATCTTCCATACACATCCCCATACAAAGGTCTTTAAGTGCCCTTTTAGTGTGTCCCTGGTGCTCCCTTGTGCCCCATGAGGTATTCGTACATGAAATAGGTGAAAAAGTCCAAATACCTTGGAACCCCGACTGGGCTTCCACAAGGAGTGGTAAAGGTAGAAAAGTAGCAATTACATCCTGAGCAGAAATCTCCTTCTCTCCCCATGCAGAGAGCAACCAACCACACTGACCTAGATAGAGTTTCTCTTTTTATATGCTTTGCCCAGCAGAGGGCAGTACAGAACCTGGGAAAACCTGAACAGCAAGGTTAAAGGGGTTGTAAAGGTTCGTTTTTTATTTTCTAAATAGGTTCCTTTAAGCTAGTGCATTGTTGGTTCACTTACCTTTTCCTTCGATTTCCTTCTAAATGTTTTTTTTCTTAGTCTGAATTTCTCACTTCCTTGTTTCTCCTCAGTAAACTTCACACCATCATCTGAGCGGTGTTTAGTCAACCAGAACAGCTTACTGAACAGCTTACTGAGGAGGAACAGGAAGTGAGAAATTCAGACAAAGAAAACAAAGAAAAAAAACATTTAGAAGGGAAATCAAAGGAAAAGGTAAGTGAACCAACAATGCACTAGCTTAAAGGAACCTATTTAGAAAATAAAAAACGAACCTTTACAACCCCTTTAACCATTACCTCTCAGGGAGCACCACTTCTTCTGGACACTTTAACTACAAAAGTGAAAAATACCCAACATAAAATACACCTAACCAAGGAAATAAATAACACAACCAACACAATAATACCTCAGTAAGCACCTGCTTACATTTCTGATCCCAGGAACCACCAAATGTGAGAAACCTCCCAAAGGATCAACAACACTGAATTTACATAATTTATAACCCTTCCACACTATTCTAAACCTATTTTAATTTATTGCTGTCTATGTTCCTTTCACCACACTCCCTGACCCTACCCTGAGTAGGGTTTAAACTTAAACAAAGGTTTAAATAGCCTAGCCTTTGGCTATTTCCAATTTTAGACTAAATAATAATTTCCATTAAGCTTCAGCAGAAACACTAATCTCTCAATGTTTGTATAATGCATATAAAAGCAGAATTATTTGGGGAATGTAATATCAGTGGTCCTTCACTGGAAGCCATCTGTAATTTCTTTGAAATAATGAACATACTGTAAATATAATGATCTTATTGTTCATCTCAAATTATGTTTTAAGTTAGCCTTGTATGCAGCCACTGAGTCATAGTAACATAATGCATAAGCAGCCATCGATCCCAAGAAAACTTTTACTTGTTTTTTACTGACTCACCCTTTCAAGGAGTTTACTCTTCAGAAATGGTTTAACGACATTGTAGGTGGTGGTGAAGTACCAGGGCTGGTATATGAAATGAACAGCTTTAAACCTGGCAGGAAAGGAGTCCTGTTGGTAACAAATGTGAACAAAATATGAATGTACACAATGCATACCCATTTTAGAAACAAAGCCATATTTGTACGAAAGAGACACGGCTATGGTGGCAGGTGTTTGATTGAAAAGCAGCAGTGCACAATGGCTTAGGCCCATAGGCGTGCACAGCCTATTACATTAGGGTGTGCACCCCAAAGCTCAAACACACATGTATGTGTGTATATACACACACACACACACACACACACACGCATATATACACGCACGCACACATGCGCGCGCTTTTAGAAATAAATTGGTACATGTGCACATGTTTTTTTTGTTCAGTTTGCTGGTTGGAGGGAGGGCTGAAAGAGAGAGAGAGGTGTAGGGGGGGGGGGGCTGAGAGAGAAAGGTGTAGGAGGGAGGGCTGAGAGAGAGGGAGGGCTCAGAGGGGGGGTTAAGAGAGTGGGGGCTGAGAGAGGGAGGGCTAAGAATGGAGGGAGGGCTAAGAGAGGGGGTCTGATAGAGACAGGCAGGCTGAGAGAGAAGGGAGGGAGCTTAGAGAGAGAGGGGGGCTGAGAGAAGAGAGGGCTAAGAGAGAAGGGAGGGTGTTTAGAGAGAGGTGGTTTAGAGAGAGCAGGGAGGGGGGCTTAGAGAGGAGAGAGGGGGTTTGGAGAGAGGGGGGCTGAGAGAGAAGGGAGGGGGGCTTAGAGAGGGGGGATGGGGGAGTTGGGGAGGAGATAAGAGACCCCTAGCCCTGTTCCTGCAGTCCCACCTCTGTCCCAGTCTGTCTGCAGGTGTGTATGATGACAGACAGTACCTTCCATACCATGATGCCAGTCTCCTGCTTCGATCCGTCCAATTATAGCGGCTCCCGCAGCAGCCTGCGCCTCCTGCTCGTTCCTCTGTGACATCTCTGTGCCCCCAGTGAGCGGCGAGCCTGTCTGTCCTCCAGCTCCGGGTCTCACATCAGAGCGCGGAGAGGAACTTGGAGCAGTCCATGCTCTGGAAGCATGGGGTACGCTGCGCCCGCTTGCCTCCTGGGGGAGGCGGGGTCAGGGGACGAGGTCAAGAAGGAGGCGGTGCCACGGTGGAGCTTTTCTCCCGGGCTCGGCCGGCCCCTCGCTGTTCACTCCCATGTAGCGATGGATGCCCGGCCGCCCACACCTCCCCAAGGGTGCTGCTGATTGCTGCCCACTGCCGCACCACCACACACATTTCTGGTGTTAGACAGCCGGGTAGAGGACAAGGCGCATTGACAAGCTCCAGGCGCCCTCTCCTCCCAGGAGAGCGCGCTGGCCCTGGGTGTGCCTGGGCATTAGGGTGTGCCCAGACACACCGGGCACACCCCGTGCGCACGCCTATGCTTAGGCCCCTTTCACACTGAGGCGTTGAAAAAACCAAAAAAAATTGAGTTTTTTTACCGCGTTCGCGGTAAAAATAGCGCTAACGCATATGCGTTTTTACCGCGTTTTTTCTGTAAAAAGGATTATTTGGTATCCCACAATCCTCCACTCTACTGCAGTCATGTGACCTTCCCACAGCTTCTGGCTGTTTTTTACCGCGTTTTTACCGCGGTACTCATTCATTTCAATGGGGATAGGCGTTTTTACAGTGCTATTTTATGCGCCCCAAAGATGCTCCAAAAATGCTGTTTGCAGGATTTTTTCCAATGCACAGCCAGCAAAACGCCTCAGTGTGAAAGCCCTCAGGGCTTTCACATTGAGAATGATGGGGCAGGATTATTTCAGGCATTTTTACAGCGCTGTTTTTACAGCGAAAACGCAGTAAAAACGCCTCAGTGTGAAAGGGGCCTTAGTGGTTGGAACTTCTGCTATACAGCACTGGGGTCATTGGTTTAAATCCCAACCAGGCCACTACCTGCATGGAGTTTGATGTTCTCTGTGCATGCGTGGGTTTCCACCGGGTACTTTTTTCCCACATTTCAATGACTTACTGGAAGGTTAACTGGCTCCAGTATGTGTATGTATGCAATTATGATAGGAACCTTAGATTGTAAGCTCCTTGAGGGCAGGGACTGATGTGAATATACAATATGTAACGTGCATGGTAAATTGTGGGCACTGTACAAATACCTGTAATAAAAATAAAATTAAAAGCATCTACTTATTTGGCAAAGGTGCTGCTATATCTGAGTACTTGGTTCAATTTCATGTGGGCCTCAGTTAGTATTTTAACAGAATGCCAGAATGAAATGCTGCCTATGGGCTCCTTTTACACCGGTAACCAGGGGGCAGTAAAAAAAGTCAGTTGATCTACGATTTTGACACTCCCAACATGGTTGCTTAAAGAAGTATGCATTGCCACAGCCGTAATGCTATGCATCCTGGTGTGGCAATTTTAATGCTACAGGTACATGCAGATTTTGACAGGCAACACCACCTGTAAAACTCTTCCATATAAACTAATAGGACCGTGTCACGCCTCAATTGCCAGCCAAATGATTGGTTCATAGGTAAGCGTGAGCATGCTCATTGAACCTGGAGGTTTGCCTGCCTGGTGTGGTGGTGCTGGCTAAGTCTAAGACCGTGACTCAGAGAGGGGGAACAAGCTTACCCTCCTCCTCCACTCTGAATGGCATGCTGGAGCCTCGGTCTCGCTTGCCAGCCGAGGCTCCAGCATTCAGAGAGCGGAGGATGGTTTACCTTCTTTCTCCTCCGCCTAGTGGATTTAGGCTGGCTGGCTCTACCCACCTCCTCCTGTCCCTCCATCTTCTGATCTCATCTTCTTCTCCAGCACGCAGTGCGGTGTGGAGAAGGCCCAGGAAGACCGACGGTCAAGTGTTGGTGAACTACACAGTCAAGTGTCGGTGAACTCGGTGTGCCAGTGAGTCAGTGCCAACTGCCGTGAAGTTAGGTAGGTCACAACTGAACTGACAATTGTATTTGAATTTACACCTTTGTGACAGTGAGACTCTGGTAGAAACATCAAATGTAAAAAAACACATGTAATGATGCATAAACTAATGTACATTTAGGGCCGGTTCACATATATGCGATGTCCGACATCTCGTGATTTGCACCACACTGCAGTGTAAATCACATGCGATGTCTGTGCGATGCGAATTCAGCCATACAGATTGTATGGCTGAATTCACATCGCATTGGGACCAAAGTCACACAGGACCCTTTTTTTGGTCCGCAGCAGAATCGGATTGCATGGGTGTTTTACCTATGCAATCTGATTCCTATGCAAACTGATCTGGGGTGTAGTTAACTTTCTATTGATTGACACCCCCATACATTTAACCCTTTGATCGCCCCTGGTGTTAACCCCTTCCCTGCCAGTATTACAGTAACAGTGCATATTTTTAGCACTGATTACTGTAGTAATGTCACTGGTCCCCCCAAAAGTGTAAAAAATGTCAGGTGTTCGATCTGTCCGCCGCAATCCCGCTAAAAATCGCAGATCGCCACCCATTACTAGTAAAAAATAAATAAAAATGACCTAAATCTTTCCCCTAGTTTGTAGACGCGATAACTTTTGCGCAAACCAATCAAAATACACTTATTGGAATTGTATTTACCAAAAATATGTGGCAGAATACAAATTGACCAAAAATTATGGAAAAATTTGATTTTTACATTTTTTTTTTATTGGGAATGTTTTATAGCAGAAAGTGAAAAATATAGTTTTTTTTCAAAATTGTCACACTTTTTTGTTTATAGCGCATAATCAAAAAACCGCACAGGTGATCAACCAAAAGAAAGCTCTGTGGGGAAAAAAAGGACGTACATTTTATTTGGGTACAGCGTCGCACGACTGCGTAGTTGTCAGTTAAAGTAACGCAGTGCCGAATCGCAAAAAATGGCCTGGTCATTAAGGGGGAAAATCCTTCCGGTCTAGAAGTGGTTAAGCATGTAATTCTTCATCCATCGGAATACATTTACGTTCGTATAAGCATAAACTATGCCAAAATACTCATCTCCAAAGCAGGATTTTTTTACATTGCTAAACTTGGCTCTAAATTACAGCGCTAAACACCACTATGTGCATGGAGAAGTTTTTTTATGCTGTTTCTGATGTGTTTGGTGCTTTTACAAGGTGTCCGCTGCGAGAAAAAAAGTCCCTGAACCTTTCAGAAAAATTAAAAAAACTGTGAAAAACGCACAGATGAGAATGTGACCGATAGGGCTCTTTCACACGGGACGGATCCGTGAAGATCCGCCCCGTGAAGCTCGGCTTGCTCAGCAGGGATCGCTCAGTTGATCCCCGCTGAGCCGGCGGATGACTGGGCAGTCCCCGCACACTGTGCAGGGACCGCCCTGTCAGAGCGCCGCTCTCCCCTATGGGGGGATCGGATGAACACGGACCGTCTGTCCGTGTTCATCCGATCCGCTCCGCCGACGGATGGAAAAATAGGGTTTTCCTCCGTCACACTTTGGCGGAGCGGAGTGGGTCGGATGTCAGCGGACATGTCACCACTGACATCCGTGGCTCCATAGGGCTACATGGAGCATCCGTTAAGGTCTGCCTAAAAAACTGAGGGGCGGACCTGAACGGACCGTCCGTGTGAAAGGGGCCATAGGAAATCTGGTTAAATGGACAGTAGTGCATTTCTGCAAAACTGAAAAACGCACTGAAAAAAGCATAGGTGTGAACCAGGCCTTACTAAAACTGGTGCACATAGAATCTAGTTCAGCTGTGCATGGTAACCAATCAGCTTTTAGATTTTATTGTCAAAGCCTGAAGTACAACTATAGCTAAAACTTTTTTTTTTTTCATATTCGATAGAGCAAGAGGGGGTTATAACCCCTATCAGATTATTTTTTGACATTTGTATCCCATTGAGGAGATTTCCCTTCACTTCCTGTCCCAAAGCCAAACATGAAGTGAGAGGAAATCCTTGCATATTATGGGAATCCCCTGGTCAGCAGAACTAGTGTTCCTATTGGAAGATTTCCAATCTATTACTTTTCTGGGGATCACCAAAATTTTGGAATTTATTTTTAGTTTAATTTTCAATGATCATGATAAACAGGAAAAATAGAAAGGATGGATCTCCTTAAAGCCCCTTTCACACTTGTGCGCGACTTGTCCTGCAATTTGGGACTGCAGAGTCGCATGACAAGTCGTACCTCATAATTTCCAAAAAGTACAATTCATATCTTTGCGACTTCAAGTTGCAGCGACTTCAGAGTAGTTCCTGCACTACTTTGGTCCGACTTTAATGCGACTTGAGGTCCATAGACCTCAAGATTACACAGGCATTGCTTCAAGTTGTGTCAGTCACACGACTTTCAGGTTATACAAGTGTGAATGGGGCCTAACGGGGGCACAGACAGCAATGATAACTGACAGGTGTTCTAATCCATCTACACTCTATCCAAAACAAAAACAAAAAAAAAAGTTTTTTTAAGCTGAAGTTAGAAGCTGATTGGTTACTATGCACAGCTGCACCAGATTCTGAGAGCACCAGTTTTAGTAAATCTCTCCAATTGGCTGTAATAGAGCTGCATTCATTCAGATCCTTAAAATGAAAACCACAATTCTTAACTGAAAGTACCATTTGCTTGTGCCTGTGTGCATGATCTCTAAAGCATCATCCCTGCACTAAGGTATCACCCTCCCCTTACTTTTCTGTCGGCAAGATTCCAGGGCAAAAGTCACAGCCATACTGCTGGCTCTCCGTTTATGAGCCTTGCTGTACAGGAGATTGCAGAAAGCTACTGTTAAAACAGATTCAGGTATGTATACTATCTGTAATTAAAAATACATTTTTAAAGAGGGGGGGGCATGGCCAAGCCACGCTGTGTGTATGTGTGTCAATGGATGCACACAGCCTAGGTCAAGTGCGCGTCCGCACATAACCTAAACATTATCTTTAATGGATATGCAGACTAGGGTGACCACATTATCCAAACTGCCATTCAGGGACACCCCCCCCCTCCCAAAAATCACCTTGTGCTGTAACGAATCACAGCACAGTGATTGGACACAAGAGGTGGGATTCATGGTTTCTTCAATCACAAGCAGGGGGTGGGATTGTGCTCCTCCAGGCATTCCCGGCCAGGACAAGTACTGTCAGTGAGTAAAACGGTGATGTGGCAGCCTTTTTTGCTGGCATCAGATTGGACAGTTTCATTCCGGGACACTGTATTGTTCTGGAATTAAGGTGCCCGGGACAGACCAGCAAAATGCGGGACTGTCCCGGGCAATCCGGGACACGTGGTCACCCTAATGCAGACAATTAAAAATGAAAGGAAATTGATGTAAAAAAAAACAAACAACTGAAATTCTAAGGGCCCATTCCCGTAAGGATCCGTTCCTTTATTATCCGCTTGCTCAGCGGGGATCGCTCCGTTGATCCCCCCCTAAGACGGCAGATGACAGGGCGGTCAGATCACCGCTCTCCTCTATGGGGGGGATTGGATGAACACGGATTGTCTGTCCGTGTTCATCCGATCCGCTCTGCAGACCGATGGAAAAATAGGATTTTCCTCCGTCTGCAGAATTGGACCATAGCAGAGACGGATGATATCGGGTGTCAGCGGATGTTCATCCGCTGACACCCGCTATCCCATAGGGATACATTTATGTCCGTATTTCATAAAAAACGGATGGATGAAATACGGACATACGGTCCGCACGTGTGAAAGGGCCCTAACTCTTTAATGAAGGGGGGGAGTGCCTGGGGGGGGGGCGGGGGCGCTGAAACAGATTCTCGCCAAGGGCGCTGGAGACCCTATGTACGCCAGATAACCCTTTCTCATGTATTTTTTATAACATGCGCCATCTGAATTGCCAAGGTTTGTGCTAGGTTTACTTTAATGAGGAATAATACTTTGAGTGACTTATTTGCAGGTGTTGCTGTTTATGTCATTATTTGCTTCGTTTACCTACTTTACACTACCAAATATTGTAGTATTCAGTGTGAATTTACCTGCAACATGTCCACCATCTTTTTCAGTTCATACGGTTTAATGCCAGAAGCCTGTTGCATTGTGAATCCTTTGAAGTTCTCTATAATACAGAAGCCATTAATTTGTGTTTCTTCGTTTTCCAATAAGTGCTCCAGAATAATACAATAGGCACGTAAGATCTGAAACAAATCCAAATACAGAGTTTAAAATATCTGCTAGAAAGTTTGGAACAAAGTGCATGTCTCTGCATAGTAGCCAACTAAATACATGCAAATAAATTGTCTTTGAACAGCATAAATATATCTAGAAGGTATATGCCGAAAGGCTATTGGGAGGTGGGCCATATGGAGCCAGGAAGCCCTCCACTGAACCAGTTTGACGCATTGTGGAGCCCTCTTAGAACGGAAGATATCTGCATGACTCACATCACATCTACCAACAACAATGGGATTATTTCTCATTTTGGGGTTACAGGGCACAGCTGTGCAAATCATTCCTTTTGCCCCTTGACCATCTGCACATCCAGAAGCACTGGTTTTAATCTTTATCATACACAGCCAGTGGTTCTTGGTGAAAATTTTGCAAAACTACATTGGACATATACAGTGGGTACGGAAAGTCTTCAGACCCCCTTAATTTTTATTACTCTTTTTTATATTGCAGCCATTTGCTAAAATCATTTAAGTTCCTTTTTTCCTCATTAATGTGCACACAGCACCTCATATTGACATAAAAACACAGAATTGTTGACATTTTTGCAGATTTATTAAAAAAGAAACACTGAAATATCACATGGTCCTAAGTATTCAGACCCTTTGCTGTGACACTCATATATTTAACTCAGGTGCTGTCCATTTCTTCTGATCATCCTTGAGATGGTTCTACACCTTCATTTGAGTCCAGCTGTGTTTGATTATACTGATTGGACTTGATTAGGAAAGCCTGTCTACACACCTGTCTATATAAGACCTTACAGCTCACAGTGCATGTCAGAGCAAATGAGAATCATGAGGTCAAAGGAACTGCCTGAAGAGCTCAGAGACAGAATTGTGGCAAGGCACAAATCTGGCCAAGGTTACAAAAAAATATCTGCTGCACTTAAGGTTCCTAAGAGCACAGTGGCCTCCATAATCCTTAAATGGAAGACGTTTGGGACGACCAGAACCCTTTCTAGAGCTGGCTGTCCAGCCAAACTGAGCTATCGGGGGAGAAGAGCTTTGGTGAGAGAGTTAAAGAAGAACCCAAAGATCACTGTGGCTGAGCTCCAGAGATGCAGTCAGGAGATGGGAGAAAGTTGTAGAAAGTCAACCAGCACTGCAGCCCTCCACCAGTTGGGGCTTTATGGCAGAGTAGCCTGACAGAAACCTCTCCTCAGTGCAAGACACATGAAAGCCCACATGGAGTTTGCTAAAAAACACCTGAAGGACTCCAAGATGGTGAGAAATAAGATTCTCTGGTCTAATGAGACTAAGATAGAACTTTTTGGTCTTAATTCTAAGCGGTATGTGTGGAGAAAACCAGTCACTGCTCATCACCTGTCCAATACAGTCCCAACAGTGAAGCATGGTGGTGGCTGAATCATGCCGTGGGGGTGTTTTTCAGCTGCAGGAACAGGACGACTGGTTGCAATCGAGGGAAAGATGAATGCGGCCAAGTACAGGGATATCCTGGACGAAAACCTTCTCCAGAGTGCTCAGGACCTCAGACTGGGCCGAAGGTTTAACTTCCAACAAGACAATGACCCTAAGCACACAGCTAAAATAACGAAGGAGTGGCTTCACAACAACTCTGTGACTGTTCTTGAATGGCCCAGCCAGAGCCCTGACTTTAACCCAATTGAGCATCTCTGGAGAGACCTAAAAATGGCTGTCCAACAATGTTTACTATCCAACCTGACAGAACTGGAGAGGATCCCCAAATCCAGGTGTGAAAAACTTGTTGCATCTTTCCCAAAAAGACTCATGGCTGTATTAGATCAAAAGGGTGCAAATACTAAATACTGAGCAAAGGGTCTGAATACTTAGAACCATGTGATATTTCAGTATTTCTTTTTCAATAAATCTGCAAAAATTTCAACAATTCTGTGTTTTTCTGTCAATATGGGGTGTTGTGTGTACATTAATGAGGGAACAAAAATTAACTTAAACGATTTTAGCAAATGGCTGCAATATAACAAAGAGTGAAAAATTTAAGGGGGTCTGAATACTTTCCGTACCCACTGTACGTCTGCTTGTAGTTGCTACAAGTAACAAATGTTAGACCCTCTGCCAGGTGTAATTGCTGTATGAGTCCCCCGAAGAAGAGATTTAACCTCTCTATTTGTCCTGGTGACCATCATCACTTAGAAAGTGTGAGGAAATCCTAAATTTTACACTTCTTAATGGAACAGGAGGCAAGAGGAAATTTTCAAATGGGGGGCATATATTCTGGTGACAATTAACACAGGATTTCCCCTTGGTTTGGAGAGATTTTCTCTTACTTCCTGTTGTACTAAAAGTGAAGTGAAAACTCCCCAATGGTAGAAACAACAAAAGAAAACTGACATAGGGCCCTTTCATACTGGCTATCTTCCATTCTGATCAGCAGAGGATCTGTGAACATCCTTGTCTATTCAGTTTTGCCCTCCCAGAGCTTAACGAGCCCATGTTAGGTCAATGAGTAGGCAGATGTAAAGACATGCAACCATTTTTCCTGGTGCCTCCATGGCAGCATACCTGTGATAGAGCTCCGCCGCGGCGACTCCTACAGGACTAGTGAATAGCATAAATTAAAGGCATAGCCCCTCCCCCAACATTCTCCTTTTTTTCCCTCATACGGAACTCCACTCTCTGGGTGTGGGGGATGAACACATATCCTTTTTTCCAGATAGGGTAGAACTTCACCCTCTCCGAGGGTTTACACCTAAAGTCACCACAACGGCACATCTATCGGAACCATGGGCATTACCAGTTTTCTTGGACTCAGATTCAAACTCCTGTCATGAGTTAGACATATCCAAAGTCCTCCGGGCCTACTTGGAAGCCACAGCAAGTTTCAGGAGTTCTGAAAAATTATTCATCATCCCATGGGGTAAGACTAGAGGAAAGGAAGCTTCCGCCAGAACCTTGGCATCCAGGGTTGTCAAGTTGATTCAGAAAGCTTACAGGGTGAAGAACTTGGAACCTCTGGCTCAGGTGAATACTCATTCAACGAGGGCAGTATCAGCATCTTGGGCAGCGAGGGCGAATGTTTCTTTGGAAACAGTATGCAGGGCTGCCACGTGGTCTTCTCGGCACACGTTACTTAAACATTATCGTATTGATCCCGGGGCTCTTACAACAGTAGAGTTGGGGAGAAGAGCACTTTCTGCTGCCATGTCTGTGTCTAATAATTTTTTTTTTTGTTAAAGCATTAAACAAACCCTTGTGAGCTAGTTATTTATCACAGGTATGCTGCCATGGAGGCACCAGGAAAACGGAAAATTGTATCATACTTAACGTAATTTTCCTTTCCTGGTGCCAATCCATAGCAGCATACGGTCCCACCCTCGGTATTCTATATTACAGAGAATGTTGGGGGGGGGGGGGGTTATGCCTTTAATTTATGCTATTTATTAGTCCTGTAGGAGGAGTCGAGGCAGAGCTCTATCACAGGTATGCTGCCATGGATTGGCACCAGGAAAGGAAAATTACGGTAAGTATGATATAATTTTCCGTTTATATCCAGCTACCTTAGATCTGTCAGGTTTATTTCCACAAAAATTGAAAAGGGCGCAGGACTTCTTTATTGTTTTATTCAGACCCAGATGGACTCGAAGTAATCAGCTGTAAATGGACACCCATTCATTTACATATGCCTTAGGCCTCATGCCCACGGACATTTTTACAGCCACTTTTATGAGCGTTTTTTGCAGCTTAAAAACGGGTCTCCATGTTAGCCTATGGCCTCATGCCCACCATGACGTTTTTGATCTGTAAATGGCATAGGCGTTTTTGAGCTGCAAAAAAACCCCAGGACCAGTGCGTTCTGAAGCTCCTGCGTTAGAGCTGTAAAGACGTCAGACGCCGGCAAAGGGTGTAAAAACGCGATGTAACGAGGCTTAACGACTCGTCCGGCGTTTCTTTCTCTATTCCAAATCAATGGTTGCCTATGGGAGCCCATTGATTTGAATAGAGGTCGCACCAGAAGTCGGATCAAGATGATCCGACTTGCGGGGCAACTCGTGTGCAGAGAATCTCGAAGGGGAACCCCGCAAAAATTTTAAAAAAATTTGTGTGAGGTTCCCCCTCAGGACGATACCAGACCCTTAGGTCTGGTATGGATCTTGAGGGGGAACCCCCACACCAAAAAAAAAATGGTGCAGAGGTTCCCCCCCAGGATCCATACCAGACCCTTATCCGAGCACGCAGCCCAGCCGGTCAGGAAGGGGGGACGAGCGAGCGCGCCCCTCCTGAACCGTACCAGGCCACATGCCCTCAACATGGGGGGGTGGGTGCTTTGGGGCAGGGGCGCGCCCTGCATCCCCCCCACCCCAAAGCACCTTGTCCCCCCATGTTGATGCAAGAGAAGAACCGGAGAGACCCCTGAAGTCGGTAGAAGACCCCTGAAGTCGGTAGAAGACCCCGAAGTCGGTAGAAGACCCCAGGAGCTGCCTAATAAATTACTTTAAAAACCTGTCTAGTGTGTTTTTTCTATTGACACTTTTCCCCCAGGTGAATGGGTACTCGTACTCATTCACATAGGGTGGGGGGGCCGGGATCTGGGTGCCCCCTTATTAAAAGGGGCTCCCAGATTCCGATAAGCCCCCTGCCCGCAGACCCCGACAATCAATGGCCAGGGTTGTCGGGAAGAGGCCCTTGTCCCCATCAACATGGGGACAAGGTGCTTTGGGGTGGGTGGGGCCGCAGGGCGCCCCCCCTGCCCCAAAGCACCCACCCCCCCCATGTTGAGGGCATGCGGTCTGGTATGGTTCAGGAGGGGGGGCGCTCGCTCGCTCGTCCCCCCCCTTCCTGACCGGCCGGGCTGCGTGCTCGGATAAGGGTCTGGTATGGATCTTTTTGGTGTGGGGGTTCCCCCTCAAGATCCATACCAGACCAAAGGGTCTGGTATCGTTCTGAGAGGGAACCTCACGCAATTTTTTTTTTAAACTTTTGCTGGGTTCCCCTTCAAGATTCTCCGCACACGAGTCGCCCCGCAGGTCGGATCATCTTGATCCGACTTCTGGTGCGACCTCTATTCAAATCAAATGGCCCCCATATGGAACCATTGATTTGGAATAGAGAAAGAAAAACGCGGCTGAAAGCTAGCGCGGGGAAACCTGCATTGAATTCAATGCAAAACTCAGAAAAAATTGCATTAAAAACGCTGCTTTTTTCCTGGCGTCTGCACTAGCTTTACAGCCCGTTTTTTAAAACGTCCGTGGGCATGAGGCCTTATGATTAACTAACATTGATCTTCGGTTCAGATCCAAAATACCAATAGAAAATTAAGATAGAACTTTATCGGTGTAACCTCTCAAGAGGGATGCACACATAAGAGAATTTGTTTAAAATTCAAAGATTTTTTTATTTGAATCACAAAGGGCAAACATTTAACTACAGTTAAATGTGATATAATTAGGCCCCTGTAAACACCCTAAACCCTGACCTGACCCCTAGAGTCATGAATTGCTCTTGGTAAATGCATATACAATGAAAAATGAAATGCATATACAATGAGATTTTAGTCGTTGACCCTAGTATAGGCGATCACTTCACTGGTGGATGAGGCCCCTCTCTACATGTTTGGAGGATGCTCTGGGGGGACGCTCCTAGTTCCCGGTGCCCCAGGCCGACACTTCTTACATTAGACACTTAACTAATAACGTCTTCCTTTTACCATCGTTTTGAGTGAGTTCCTTTTTTGCCATCTTTCATGCCTGTATTTACAAGTGGCGTGATGCTGCCTTGCTATGATTGTGAAATTCATTATTATTGTTATATTCTTTTCCCCTAGCACCCTACTGCTAAATAAGTTTATTTGTGAAACATGTCGAGAAGGGCCTCATCCACAATAGTCTATACCCCCTTATACTAGGAGTATAACTAAAATGTGTATTTTTTCTCTTTTCATTGTATATGCATATACCAATAGTAATTCATGACTGTAGCAGACGGGCCCCATCTAGGGTGTTTACGGGTGCCTAATTATATAATATTTTAACTGTATTTTAATACTTGTACCTTGTGATTAAAACCACTTAAAGTGGTTGTAAACCCACTTTTTCAACTTGCACCTACAGGTAAGCCTAGATTAAGGCTTACCTGTAGGTGCAAGAAATATCTCCTAAACCTACACGGTTTAGGAGATATTTACTAAAATGACAAGCGCCGCTATCTACGGCGCATGCGGGCCATAGACAACGGCGCATTTATGGGGTTAATCCCATTCACATACTCGGCTACTTCCCGGCAATCGCTGGGCGTAGCCGAGTGGGACGCCTCCCGCGTGCATGCGCAGAGTGACGTCTCCGCCGCTCCGGCCAATCACAGCGCCGGAGCGGCGCTGTGATTGGCTGGTGCGGCGATACCCGGAAGTAACATTCCGGCTATCGCCGCAGTGATGTCTGCGGCTGGACAAAGGGACGAGGATGGCTTCGGGGGCCCCGATCTAAGGTAAGTGGAACATAATGAGCTATTATGCTAGTCATAATAGCTCATTATGCCTTTCTCTTGCAGGTGGGCCAAAAAAAAAAAGTGGGTTTACAACCACTTTAAGGACCGAGCCTCGTTTTGAGATTTGGTGTTTACAAGTTTAAAACAGGTTTTAATGCTAGAAAATTACTTAGAACCCCCAAACATTATATATTGTTTTCTAACACCCTAGAGAATAAAATGGTGGTCATTGCAATACTTTTTGTCACACCGTATTTGCGCAGCGGTCTTACAAGCGCACTTTTTTGGGAAAAAATTCACTTTTTTGGGAAAAAATAAGACAACAGTCAAGTTAGCCCAATTTTTTTTATATTGTGAAAGATAATGTTACGCCAAGTAAATTGATACCCAACATGTCATGCTTCAAAATTGCGCCCGCTAGTGGAATGGCGTCAAACTTTTACCCTTAAAAATCTCCATAGGCGACGATTAAAAAAGTCTTCAGGTTGCATCTTTTGAGTTAGAGGAGGTCTACGGCTAAAATTATTGCTCTCACTCTAACGATTGTGGTGATACCTCACGTGTGGTTTGAACACCGTTTTCATATGCTGGTGCTACTCACGTATGCGTTTGCTTCTGCGCGCAAACTCGTCGGGAGGGGGCACTTTAAAAAAAAATAAAAAATTCTTATTTATTTTACTTGGTTTTATTTATTTTTACACTGTTTAAGAAAAAAAAAAAAAAGGTCACTTTTATTCCTATTATAAGGAATGTAAACATCCCTTGTAATAGAAAAAAGCATGACAGGTCCTCTAAAATATGAGATCTGGGGTCAAAAAGATCTCAGATATCATATTTAGTCTAAGTAAATTTACCTCCTGTTGCAAGGTTGCCATTTGTCCCCGTTTCTGGGGGGACAGTCACCATTGTGAGAAATGTGCTCATGTGAAACCTTGCAGTGCACAGGTGCCAATTCAACAGTCGCACTGCGCAAGTGTCTGTTAAAAATGGTGCCGCTGGACAACCATCGATTGCCCCACATGCAACTCCAGCAGCGCTGTTTAGGATTGACACTTGCACGATGCAACTGTTAAATTGGCGTCTGCACACTGCTTGGTTTACTTTTGCTGTTGGTTGCCCTGGGACGATGCCAGGGATGGCCACCTTACAGTATATTCTGATGTTTGACCGGGAATGAGAAGAGGGAGAGTAACGGGCAGAAGCAAGAATTTTACATGGGGGAAACCAGGAACAACCAGGAAGTTACCAGGCCAGACGATGAGGTATATATTAAATATACAGTGCCTTGAAAAAGTATTCATACCCCTTGAAATTTTTCACATTTTGTCATGTTGCAACCAAAAACGTAAATGTATTTTATTGGGATTTTATGAGACCAACATAATTGTGAAGTGGAAGGAAAATGATAAATGGTTCTCAACATTTTTTACAAATAAATATGTGAAAAGTGTGACGTGCATTTGTATTCAGCCCCCCTGAGTCAATCCTTTTGTAGAACCGCCTTTCACTGCAATTACAGCTTCAAATATTTTTGGGGATGTCTCTATCAGCTTTGCACATCTAGAATTATATTTTTGCCCATTCTTGTTTGGAAAATAGCTCAAGCTCTGTCAGATTGGATGGAGAGCGTCTGTGAACAGCAATTTTCAAGTCTTGCCACAGATTTTCAATTGGATTTAGGTTTCGACTTTGACTGGGCATTTTCTAACGCATGAATATGCTTTAATCTAAACCAAGGGTCTCCAAACTGCAGCCCTTTGCTTGCCTTTATCCGACTCTTGGAGCATTATTCCATCCACTGACACCAACAATGGGGTATAATTCCTGTAGCTGACACCAACTATGGGACACTATTCCTCCCATTGACATCATCAAAAGGGCACAGTTCCTTCTATTGACACCAATGATGGAACACAATTCTTTTCAATGACGCAGATAATGGGGCACAAATCCTTCCACTGACACGAATGATGGGACTCTAGTCCTCCCACTGCATGCCAGGACATTTTCTACTCCCATTGGCCCTAGTCCAGCCCCCCTACATGATGCTGCCACCACCATGTTTCACTGTGGAGATGGTGTGTTCAGGGTGATGTGCAGTGTTATGCCTCGTACACACGACCGGTTTTTCCGACGGGAAAACTGCTATGAGAGCTTTTGGCCAAGAATCCCAGCCGTGTGTATGCTCCATCGCAGTTTTTCCGCCGGGAAAACTACCTGAAAAAAAAAGAGCAGGATCTTTTTTTTCCCATCAGGAAACAATCCCAGTGGGAAAACCGTTTGTCTGTATGCTTTTCCGAGGGGGAAAAAAAAGATTTGTGGAGAGCACAACTAATAGTTGTCCTGTGGACAGATTCTCCCACCTGATCTGTGGATCTCTGCAGCTCCTCCAGAGTTACCATGGGTCTCTTGACTGCTTCTCTGATTAATGCTCTCCTTCCCCGGCCTGTCAGTTTAGGTGGACAGCCATGTCCTGGTAGGTTTGCAGTTGTGGCATACTCTTTCCATTTTCGGATAATGGATTAAACCGTGCTCTGTGAGATGTTCAAAGCTTGGGATAGTGTTCTATAACCTATCCCTGCTTTAAACTTCTCCACAACTTTATCCCTGACCTGTCTGGTGTGTTCCTTGGCATTCATGATGCTGTTTGTTCACTAAGGTTTTCTAAGAAACCTCTGAGGGCTTCACAGAACAGCTGTATTTAGGCTCCATGTACACAGAAGCTGATAAACTGCAGTTTATTGGCATTTTTTTAAAAAGCCCATTAACTGCACTCTATGTTAGACTATGTGTTTATGTACACATAGCGTTTTTTTAGTGTTAATGAGCAGTGGAGTTAATGGGATTTTTTCTGAACGCAAGAAATTTGCGTTCAAAGTGCCGTTTTTCGGTGGAAAGAACGCAAAACGCTGGTCGCCAGCGTTTTTTGATCCATTGTAAAAAAATTAAAAAAAGCGAAAAAATGCTAATAAACGCTAGTAAAAAACGCTGATAAAAGCTATATTTTAAAGCAGTTTTTTCTGCCAGAAATCTGGCGTTCAAAACGACCGTTTTTGAGCTTCTGTGTACATGGAGCCTTATACTGAGGTTAAATTACACACAGGTGGACTCTATTTACTAATTAGGTGTCTTCTGAAGGCAATTGGTTCCACTAGATTTTACACTGGGGCGCTGGGTGCGGTGGCGGTATAGCGCCGCTATTTTTAGCGGCGCTATACCGTCTGAATTGCGGAGGTATTCGGCCGCTAGCGGTGCGGTTTTAACCCCCGCTAGCGGCCAAAAAAGGGTTAATACCGCCGGCAATGCGCCTCTGTAGAGGCGCATTACCGGCGGTATTACTGCGGTTTCCCATTGCTTTCAATGGGAAGGAGTGGTGGAGGAGCGGTAAACACACCGCTCCTTTCACTGCTCCAAAGATGCGGCTAGCAGGACTTTTTTTTACCGTCCTGCTAGTGCACAGCTCCAGTGTGAAAGCCCTCGGGCTTTCACACTGGAGAAACAGCAGCCGCTGTTTAGGGTCGGTTTGCAGGCGCTATTTTTAGCAAAATAGCGCCTGCAAACCGCCCCAGTGTGAAAGGGGCCTTAGGGGTATCAGAGTAAAGGGGACTGAATACAAATGCACGCCACCCTTTTCACATATTTATTTGTAAAAAAAATTGAAAACCATTTATTTTCCTTTCACTTCACAATTATGTGCCACTTTGTGTTGGTCTAGCACATAAAATACATTTACGTTTTTGGTTTTAACAGGACAAAATGTGGAAAATTTCAAGGGTTATGAATACTTTTTCAAGGCACTGTAGTTCCCAATTATTGGTATTAGTGGGAGGAATAGTGTCCCATCATTGGTGTCAGAGGGAGGAATTGTTCCCCATCATAGGTGTCAGTGGAACGAATAGTGCCTCATCGTTGGTGTCAGAGGAATCATTTTTGCTCCATCATTGGTGTCAGTGGAAGAAATAATACCCCACTGTTGATGTCAGAGGATGGATTAGTGTCCCAAGGGCTGGATAAAGGCAAATAAAGGGCCGCAGTTTGGAGACCACTGCTCTACCACAAACTGAAAAAAAGTTTGGGTTGTCAATGGGGCTTACACATTTATTAAAAACCACTAAGGGAAAATAACCTGCTCCAGGGGAGACATCTGAATTCCACTGCTGATCACTAATCAGTATAGTAATATATGAAAACATCAATCTCCAAAATACAATTTCAAATACAGACTTGGAATATACAGCTCATAAATGCATTTCACAAAATAAAATAAATCTAACTTTATTAAAGTGGTTACAGTTCGGCTTTAATCAATAAATGCATTCAAGTTAATTTTGAAAGAAAATTTGTAAACTGCTATAACTATGGCAACCAATGGGAAAATTAAACAACTGTTATCTGCTATTTCTGAATAAACCAGTTTAAAGCTGAACTCCAAGTTCAAAAATGTATTTTTAAATATATTTCTCTATAGTCACAAGGGATATAAATCCACTTTGTGTGTGCCAAATGCCTTTACCAGATATTTTCTAGCAGTGACATCATAACTGTACTGTACATAGACTGCTGGCAGCAGAGCTGTGGGAGGGACCCAACAGCCCCACCCACTACAGACTCCTTGCAGAAATCTACAGGAGGGGGCGGAGACAAGACCAGTCTCCCTGCACAAGGAGAGAGAGCAGTGATCGGTCTTTATTACAGGAAGCTGGACGGATCTGGAAGAAATGCACAAAGCAAACCAAGATTCAACAAATGATGTACATGCCACAACATTTGCTTATCCCTGAGTTCAGCTTTAAGTCTCTTATATTAATAATTCATTTTTCCCCTTTTGTTATAGTTTATAGTCAGACAAACCTCATCAAAGGTGATCTCCTCATAGTCCCAGTTCTCAATGTTAAAAAGTAGAATGACTCTTCCATTCTTGTCTCTACTGGTCAGAATTCCTGGATATCCAGCATCTATTGTGCTCCGTACTGCCTCTGGGGTCAGGTTTTCAAACAGCTCTGGATATTGTTGACGGAAGCTGACGTAACCTGCATGAAAGATTATTGGTAAGTAGTCAGTATGGCCTCTGGGTGACCAAGTGTGGTAGCTGAGGCTTAAGCACTGAATCTAATATAGGGCAGAACAAAAAGATTGGTGCCTGTGTAAAGTACTGACAAAAATGTTCTTCAATCTACAAAGATCTACAAAGAAATTCTTCAAAGATCTCCAATCCGAGATGAAAAACACAGAAAACTGCATGTACTTTGGGCCATGTAAGGCTTTCCTGATGGGTGAATTATTGGAGGTGATCATTATTTCACATTGCTTATTGAGCCTCTGTATAGGCTTGAGGAAGATGTGCCAGTTCTCAAGGGTGGGTAGATATCTGCCTGTCTCTGACCAGTCTAAAGCGGCCAGTCTAAAATGAACGTCAAGTTGACCCCACTAACTCTTGGAAAATCAAACACACATTTGAGAAAAAAATTTGGAAGAAATTCTACTGATGTAAGGCCATTACATCGGTAGAATTTCTTTAAAAAAAAAATTCTCATATGTGTGTTTGATTTTCCAAGAGTTAGTGGAGTCAACTTGACGTTAATTTTTTTTCGACCACAGTGATGAGAAAATTGGAAGGATCAGAATGGTAATTTTTTGTTGAAAAAATGCAACTCTAACTGTGAATTGTGGATTTAATTTGGGAAAAATCATAATGCAGATGTTCTAGCCACAAAAGAAGCCTGTGTGAAACATCTGGCATTCCATTCAAGAAGCAGGTCTGGACAAAATATGAAGGGTTGTCAAACAAAATTGGTTGACTCAATAACGGCAAGATCAAATGCTCGGAGGAAAGATCTTTCAGAATCTCCATATGAACACTCAAACAAAATTCTACTGGTGTATGGCCAGCTTCAATGACAACTGCTTAGACTGGGTTCACATATGTGTGGCCACGGGTTCATGTCTGGGGTCTGGTGCATCCCTGTACATTGGTTCAAGTGCGATTCAGGTCCAAATTTTTGCCTCAATTCGCACCTGAACCAGACCCAAAGACCCACAGGACTCTTTTTGAATGCGCACCACAACCGGTCACTGGCCATTTTGAGTCGGTCACACTCGTCTGTCATGCAAATTGATGCAGGGAAACCTGCTTCCAATTTGAATATGTGGGAACCCGGCCTAAATCTTATTTTAACCTCTAAATAGAAACAATTGTGTTTTATATAATAAAAAAACAGTTTATTCTTGAAATTATGACTATGTATCATGACTGATCAACACTAACTGAATTTAAAGTGTAGATAAAGCCATTTTTTAGAGTAATGAATGGTTAAAAAAAATGTCCGTTTTTTCCCTTTTACCATACGAGTCCCATTGGGGAGAATTACCTTGAATTCCTATCCCAGGGACACCACAGGAATTGAGAGGAAATCTCTCCAAAGTGAGGAAAATCCCCTCAGTTGTCAATTATTTCAATTTATTTATTTATTTCAGGTACTTATAATGTGCCGTCAATTTGAACAAAGTGTCCCATTTGGAAGAATTCTGTTTTAATAAGAACTCAAATTTTGTATTTTTATCTCGCTTTCAGTTCTCATGACAATGGTCACTAGGACCCATTGAGAGGGTGAGTTTCTAAAGCCTCGTACACGCTACAATTTTTTTTTGAGTTGAATGAAAAAAAAACCAGCTCACGTAGGAGTTGGTGTACTAACAATCCTAGGTTAGTACAGCGATCTCCCCTGCTGTGCTATTGTGTTCTAATAGGGGGCTGCCCCCCCCCCCCGGTAGAACACTCTGGTCAGCACTCTCAGCCATTGGCTGAGAGCACCAATCGGGAGACGGACGGTATACTTTTTCCGGTCCTGAGCCCTCGACAGAAACTGGCTGGCGTACCCACGGGCCGAATGTCGGACGGATTATATTGAACCAGCCGATGTCGCCTGACATTCGACCCGTGTGTACTAGGCTTTACAGGGACAGCAATAAAAACCTGACAGGTGTTCTAACGATTCCCTCCTCTATCTAATACAAATAAAAATAGATAGAGGTATACTTTAACCACTTAAGGACCGCCTCACGCCGATATACGTCGGCAGAATGGCACGGCTGGGCACATCAACGTACAGGTACGTTGCCCTTTAAGAGCCCAGCCATGGGTCGCGCTCGCGACCCGGTCCTAAGCTCCGTGATCCGGTCCTGAGCTCCGTAAACGCGCCCGCGGGACCCGTGGACCCGATCGCTGCCGGTGTCCCAAGATCGGGTCACAGAGCTGAAGAACGGGGAGAGTTGAGTGTAAACAAACCTTTCCCTGTTCTCCGTGGCATGTCAGTGATCGTCTGTTCCCTGTCATCGGAACAGACGATCAGTGACGTGTAGCTACGGCCCCCCTACAGTAAGAATCACTTCTTAGGGTACACTTAACCCCTACAGCGCCACCTCGTGGTTAACCCCTTCACTGCCAGTGTCATTTTCACAGTAACCAGTGCATTTTTATAGCACTGATTGCTGTATAAATGACAATGGTCCCAAAAATTTGTCAAAAGTGTCCGATGTGTCCGCCTTAATGTCGCAGTCATGAAAAAAAATCGCTGATCGTCCGCCATAACTAGTAAAAAAAAAAAAAAATTATAAAAATGCCATAAAACTACCCCCTATTTTGTAAACACTATAACTTTTGCGCAAACCAATCAATAAACGCCGATTGCGATTTTTTTTTTTAACAAAAATATGTAGAAGAATATGTATCGGCCTAAACTAAGGGAAAAAACTTTTTTTTTATATATATTTTTGGGGGATATTTATTATAGCAAAAAGTAAAAAATATTGAATTTTTTTCAAAATTGTCGCTCTATTTTTGTTTATAGTGCAAAACTAAAAACCACAGAGGTGATCAAATACCACCAAAAGAAAGCTCTATTTGTGGGAAAAAAAGGATGCCAATTTTGTTTGGGAGCCACGTCGCACGACCGCGCAATTGTCAGTTAAAGCGACGCAGTGCCGAATCGCAAAAAGGTGCCTGGTCATTTAGCTGCATATTGGTCCGGGGCTTAAGTGGTAACCATGTACACTGGTGAGAGCCAGAGCCTTAACCACTTAAGGCCTGCCCACCTCATATATGCTGTGGCAGGGCGACCCGATTGCGCAAAACAACATACCTGTAAGTTGTATTGTGCACGAGACACTGTGGGCATGCGCTTATTTACATGACGTATTTTTAACACACTAAATTAAATAATTTGCCTTCCTCTGGAACAACTGTGGGTATAGGATTCTATACATTATGGGTGAAATAGATCAGTGGTTCTCAACCTCAGTTCTCAAGTACCCCCAACAGGTCATGTTTTCAGGTTTTCCTTTATCTTGCACAGGTGCTTTAAATCAGAGTCAATGGCTTGGTATTTTGGACGGCTATTTTATCTAAGAGAAATTTCCAAAACATGGCCTCTTGGGGGTACTTGAGGACTGAGGTTGGGAACCACTGGAATAGACCAACCAGGGGAAGGAAATTCACGGTATTTGTCCAAATAGGAGAGACAGGGCAAGCGGACAGGCGCTTCTAACTGCCGTATAACAAGACGATCATGAAGAAGGAGCTATCGCGCATGCTCTGAAATGCGTCACCACTTCCTTTGATGTCACATCTGGGTACCTGCATTCCATGCTGGTCCCGGCAGCGTGGCTGTCCTTCCTGGATATTTGACACGCGGCCTTTCTACTGCTGGTCACCTGGGATTTGTCACCATTGCTGCCATATCTTTTGGGAAACCTCCCGCTGGACATCCTATGTGACTTGATGAGCCTGTGTACATTTTATTTATATTAAGTGTTTCAATTATCCTTTGGGCAATAAAAGTCTTGTTATTACTGCACATAGAAGCGCCCTCTTTTGGTATTATTTTTTTCAACTGGACTGCAAGTGGCTGCTGCAAGGGGCTGGACACATGGATAGGGAGGGGGACCTTAACGGACGGGCCGACCTTGGCCAGATCATTATATTGAGACCATAAACTATACAGCTATGGCCAAAAGTTTTGAGTGACACAAATATTCGTTTTCAACAAGTCAGCTGCTTCAGTGTTTTTAGGACTTTTTGTCAGATGTTACTATGGTATACTGAAGTATAATTGCAAGCATTTCATAAGTGTCAAAGGCTTTTATTGACGATTACATTGAGTTTATGCAGAGTCAATATTTGCAGTGTTGACCAGGGCTGCTGTTAGAAATCACGGGGCCCCGTACAGCTTACCTGACAGGGCCCCCCTAAAAAATATCAAAGCAATATTTTCGCAGAAAATACACAAAAATCATCATTAGTGGACACAAACACAATATAACTAACAAACTTATGGGGGGAACAGGAGGGTACAGTCGGGGGGGGGCAGGATGGCACGGTACAGCAGTTAAGAGGGTACAGTACAGGGGGCCACAGAAGGGGGACAGGAAGGTATGGTACGGGGGGGGCAGGAGGGCACAGTACAGTGGAGGGTAAGTGGACACAGTACAGGGGGCAGGAGGGTACAGTATATGGTACAGTGTAGGGGCAGTAACGTATTATACAGATATGCACTCCTGAAGAAGAGCTGTGCAGGGAAGCTGACATCACAGATTTTGGCAGGCTGCCACTGGGCTAAATCTACAAATGGAAGAACAACTACCCCTCTACCTTCCCCTCCAGAGTTTTTGGGTCTCTTCTGGCACTTCGCCTTGGGGTTCTTCCTTAACCCCTGCAGAACATCTTATTACTGCTTCTGCTTGTGTGGGTGGGATGTGTACTGCGTCAATCACATGGGATAAATAGGAGAGGAGGGTCAGCAAGGATTTGGTGCAGTACACATCCCACCCACACAAGCAGCAGCAGTAATAGGATGCTCCACTTTGGGGTTCTTCCTTAACCATGAAAAAAATGGGGGGGTGGGATGGAAATAGGAACCACGGGGTAAGGGAGAAGGAGGAGGGGGTGGAGGTGGGTAGGAGATGGGGGATGGGTAGAGAAGAGCTGGAGTGAGACTGGGGGACTTCTGGTCTGTATCGGGATAAAAAAAAAGAGGAGGATTTGTGATAGAATGAGGGAGGGGGGGGATATAGATGGGGTGGAGGGGACTGGAGAGTGATGGGCATGGGGAATATTGTTGGCTGGTGAGGGGGAGAGGGAGAAGGGGGAGAGGGGGAGCTTCCATTAACTAGTAAAGATTCGGTGTGCAGGGTGGGGGATTCCAACCAGTTGCAGTGTTTGTTTGGAGGGGGGGGGCACACACCTGTGTGAAGGTGAAGTGTCTGCAGAGAAGAAGACTGGGAGGGGGGAGGGGAGTGAGGGACTATTGTTTGTAAAGTGTCAGGAAAAGAATGTCTGGACGGCTGTAGAAGAGGCTGAAAATTAGCAAGGAGCAAGTAGCGAGGGTTAACATCTGGGAAAAGAGCAGTGTGACAGGCAGAGACTGATGGGTGACCTGTGTGAGGATGATAGGATAGGCTTGTTACCAGAGTACTGCTGGGAGCAGTGGGAGAAAACTTCTAGGCCCCCCCAAGGACCCCTGGGCAGTTCTCAGAGGTGCCTGTGTATTAAGACAGGCTTAGGAAGGGGCCGTAAATGACATATCCACCGGCACTTCCCCCGCTCTCAGTGTCCTAACAGTAACACATCTCTCTATGTTCCACCAGAGGAAAACAGGCAGCCCTGCTTTCAGATGCATCTAGCAGCTGAAAACCGTCAGGAGGGAGAGAAATCGGCTTTCAGCTGCTAGATGGATCGTTTCTGTATTTGTCATACCGCACCAATCTGCCTCCCTGTCCGGGCCCCTGTGTGTGTGCGGGCCCCGTACAGAAGGACCGGTGGTCCCCCTATCAGCGGCCCTGGTGTTGACCCTCCTTTTTAAGAACTTTGCAATTCACCCTTGCATGCTGTCAATTTACTTCTGGGCCACATCGTGACTGATGGCAGCCAATTCTTACATAATCAATGCTTAGAGTTTGTCAGAATTTGTTTTTTTTTTGTTCACCCGACTTTTAAGAAATTACCTCAAGTTCTCATGGACCAAAATGTCGATGTTTTGTTCCCCAAGCCACTTAGTTATCACTTTTGCCCTATGACAAGGTGCTCCATCATGCTGAAAAAGGCATTGTTTGTCACCAAATAAGAAAAATAAAAAGAAACTGCGCTAAGAGTAAAATTATAAAAAAGGATTCCTACTCTGTAGGAAAATGTAAATGAATACCAGTTTTAGAGCTGCGGCTTTCTGTGATACATAAACCAGTGAACAACATAAGAAAGAAAGAATAAGAATAATAAAGTCGCGCTACCAATAATTAAAAATTCAATGAAAAATATATAAAATACAGTGAGAAATGTATAAATGCTCAAAATGTGCAACATATGAATTGCCCGAGCATGTGCACATTCACAAATAATGCTGTGACACAAATGTACAAATAAGTAAACTTAAGAGAATAAAGAAATGTCCCAAGTTGAATTCAAAGAATATATCCTCGAATCTTCCTGAAGATATATATAACACACTTGATGAAATCCACCCGTGTAGAATATCTAACTAGTTTCGTGACAGAATCACTTCTTCCAGGGGCCCCTGGAAGAAGTGATTCTGTCACGAAACTAGTCGGGCGGAACGAGCGGTGTACTGTTGTCACCCCCCTGTTTTGCTTGTTACCTCTGCATGGAAGGGTGACCTGTTTGCATTTGGCCGGCGCATCAGGTTATAGGCCTACCTACTACTGCAACCCTGTAAGTGTATTTTTTATTTGCTTTTGGAATAAACTCAATGATTTTACACTATCAGAGGCCTTTGTTTGTTCCATATATCCATTATCCATCGGGATCCACTGCCCTGAAGGGTGGCGTATAGCAGGTGTGGAGCAGTTTGGAGTCATCCAGCACAGCAGCCCAGCAGTACTTGCACTCAACGCTTCCCTGGGTTCTCCGTGATAGGGGACCATGGGGTTCTGGTAAGCGGATTCCCTTCATTGGTGGTGGATAATTTTTCGTTTACTACTCTATTGCTACAGAGTGTGGACTGTCACCATTCTTAGATTTTCTACACGGGTGGATTTCATCAAGTGTGCTTATATATATCTTAAGGAAGATTCGAGGATATATTCTTTGAATTCAACTTGGGACATGTCATGGATATGCAGTAGTGTTTGTCTGCCATCTTACCTTCCTCCTCATGTGTTCATCTAGAGACCAGACCTCCTTCACCTGGCTTCCTTTATAATCTCCTCCCAGCCTGACTCCACCCCAGGCCCTATCACTGAACACTATATTAACCTGTGCACTGCAAGCCTGCTTTGCTGATCAACGTGTTTGTTAGGCATTGTGTGTTTGGGTTCCTGCCTGCCGTGTGCTACGTCTGTCTCTCTGTTACGTTTTGGCTTGTCCCGACCATCCCTGTCTGCTCGTGACCCTTGACCTTCGGCTCGTTCTTCGTTATCCTTGTCTGCTTGTGGCCCCTGACCTTCGGCTTGTTATTCGGTTCTCTCTATCGTGTGCTGCTTCCCCTTATCCTACGGGGCGTGAGCTAGGAAACTCCAGGGGCCGCGACCTGGTCCCAGCCTGCAGCGTAACATCCTCACCACTAGAGGCCCTGGAGAAGACCAGCTGGGTCTTAGACTCCGCGCCCTGGGGAATCTTGGCTCTCGCTTCCGTTGGGATCCCGGTTGTGCTCCTCTGGTCCCGCTTTCCACAACCACCCAGTTTCCTATCCACAGAAGCCAGCCATAGGGTTCACTACCTCGCGGTGCACTCCTGTCCCCCTACGGTGTGCATCTGTCACCTGGCCACAGGTGACCCTGACAGTTTGATCAGCCATGAACCCGGCTGACATCCCGCTACCCGCGGATGATCCATTGCAGGGCATAGTTTGCAGACTTGAAACCCAGGAATCGAATCAGACTCAGGTGATGCGATTCCTCCAGGATCTGGCTTCTCGCTTCGAGCAGCTTCAGGCCTCCTTGGGAACCCTGAATCCGCAACCTCAAATACAATCAGCGGCTGCACCTATTGCACCAGTCGCAGCCACACACTCGCTACAACTGCCAGCTCCGTCCCGTTTCTCTGGGGACTCCAAGGCTTGCAGGGGGTTCCTTAGCCAATGCACGATTCATTTTGAGCTCCAGCCCCAAAACTTCCTGTCTGATCGGGCTAAGGTAGCCTATATCATTTCCCTCCTCTCTGGTGAAGCTTTAGCCTGGGCAGCCCCTCTGTGGGAACTGAATGATCCAGTGGTTTCTAGCCTGTCTGGCTTCTTGAAACTTTTTCGGAATATCTTCGAAGAACCGGCTCGTGTCTCTTCAGCGGCCAGCGCCCTTTTACGTCTCCGCCAAGAGTCTGCTTCTGTGGGACAGTATGCGCTTCATTTCCGCATACTGTCGGCTGAGTTGAGCTGGAACAATGAGGCCTTAGTCGCAACCTTTTTGCATGGCCTGTCTGATAGAGTGAAGGATGAATTAGCAGGAAGAACCATCCCCACTGATCTGGCCGGCGTTATCTCCTTGTGTAACCAGATCGATATTCGCTTTCAGGAGAGGACCTTAGAAAAGCAACGCCAGCACTCCTTGGTTCTTAGTCAGCCTGAGCTCCCCTCTCTTCGACCCGTAGAGCATCTCCTACCAGCTGAGGAACCCATGCAGCTGGGTCGGACCAGGCTATCCCCCGAGGAACGTGCTAGGCGCAGAACTCTTGGTCTGTGTCTTTACTGTGGGGGCAAAGGTCATTTTCGTGACACTTGCTCTCTTTGTCCAGAAAAACGTTCGGGTCCACTTCATCTGGAAAGTGGAGTATTGGACCCAGAAATATCACCTTCCCCTTCTCGTCTTCTGCTTTCTGTGTTCCTTCATGTTGGTGCTTCTTCTCATTCGGTCTCAGCATATCTGGATTCCGGAGCCGCTGGTAATTTCATGGACTGGGAAATCGCATCGTCCATGAGACTTACTCTTTTGCCCCTCACCACGCCTTTGGTGGTCTTGGCGATTGATGGTACTGTTCTCCCAGGGGGACCTATCCGCTTCCAGACCCTCCCTGTTAAGATGTCGGTAGGGACACTCCACCAGGAGTGGATATCCTTCCTTATCTTACCCAAGGCCTCAACGCCTATAATTTTGGGTCTCCCATGGTTACAGCTCCATTCTCCTCATGTGGACTGGACTACTGGACAGATCCTGGCTTGGGGTCCCTCCTGTTCCTCGTCCTGCCTACCCAAGGTTGCCCCCTGTGAATCTGAGCCGGTCATTCATTCCAGGTTGCATAACCATTTACATTTCTCTGTCCCTAACCACCCTTGGACGCACAGCCAGGCTAGCTTGTCTACAAGTCCTGCAGTCGCTACGTCTTGCGATGCGATTCAGGTAGTCGCTACACCTGACTCAGCTATTCACTCTGCCTCTGTACTAGTTATGCCAGTCCAGCCCATGCCCAGTGAGCCTCTCACTTTTTCTTGTTCGGGACATTCTGCTTGTCCTTCAGCTATTCAGCTTGACTCCGGCGACATGTCACCTTCTAACCAACCTGACTTCAGGGTTCCACTGACATCTGCCCAGTCTGATGGTCCTGTGCAAGATGACCAGTTCCCCTTTAAGGGTATAGGGGACCCTCCTCAGATTCCTGTTGATCCTCTCATGCCCTTGCTTATTCCTAGAGAGCCTTTGGTCCTCAATAGATCTTCTTGTCATCTCCCTACCTCGTTTTCGGTCTCTGAGGATAATTTTAAGTACGAGGTTAGACAAGTTCTGGATTCTCGGCTCTGCAGAGGCATTCTTCAGTACCTTGTGCATTGGAGAGGTTTTGGTCCTGAGGAGGCGTCTTGGATCGCTGCATCTGATGTCGCTGCACCTCATCTGTTGAGAAGGTTTCATCAGAGATTTCCCTTTAAGCCTGGGTCCAGGCGGGGGAGGGCCCATAAGAGGGAGGGTACTGTCATGGATATGCAGTAGTGTTTGTCTGCCATCTTACCTTCCTCCTCATGTGTTCATCTAGAGACCAGACCTCCTTCACCTGGCTTCCTTTATAATCTCCTCCCAGCCTGACTCCACCCCAGGCCCTATCACTGAACACTATATTAACCTGTGCACTGCAAGCCTGCTTTGCTGATCAACGTGTTTGTTAGGCATTGTGTGTTTGGGTTCCTGCCTGCCGTGTGCTACGTCTGTCTCTCTGTTACGTTTTGGCTTGTCCCGACCATCCCTGTCTGCTCGTGACCCTTGACCTTCGGCTCGTTCTTCGTTATCCTTGTCTGCTTGTGGCCCCTGACCTTCGGCTTGTTATTCGGTTCTCTCTATCGTGTGCTGCTTCCCCTTATCCTACGGGGCGTGAGCTAGGAAACTCCAGGGGCCGCGACCTGGTCCCAGCCTGCAGCGTAACATCCTCACCACTAGAGGCCCTGGAGAAGACCAGCTGGGTCTTAGACTCCGCGCCCTGGGGAATCTTGGCTCTCGCTTCCGTTGGGATCCCGGTTGTGCTCCTCTGGTCCCGCTTTCCACAACCACCCAGTTTCCTATCCACAGAAGCCAGCCATAGGGTTCACTACCTCGCGGTGCACTCCTGTCCCCCTACGGTGTGCATCTGTCACCTGGCCACAGGTGACCCTGACAGGACATTTCTTTATTCACTTAAGTTTACTTATTTGGACATTTGTGTCACAGCATTATTTGTGAATGTGCACACGCTCGGGCAATTCATATGTTGCACATTTTGAGCATTTATACATTTCTCACTGTATTTTATGTATTTTTCATTGAATTTTTAATTATTGTTTGTCACCAAACTGTTCTTGGATGGTTGGGAGAAGTTGCTCCTGGAGGATGTTTTTGTACCATTCTTTTTTCATGGCTGTGTTCTTAGGCAAAATTGTGAGTGAGCCCATGAATAGGCTCAGGATGCTTTACTGTTGGCATGACACAGGACTGATGGTAGGACTCACCTTTTCTTCTCTGGACAAGGTTTTTTTCCGGATTACCCAAACAATCGGAAAGGGGATTCATCAGAGAAAACGACTTTACCCCAGTCCTCAGCAGTCCAAACCCTGTACCTTTTGCAAAATATCAGTCTGTCCCTGATATTTTTCCTGGAGTGAAGTGGCTTCTTTGCTGCCCTTCTTGACACCAGGCAGTCCTCAATAAGTCTTCTCACTGTGCATGTAGAAGTACTCACACCTGCCTGCTGCCATTCCTAAACAAGCTCTGCACTGGTGGTGCCCCGATCCCGCAGCTGAAACAAATGTAGGAGATGGTCCTGGCGATTGCTGGATGGACTTGGGCGCCCTAAGGCCTGGTTCACACTGGTCCGACAAACGCTCCGACATTGGGAGCTCATGTCGCATGACGTGTGAAAATCAATGTTTCCCTATGGGAGCCGTCTTAACTGGTCCGACACATGTCGGTCCGACTTTGAGAATGCTCCCTGTACTACTTTGGTCCGACTTTGATCCGACTTCAGCCCATTGACTATCATTGAAGTCGGACCAAAGTCAGACCGCAGTCTTGCATGATCCGACTTTGGCATGCGACTTGTGCTCTGCTGCACTTGAGGGGGAACTCCACACCAAATTAAAAAAAAAAACGGCATGGGTTCCCCCTCCAAGAGCTTACCAGGCCCTTGGGTCTGGTCTGGATTTGAAGGGGAACCCCCTACGCTGAAAAAACGGCATGGGGGTCCCCCCCAAAATCCAAACCAGACCCTTATCCGAGCACGCAACCTGGCAGGCCGCAGGGGAAGAGGGAGGACGAGAGAGCGGCCCCCCCTCCCTCCTGAACCGTACCAGGCCGCATGCCCTCAACATGGGGGGTTTGGTGCTCTGGGGCAGGGGGACGACCTGCGGCCCCCCCACCCCAGAGCACCCTGCCCCCATGTTGATGAGGACAGGGCCTCTTCCCGACAACCCTGGCCGTTGGTTGTCGGGGTCTGCGGGCGGGGGGCTTATTGGAATCCGGGAGCCCCCCTTGATAAGGGGGCCCCCAGATCCCGGCCCCCCACTCTATGTGAATGAGTATGGGGTACATCGTACCCCTACCCATTCACCTGGTGGAAAAAAAATGTCAAGAAAAAACACAACACAGCTTTTTAAATTAATTTATTGCACAGCTCCGGGGTCTTCTTCCGACTTTGGGGGTCTCCGCGCTCTCCGGTTCTTTCTTCTGCCGGGCCTCCGCTATCTTCTTCCAGCTCTTTTGCTAGCGGAGCCCGGTCTTCTCCGTCGCCTTCTTCTTCTCCCGCTCTCCGGTTCTTCTCCCGCTCTCCGGTTCTTTCTTCCGCCGGGCCTCCGCTAACTTCTTTTAGCTCTTTTGCTAGCGGAGGCCCGGTCTTCCCGTCGTCTCGTCCTGCTCTCCATTGTCCTTCTGCCGGCCCCTCCACTAACTTCTTGGTAGCTCTTTTGCTAGTGGAGGGGCCGGTCTTTACGTCGCCGTTTTCTTCTCTCTTCTCCTCCTCGATGTTGACGCGTCGCTTCCTCCCGCTGTAATACTGGCTGTTCGCTCCGCATTAATATAGGCTTCTCATGACGTCACAGTCACATGCTCCGGTGGCCCCGGAGCATGTGACTGTGACGTCATGGGAGCATGTGACTGTGACGTCATGAGAAGCCTATATTAATGCGGAGCGGAGCGAACAGCCAGTATTACAGCGGGAGGAAGCGACGCGTCAACATCGAGGAGGAGAAGACAGAAGAAGATGGCGACGGGAAGACCGGCCCCTCCACTAGCAAAAGAGCTACAAGAAGTTAGTGGAGGGGCCGGCAGAAGGACAACGGAGAGCCGGACGAGACGACGGGAAGACCGGGCCTCCGCTAGCAAAAGAGCTAAAAGAAGTTAGCGGAGGCCTGGCGGAAGAAAGAACCGGAGAGCGGGAGAAGAACCGGAGAGCGGGAGAAGAAGAAGGCAACGGAGAAGACTGGGCCCCGCTAGCAAAAGAGCTGGAAGAAGATAGCGGAGGCCCGGCAGAAGAAAGAACCGGAGAGCGCGGAGACCCCCGCAGTCGGAAGAAGACCCCGGAGATGTGCAATAAATTAATTTAAAAAGCTGTGTTGTGTTTTTTCTTGACATTTTTTTTCCACCAGGTGAATGGGTAGGGTACGATGTACCCCATACTCATTCACATAGGGTGGGGGCGGGATCTGGGGGCCCCCTTATCAAGGGGGGGCTCCCGGATTCCCATAAGCCCCCTGCCCGCAGACCCCGACAACCAACGGCCAGGGTTGTCCGGAAGAGGCCCTGTCCTCATCAACATGGGCACCAAACCCCCCATGTTGAGGGCATGCAGCCTGGTACGGTTCAGGAGGGAGGGGGGCCGCTCTCTCGTCCCCCCCTCTTCCCCTGCGGCCTGCCAGGTTGCGTGCTCGGATAAGGGTCTGGTTTGGTTTTTCGGCGTAGGGGTTCCCCTTCAAATCCAGACCAGACCCAAGGGCCTGGTATGCTCCTGGAGGGGGAACCCATGCCGGTTTTTTATTTAAAATTTGGCCTGGAGTTCCCCCTCAAGATTCATACCAAACACAGTGCCTGCCATTGGCGGGGATCCAAGTCGGATCCCCGTTCATTGAAAGTCGGACATATGTCGGCTTCAAGTCGCAGGGCAAAGTCGGATCCAAAGTAGGACAGATGTCGTGTCGCACTAGTGTGAACCCAGCCTAAAGCCTTCTTCACAAATGCAGTGGATATGTTTTTTTAATGGGATTACCGTATATACTCGAGTATAAGCCGAGGACCTAATTTTACCACAAAAAAATGGGAAAACTTAATGACTCGAGTATAAGCCGAGGGTGGGAAATGCAGCAGCTACTGTAAGCCGAAAATACCATCATAACTTGAAAAATAACTAGTGCAAGTTTTCCTAAAAATCATACAAATAAAAATTAACTTGGCCAATGTAAAAATGTATTCTCGGCCACTGTACCTTACAGACTTACCACTCCAAGATCGACTGCCAGTCTTTGTCTGTGTCTTTGCTGAATGGTGTCCAATTTCTTTAAGTGCACATTTGTTCTGGGCCTGACCCCTGGGAAGTGTCACCGCAGAGAAAATGAAGTCCATTGCAGAATCCGACCTCACCGTGCCCATTGCAGAATCCGATCCGTGTACCGGAGTCCATAACATATAAGGATGGCGGCCGTGCAGTGTTAAAAACTCGCGCTCCTCCTTGTGCTGTTCCGTGATAGGCGGAACACTCGGCTTCCCAGCAAACACTGTGTTCAGTGTTCCGCCTATCAGGGATGCCCTCTCGTCCTCTCGTCTATCACGGACGAGAGGGCATCCCTGATAGGCGGAACACTGAACACAGTGTTTGCTGGGAAGCCGAGTGTTCTGCCTATCACGGAACAGCACAAGGAGGAGCGCGAGTTTTTAACACTGCATGGCCGCCATCCTTATATGTTATGGACTCCGGTACACGGATCGGATTCTGCAATGGGCACGGTGAGGTCGGATTCTGCAATGGACTCAGGTACTGACTCGAGTATAAGCCGAGGGGGTCACTTTCAGCCCAAAAAAAAGGGCTGAAAAACTTGGCTTATACTCGAGTATATACGGTAAGTCGATTTTTATTGCTAAGAGGGACTTTGCAACTAATTCATCTGATCACTCTTCATAGCATTCTGGAGTTATATATGTAGCACACAGATCCCTTCCTTGCTTACCTCCGCTAGCAGGTGGGACACACCATGCCACATGCCCAGTATCCTCCTTATTTCAGAGGGTGCGTGGTGTTATCTGATTTGGGTCCTGCAGCAAGTTAGCTCCTTCCGTTGGATTCTTCACCCTAGAGTGTAGGAAGAAGTCTATTCTCTCTCTTTACTTCAAGAAGGCCATTGTCCAGACAGTATTGAAACCCAATAAAAGGTTTATTTTGGTTGCTTAAGAACTCGATAGGAAAGTTGGAGATAGAGAGAAATGAACTAGGAGGCAGGTTCAGGCACGCAGCACTCAATCATCGCCACTCAGGCCTGAGTGGATTTTTGCTCACCCGGATAGTCCCTTTTAAGAACGGTCCAAGAAGCCGGTGTTGAGCACGAAACGTTTACTTGTAGTTTCCTAGGGATATGATCAGGAGATAATCTCTAAGTCCTGAACTTCCCAGCCTAGTACCATTTAAGTCCTTAGGTGCCAATAGGGCACGTTACTAGGCTTTTGTCAGATAGAAATCCTTCCCTCTGACAGGTAGCCAGGCCTCTCCCGAGACAGCGAACCTTCTACTAATCTCCTTGGGACCGATCCTCCCCTGGCTTCCTCTCCTTCAGAGCGGGTCACCCCTCACTTGGGTACCCTGGGATTCCTCTTCGGGTGTAGGCCTCAGCTAAAGGTGCTGGGCCTACTTACAGCGATTCAGCCTCAAGCCAAAGGTGCCCGGGGCCTGCACACACACATGCACCCCCGGCCTAGAGGGCCGGGAGGCGCGAACTGCTCCCCGAATAATGGCGTCTGCCCCTTTTGTACCCTCTCCCAGCATGCACAGCGGGTAGACCACGCCCACTGCACAGCTGCCGAGAGAGGACACCCAATGGTGCTGTAACGCTACCTGTGGTTCAACCTGGGTCTGAGGTGACAGTGCCACCCACAGCCAACAGGGAACTGTACTGCCAGGCAGCATCACACCCAGGCAGAAGCAAGTTTGCATATAATCAACAGGTCTGAGCTAAACTACCATCTCAGACCACCCCTAAATTTCTGTACACAGCGTCCCATAATTGGGGTGGGCGCTACATATACAAATTGCCATCATTAAAACTGAGGCAGCAGACTTTGTGAAAATTTTATTTTTGTGTCATTGTGCTTCTAATGGGGTTACAGATTTTAGCACAATATTCTCCGAGTGCCCCCCAGCTAACAGGCATGTTAATATTTCTAACAAGGGTCATCTATGTGTCAATGAGAATTTCTTGGAAGTAAAGTTAATAGTAACTGTCTACTCCCCCATGCTTACCCCACCACTCTGCTTCCTGAGAGCCCTGCTACCCGTGTGGTAGAGCAATAATAAAATGGAAGCAACGGAAATGATTTCTGAATGAGGAAATCCTTGTGAAGTTGGTTACAAGATGGTAAACGTCTGTTTTTTTTTTTTTTTTTTTTTTAGCCTTGTGTTTGTTTAGTAAGGGGAACCTTTGGTCCCTGGTCTCAGAAGGGAGATGTGTAGCTCCCATAAAGTACACAGCTCGCAGTCTGTATGGAGGGACTGTGTCCTGCTACTGCCACTCATATAGTGAGCTCTTTATATTCACTGAGCCAGCTTCTGTTTTATTATGTCTAATTCACAAGATCTGCACGCAATAACGGTTCCTCTGGGTTTTCAACGTTAAGACCTCGTTTTTAGAAAGTTCCAACCTTTTCGAGGAAAGCCATTCAGAAAGCCGTTACTTTAATGGAACCGTTAAACGTTTCAAATACTTTGATGACTCGACTACTTTTATAAAGAATTTAATTTATTAAGGTGTTTAGATATACTTCCCATTCCTGGTCTGCCATGGGTATGAAAGTTGACGTGAAGGCTGCTTAAGTTCATAAAATGTTTTTTTTTTTTCATTTATGACATTTTCCAGCTGGTAGAGAAGAGCTTTAATAAATGATCCAGCCAGCAGTATTATGGCAGAGTTATTATTTCCATAGAGTGCCATGTGTTCTGCCTAATGAAGTCACGTTATATGAAAATTAGATGTAAATAAAACAGGTGGTTTCTTTTACTTTTATTAAGATGGCAGTGTTCCAAGGTGGAATTTCTGTGTAGCAATATGAATAGGATAGTTCTCTGCATTCGGGAAATACAGTCATAACCTATTTTTTATTTTATTGTCACAATCTTGTTTCCAGGAGAATTTGAGGCACAATAAAAAAAAAAAAACGGTCATAAATATGTAAAATTAATAGCAATTCACCTGTGTCTGCTTGCTATTTTTGAAAACATAATTTTGAGAAAATAATAAAGGTAATATATTTGTATTAAACGTTTCTTTTTTTTTTTTTTTTTTTTATTATTCTCTGCACCAGAATTCCATACTTACTTCAGTTGCTATTTTTCTTTCTTCTAAGGCCCCATGCACACTGGGCTTAAAAATGGCCTGTTTTACAGGTATTTGAATTTTTTTTCTGCCTGTGAACATACCTCTATGTTAGCCTGTGGGGCAGATTTACTAAAACTGGAAAGTGCAAAATCTGGTGCAGCTCTGCATACAAATCAATCAGCTTCCACATTTTAATGTTAAAGCTTAATTGAATAAGCTGATGTTAGAAGCTGATGGCTACCATGTACAGCTGCACCAGATTCAAAGTGCTCCAGCTTTCTTACATCTACCCCTTTGTGTCCATGTATGCATAGGCATTTACAGGCGTATTAGAAGAGGATCGTTGCAGGCAGAAAATAAAAACCATCACCAATGCATTTAGGAGAGAAGCTTTTGGGCAGAAAAAGTGCAGAATGCGCATAAACTCTATAGGCTTTTAGGCGCATTTGTGCAATAATGCATTCTATTGGCCAGACTAATTTAATAATCTGGGTAGGGTTGTCCCGATACCACTTTTTTAAGACCGAGTATAAGTACCGAAACTTTTTTTCAAGTACTCGTCGATACCGATTACCAATACTTTATTTTAATGTCATGTGACAGTGGCACTAATATGCAGCACTGATGACGCGTGGGGGGTGTCAGTTTGTTTTTTTATTTTATTTTTTATTATTTTTACAATTTAACCTTTATTACAATTCTTTTTTTTATTAATTTTTTATTAGCCCTGTTGGGAGGTGTCTTTGGTGTGATATCAGGGGTCTTAACAGACCACTGACATCTCCTTTTTGAGACAGGGACTGAGGACAGAGATTCCCCAGTCCCTTTCTCTGCAGCCTCAGATGCACTGAAGATGAATAATGAGGAGACAGCATCTCCTCTCCATTCATAAACTGAAGCATCGTTAACTGTCAGTGACAGTTATGAATGAACAGAGGCAGTAATCCTGGACTCTTTGCATTCGGAAAAAGAAAGAGCCGGTAAATTACATATTTACCGGCTCCTCCTTCTGCTCTCCATCCTGACAGATCGAGTACAGAGGGGGTGAAGAAGCACGGAAGGGGTCCGAGGAGCACGGAGGGGGGCTGTAGGAGGATATGGGGCACAGTCATGGTTGATTGGTGCGGCGCTGCAGAGGAGTTACAATAACTGATCTCCCTGTATAGATTTCAATAAAGCAGCTGAAAGCCACCAGAGGAAGAGGAGGAGAAGCGGCTGTCGGCTGCTTTATTGAAATTTATACAGGGTGAGTGTCTACTTGCCATAGTAAGGTCCCACAAAGACAACCGTTAATGTGTGCTCCTGTGCTTGGACTACAGCCTGGCGTGATGACGTTACCTGTGCTGACATTCAGCGAGGGGAAAAGCAGGCTGAACAGCAGCAGAGTTCCAGACTTACATCAGTTGCTATGTTTCTTTCTTCTAAAGTAGGAGTCTCCAAACTTTCTAAGCAAAGGAACAGGTTTGATCTGGGTCCGTGCCAGGCTTAGTGTTTGGGTCAAGTAAGGGTCAAAAGTCATAAGTGTGGTATTTACATCTGGAAACGGATTAATCTGTACCAGAATGACAGGAAAAAAAAAGTGTGGAGAAGGCTTGGAACAGCTCATGATCCAAAGCACACAACGTCATCTGTAAAACATGGTTGAGGCAGTGTGATGGCATGGGCATGCATGGCTTCCAGTGGCACTGGGTCATTGGTGTTTATTGATAATGTGACAGAAGCAGCCGGATGAATTCTGCAGTGTTTAGAGATATATTGTCAGCCCAGATTCAGCCAAATGCAGCAAAGTTGATTGGACTGCGCTTCACAGTACAGATGGACAATGATCCAAAACACACTGCAAAAGCAACCCAGGAGCCTTTGAAGGAGAAGAAGTGGAATATTCTGCAATGGCCGAGTCAATCACCTGATCTCAACCCAATTGAGCATGTATTTCACTTGCTGAAGGCAAAACTAAAGGCAGAAAGACCCACAAACAAAGAACAACTGAAGACAGCTGGAGTAAGCCTGGCAAAGCATCAGAAAGGAGGAAACTAAGTCTTTGGAATTGTCCATGGGTTCCAGACTTCAGGCAGACATTGCCAATAAAGGATTCTCAACAGAATATTAAAAATAAACATTTTATTTATGATTATATTATTTTGTCCAATTACATTTGAGCACCTAAAAAAGGGAGGACTGTGTATAAAAATATTTGCAGATCCTAAAATTTGTACTTATACTTATTTGTACTTGATATTTATATGCAACCCCTTGAATTAAAGCTGAAAGTCTGCACTTCAAATTCCTTTGGATTGTTTCGTTTTAATTTTATTCTGGTGACATATAGAGCCAAAAGTATGGAAATTGTGCCTGTGTCCAAATATATATGAACCTAACTGTAGATCCCACATGTGAATAACGTCCTCAGTGAGTATAGGAAAGGTTCCTCTCCACTGGCATGCAGACACACAATGCACTCACCAGTCTTAATTGACCCCTATTACAGGAAGTCAAATTACGCATAAGGAAAAATCCAAGATGAGATATATGAGGTCATAGGAATGAATCCAAACCGCTGCTGTCATCCATTCAATATTTATGTAGATAGAGTATTCAAAGCTCCAGTTTTGCCATATAGAGACGGAGAGGAAAGAACACTTTTATGGTGCAGTAATTCAAATCATTTAATTGAAAAAAAAAGGTTGTATTGCACTTATATCAAAGAAGACAGGGATCAGCATGTATTGTATAGGAATAGCTGGTAAGCACTCCATCTGCGTTCCAGCTGACCGGAAATACCACCCAACGCCATTTCATCAGCTTACGTCTCACGTCTTCAGGGGTTTCGTCTGAAGACGTCCGACGTAGGCTGACGAAATGGCATTGGGTGGTTTTTGAGATAGGTAATTTCCGGTCAGCTGGAACGCAGGTGGAGCGCAGGTGAAGCACTAACTGGCGTTTTCTATACAATGCATGCCGATTTCTGTCTTCTTTGATGTAAGTGCAATACAACTTTTTTTAAAAATAAATGATTAGAAATACTGCACTATGAAAGTGTTCTTTCCTCTTCCTCTTTAAATGTCATAACTGGAGCTTTGAATACACCATTTACATATATATATTGAATGGATGACAGCAGCGGTGTGGGCGCCCAACTGTAACAGCTTGCGGCTTCACAGCCGGGCGCACACTGCGCATGCCCGAGTCGTGCTGCGCTCTTTCAGTGGCCAGACAATCTTCTGGGACCTGTGAAATGTCCCAGAAGATTGCAGGGAGGGAGGGGTCGCCTAGGGGGAGAGGAGTCGCCGCACAGGCGGCCAGAAGACGGAAGGGGAGAGGAAGTCCCTCCCAAAAAAAATTACATGCCAATTGTGTGGCATGTCAGGGGGTGAGGAGTACTTAAAGCAGAAGTTCCACTTTTGGGTGGAACTCCGCTTTAAGATTTGTTTTACCCTTAGGCGTGAAGAGGTTAAGTAGTGGATGTGTATGGATTATATTTGAAGAATAAGGATATTGTTTATTGTGATACCCCCCATAAAGTGATACCCTTTATTGGCTAATTCAAAGAGGAAATTAATCATTGAAAAGTGAAAGTTCCTCCCTCCCTCTTTCAATAATAAAAATGCTTTTTTTGGGGGAGGGGGGGGGATACCTACCGTGTTTCCCCCGAAAATTAGCCGGGGTCTTATATTAATTTTGGCAACAAAAGACACAGTAGAGTTTATTTTCGGGTAGGTATTATGTAATGTACTGTCTTCTCTCCCCCTCCCTGCCTGTCAGGAATCCCCAGTGGAACCGAGTAAAAGTGCTTGTAAAATGCTAGAATCCACTCTATAACAGTATTATATAATGTAAACTGTGTATGTTTCTGTAATATAATTGTGTCAACTACCTTCTTATAGTGCCGCTCTGCATTTCCTGTGACCCATCAGAGCTCTCTTCCCCTCTCCGAGCACTGCAGAGGGGTGCCGAGATCCCCCGCTGACAGCTGGGAGAAGAGGAGGAGAGCAGCGGGAGGTCAGCTGAGCGGCACTGTTCCGAAGGTATTTGACACAATTATATTAAAGAAACATGCACAGTTTACATTATTTACGACTGTAAGTGTGAATTCTAGCATTTTACAAGCACTTTAAACTAGGGCTTATTTTCGAGGTAGGGCTTATATTGCAGCCCTCCCTGAAAATAACAGTAGGTCTTATTTTCAGGGTAGATCTTATTTTCGGGGAAACATGGTAGGTTTGACAGTTTGTCCCCCTCCTTCTCTGCACGCAACATCCTGGGACACCTCACAGGTCCCAGGAGGCTGCAGGACCATTTACAGAGCACAGAACGGCTTGTGCATGCACAGTGGATGGCTGGCTGTGAAGCTGCAGGGAGTAACAGCCAGCTTCCCAGAGTCAACATGGCAGTGCTGGAGACCCAAAGACCAGCTAAGAACCTCACTGGGTGAGGACAGCACTGGATACCTGGACAGGTAAGTGTCAGTTTCTTAAAAGTCAGCAGCTATGTATACTTTAATGGTTTTTTTGAGGATAACTCAGATCCCTTTTCAGGTTTCATACATACATGTATAATAGCCTGACAATGGAATCTGAGTTCTCCAGAAAGCTTGCATCTTCAAAAACTCAAGTTAGCCAATAAATGGTATTACTTAAGCTCCAAACGAAATGCTTTCTGCCCTGTATAATTTGTTTAGCTGTAAAGTGTTGGTTATGCAATCTAAGTTATGGCTGTAAATCACGATGTGCAGCTTCTTGCACAATTTGAAGAGCAGCCAGGGATCACATTAGCAGTTTTACTGAACTCCAAGCTGATCTACAACACCTTACCAGCCCACCAGTCTCTGCACAGGGGCGGATCCAGGGGGGGGCAACAGGGCAATTGCCCCCCCCCCCCGAGACCATCTGTCACACTCACTTGCTTACTGTTTTTTTTTTTTTTTTGCGCCTGATCTTCCGGAATTTGGGGACCCGGTAATGGCCGGCCATAGGTCCCCTGGACCCCAAACTTGGCACACATGTAGCCCCATGTGTTCTCTACAAGTGTTCAAAGTTTGGTGTCTGGGAGACCTACGGCCGGGGAGAACCGATTTTTCAAAGCCGGGCACTCCTTCCATTGACTCCAATGTTAAACGGTAATTTCTCCGGTGAATTTGCGGACCCGGTACCGGCCAGTCATAGGTCCCCTGGACCCCAATCTTGGCACACATCTAGCCCCATGTCTCCTCTATAAGTGTAAAAAGTTTAGTGTCTGGGAGACCTACGGCCGGGGAGAACCGAATTTTCAAAGTCGGGCACTCCTTCCATAGACTCCCATGTTAAACATCAGTCTAGTCATGGGCACAGTGAGGCATGCAGATGGACACCCTAGGCTTATACTTGAGGCAATAAGTTTTCCCAGTTTTTTGGGGTAAAATTAGGTGCCTCGGCTTATATTCAGGTCGGCTTATACTCGAGTTTATACAGTACTTGTTCTGCGGCTGCCGCTGCCTCTCTGAGTCTCTCTCTCAGTTTCTCACATGAACCGATCAGCGGCGCCGAGAGAGAGACTCGTCTAATGTAGTTACGCGGCGCACTGACACGATACCAGGAGCGGAGGAGGAGGTGGGTTGAGCCTCTTCCCTGCACTCGTTGCTAACGCCTGGGCCGCTTGGCGTCTAGCAACGAGTGACGTCAGTAAGTCACGTCGGGCCGCTCTGCAGGCAGGTGCGATAGCGTGCAGCTCTACAGACGGGTAAGAAAGCGGGCGGCTCCACTTGCGGTGCGGTTTGTGGACGGGCGGCGCGGTTCGTGGGCAGACCGTGCTGCTCAGTGTGTTGGCAGCGCAGGTGAGAGTGAGAGAGCAGGCTCATCTCTCACCGCCCGTGCCTGCCCTGCATTCCTGCAGTGACTTCCGCCCTCACTGTGCAGGCAGCAGAGAGATTACATTATCTCTCTGCTGCCTGACTCTGGGAGTCTGGGACACAGCAAGAGACAACCAAAACTACACCTTAGCAGGCAAGTTAGTGACAATCCGCAAGGTGTGGCAGGCGACGTGGCAAGTAACAATCCGCAAATTGTGTCAGGTGACGTGGCAAATGACAATCTGCATCTGGTGGCAGGCAAGTGACAATCAGCAAGGTGTGGCAGGTGAGTGGCAAGTGACAATCCGCAAGGTGTGGCAGGTGATGTGGTAAGTGACAATCCTCAAGGTGTGGCAAGTGACAATCCACAAGATGTGGCAGGTGACGTGGCAAGTGACAATCCGCAACGTGTGGCAAGTGACACGCTCAGGGCTCCCACTAATTGCAGGCGACGGTGGCAAGTGACACACTGGGGACTCCCACTGATTCTGCATTGAACTATTTAATTTTATATTACAATGTAATAATAGAAATAATGTGCTTCAATCATCCTCACACCATAACAACCATGGTGCCGGGATGATTGAAGCGCCGACACCAACCATTTCCCCGATAAATTTCCCACAAAAAAAACATTTTTTGGCAGTGCCCCTCCCGAGAAAAGACTCTGGATCCGCCCCTGTCTCTGCATACCGCTGAGATCCCCATAGGTGACCAGGGAGCAGTAATTAGTATGCTGGTCAAGGTCAGGTCACTTGTGCAATCCCACTAGTTGTACTTGTTATTTCACTGACAAATTAATATCAGATCCTACACAGCATATCAGGAAGAGAAACCCATCAGAAACCAATGGAGGCCAGAGAAATAAGAAAACCAAGGCATCTGTACAACTCACTGGAAACCACAGAAATAAGAAAACCAAGACAACCGAACAACTCATTTACATTTTCTATTAACAATGTCTTGTAAAGCCAACAAAATACCGGTATGTACATTATCAGGTAGGAAATATCATTGAAATGATCTATTATGGACAATGCAGCTTGTTTTCTGGACTTTTTAAGAAAAGTGGAACCCCAAGGACAGTAGTAATTGATGGTGACCCCGGTGTTTGTCATTTTCCAACACTATACAGTATTGCCAGCCTCACCATGTGTGTTAACTGTTGTTGTTTCTGATTAAAATATGATATTATGGAGGTTGATTTACTTAAGGATTGTAGACTATTCACCTCTGAAAATTAATGTTGGTGAAGAAGGTGAAGCTCTGTTCATTTGAATACCTAACCCTGTGCTAGGAAAATTAATTGTAGCGCCCTGCTCCTATTGGGTAGGCGTTAGTGTAAATTCAGTTGTCTGAGCTGTAGTTAGCTCAGAATAATTGTACCAAATTATGGGTCTCTGTTCCAGTTCAGCTGGGTTGCACATTTTCCACCTGACTGTGGGTGTCGCTGTCACCACAGGTCAGTGTTGGAAATGCAGCGGGCTGATAGCAGCGTGCCCCGAGACGACGTGAATTTTCACGAAACGCGTAGGGCAGGATACGAGCTTTGTGCTGACGTCACCCTCCACTGCTCGACTTCCACGGACGTATGCGTGTGACTAGCGCCTTTGACCGGTCGGCGCTGTCATACTTTTAAGGCTGTTTTTTAAACTGCATTTTTGTAAGTATGTTTTCTTCTTTTAAATAAACATCCACCAAGGATTTTACACTATCTAGTGTCCTCCCTTCCTTCCATGTTCCGTATCGAGTACTGCATGATGGTATATGAGCGTTTTGGCTACCAAAATAATTGAGGCTCAACATACACTGAAGTTTGGAGTCCTATTGATTATCAATTGAGGCTGTTTGGGGTCCTCCGTCATAGGGGACCATTGCTTTTTGGTAAGCAGGAATTCTTACTGGTGGTGGTGAAAGTCACGAATACAAGAAGATTTGGAATCGTTTTTGTTTTGTTTTCTTTTTTCTTTTTTCTTTTTTCATTTAGTATGGACACTTGATCACGGGTGTTTTTTTGTATGGACTTTAGACTTGATTATTTAAGGGTCCTATTCAAGCATGCAATAATATTATTAATTAAGTTTGTATTATTTCATATGTTTTGTTTACACTGTTTAGTTATTGTTCTTCACTGAGCACTTACATAATTTATCACTGTGGTGATTTTGAAATTTTTTTCAATCATTCAGTGGTGGGCTTATGTTTATACTCATAAGTTAGCGCGACTATATATTTTTTCTTTTTCTTTTTCTTTCTTGATAGTATTGGGTACCTCTTGCCCAGAAGCAGCTCAGTGGGATTGTTCACCCCGCTGTGCATTCTGGGAGAGGGTACTTAAGGGGCAGAAAATGTTTTGGCAGGGTCTTTTGATCCTGACCTGACGGCCCTCCTGGCCTCAGGGATGTGTTAGCAGTTTTCTGCCTCGGGCCTGCAGATCCCAGAGGCTCCGTTACTAAGAGTAGGCCCAGGAGTTTCTGGGGCCTACTGATCCAGAGATGGTCCTGTGTCGCCTTTGCCTGCGGGAAGGGACCGAGCAATTGAGGACTCAATTGGAGGACGCATCCGGATCAAGAATCTACCTCACAGTGCTGCCGGCCTGGCTGAAAGATCCTGGCACTGTGTGTTGTGTTTCGGAACTTTACCAAGTGTGTGGTTACACAAGTCTGTGGCAGAGACTTTTTGAACGACCTTGCACCGGCTGCTAGGTCAGTGAGAGAGACCTATCCGGTGGTGGCTATATCCAGTGTGGAAGCTGTTGGTCCTCTGGATTAGGAAAATACCCGTGATCCGCAAGCAAGGTACCTGAATCTCCCCTAACCCTCCATCCCTCTGTCTGGAAGTTCTTTAATAAAACCCTTGAGAAAAAGAGACCAAAGCCTCTTACACACGACCGAGTTTCTCGGCAAGAACCAGCAAGAAACTTGCTGGCAGAGCTTTCTTGCCGAGTAAATCGGTCGTGTGTACGTGGCTATCAGGTTTCTCGTCAAGAAAACCGACAAGAATCTCGACGAGAAAAATAGAGAACCTGCTCTCTATTTTCTCGTCGGGATTCTCATCAGCATGTTTCTCGACGAGAAAAGTGTGTGTGTGTACACTTACCTTTTGCCGCGGAAACCCACGCATGCTCGAAATGACTTTGACACATGCGCGGTAGCTTCCTAGGCATAGGTAGGGTGTAGCAAGATGGCGGCGACGGCATCGAATGTGACGAGCGCACGCTCGTCGTAGTCGATGACGTCACCGCGTTCGCTCCATTCAAAGAACCGCGGGTTCTTTGAATGGATCATGTATACACTCGGCCGGGACAAGTTTCTTGTAAAAAGATACTAAAATAGTCTGGCCCTCGTTCCTAGTATCACTCTGCGCTTGTGGATGATATGCCGTAAGGATATAAACAATAGTAAAATATGTATAAATCAACAGCAGCTGCTAAAAATGAAATGTACATATATAAAAAAAACAGTATCATATAAAACTTATTAAAAAGTTCAGAATAAAACTGCAGCAGCGCTACGAACAAAAGTTCAAATGTGCGTCTTCTATAACAATCGCTTATATAGGTGATGAAGTAGTGAATGGTGAATCTAGTTGTATTAAATCCAATTCTTATTCTTAGTGCTCCTTTCACCAGTAGTGTATTTCACCGAGTGGGGGGATTTTTGAAAGTCCCCTTCAGGGGGCGCACTCACCAGATATAGGATAAATGAAAGCCTAGATAAACATTCCTCCTTCAGCAATGATACAATTAAATTTTCATTTTCTTCTCCACCATAGACTTCATGCGATAACACAGGTATATGTAAGGGTAAAGAAATAGCTCCACATAGGGTAATATTGTAAAACCAATTTATTGAAAAAACAGACCCTTTGGTTCCCCCCTTACAAAATCTGCGTACCACAATGAAAATATATATAGGCACTTGAAATTGGAACAAAACGAGCGCTTCAGCGCTAGAAACTTGCCACTGATGAACGCTGGACGTCAGATCCTCTCAGCGTCTCCTGTTTGGCAGGTCCTGGAACGCATCCGCGTCACTTCCGGTTTGCTGAACTGTGTTGGTCACGCCCTGACGTTTCGTCACTTCCTGACTTCTTCTGAGGGCGTGACCAACCGTCATGGCAACCGGAATTTGTACAGTGTCAGGTTCCGCCCCCCGGCTGGACGTTCAGAGCACGCTCTGCGCGCCTGCGACGTCGCGCATGCGCGCTGAGCAAGTCTGTGTCTATGCCCTGATGTGGGCGGAAGTTCTACCAGGCGCAGCTCGATATGCCTCACTCTGATTGGCATATGCATTCGGGCTGCGTCCTGATTGGCTACTTTGCTTCTATATGTCGGGCTCAGCGATGCTGAGCCGACGTAAATACAAAAGGGACCTTGATTGTTGGTTGTGAGGGGTGATCACGGATACACCGCCTCATACCGCCATGCAGTCATTCCTGCAGCTAACACCTATGCCCTGGAGCTATAAGGGCCTGTTTTGGTTACAGTGTACAGCTCCAGGGCATAGGTGTTAGCTGCAGGAATGTTAGGACACAGACTTGCTCAGCGTGCATGCGCGACGTCGCAGGCGCGCAGAGCGTGCTCTGAACGTCCAGCCGGGGGCGGAACCTGACACTGTACAAATTCCGGTTGCCATGACGCCCTCAGAAGAAGTCAGGAAGTGACGAAACGTCAGGGCGTGACCAACACAGTTCAGCAAACCGGAAGTGACGCGGATGCGTTCCAGGACCTGCCAAACAGGAGACGCTGAGAGGATCTGACGTCCAGCGTTCATCAGGGACAAGTTTCTTGTCCAAGAATCTCGTCAAGAAAAACTACGTATTTTTTCTTGACGAGATTCGCGGCCGTGTGTACGAGGCTTAAGTGTTTGGCGCAGACATTTGTGAGAAACTCTTCAAGGAAGACCCCTAGGACGGACGTGGTGAACAGTAAGGTAATGGCACGCCCAAATCTTAAACCAGCGGCCCCTACGGGGGTATTGCTACATAATAAAACAAGATTTCCTGTAGCGGGCTCTTCCTCCCCTCTCCCCGTCCCCTCTATTAAAGTTCTGCTCGCAATGTCTCTGGTCTAGGGGTATGATAGGGGAGGGAGAGGGTGCGCTACGCCTGGCTTCCACCACAGATGTATAAGTGGTATTAGCAATGCCTTCCTTTACCTTCGGGCCTGTGTTGTGCATCGGATCCTCCCTCCAAGAGTCTCTGAGAACCTCGTCTGCCAGAAACTTGAGCCACACACCATTAAAGTCCAACACTTGTTTATTTAGCACATAACATGGACTCCCTTGGCTATAGAACAGAAAAGGAGGTGTGTGTACGAATAGGTCCAGACACAAGTTCGATCCTCCACTCTCCTCCAAAGAGTGGGTTATGGTCTCCGCACGAGGGAAATTCACCTTCCGGACGGTCTCCGACAAGAGACTCACCCGTCACCGGCAGTATGCTGCACCGGGTCTTCAGATGAGGAGCTCTTCCCGGTCCATTACGCCCACCTTGGTTTCAGGCATCCATCTCCGGAGTACCCTAGGATCCTTCCCTCGCGGAACTCATTGTTGGGCACTGAGCTCCGGACCGCCATCCGAGTACCTCACCTCAGGCTAAAGGTGCCTGAGGTGGAACACGATTCTCCGGTGGTCCTCTAGGCCTAGTCCGCCTAGAGGACAAACACGAACTCCGTCCGCAGGGTAAAGGTGCCAGGGACCAGCCACCCCGTGACCAACATGGCCGGCCCCTTTTATCCCCTCTCCCAGCAAGCACGGCGGGTTTCCCGCCCCACCATACCGCTGCCCAGAGAGGACAAAAGTAAGCTCAGCACACAGCGGTATCCGTCCGTCTGCCCTCAGTGACAGCGCCACCCAGTGGACCTCCGGAGATACACCACTAGTGTCACCGAAAAATTCTAAAACTTACGGCGGGAAAGTAAGTACCCGCTACATACTCCCCCCTGTCATTTGACACTGGTCCCCAGTGTCTGGAGTAAACCACATCCTCAACAACTGACATGGTTCAGTCCAGAAACCACTAACAATTGAAAAACAGAAAAAAAACTTTTGGAAACTCGCCTAACGAAGAAGTTGTGCCTTAGCCCCTGTAATAAAAGAGGAGTGAAATACAACATAATCAACATGAAATCACATTTCAACATTTTACTTTTCCCTCCCATCCTAACTAAAGACCTCCTCAGAGTATGTAATCCCTGTAGAGGGAAAAGAAATAAAATTTAACATGTAAAACCCTGACACATGTATCCGTGTGTATGAGGAAAATAAATTTCTCCTAAAAGAAATTCCTGTTTCTCCAAAGAGTGAACGCGTGAGAAGTGTTTGTAACGTTGCACGACACTGCCACCTGGTGACAACCTCGCGGTAACTGCACCCGTGGAACTTCTTCTCCTTTCTCTCTAACCCTATCTACCCCAGAGTCTGTGATCTCCTTGCAGGAAGATAGAAACAAACAGGAACAGTCCCTCTTTTCTTTTTCTTTGGGCACACAAGAACACAATTTCCCCAGAAAGTTCAGCAGCATGACTATATTGGAGTCTTTCTCTCCTAAAGGTAGAAACGGGGATGTGGCAGAATCAGTGGCTTCAAGTGCTGATCCATAGTCTCTAGATGGTACTCCACATCTTCGCCTTCTTTGCGTCTGATCACTACTTTGTCTGCGTGGATGTGTCTTCCCACTATCCATTCTGCCTTGCAGTCTTTGAAGCGCTGTGAAGCCTTTGGAGAACATGTTAGGTATCTGCGAGCGTGTGGAACTTTGAGGTGGGTCCACACAAAGTCATTGTACCAGCGCTCCCGGTACACTTCCACCTCATATAGCAAGTCCTTCGATAAGTAAGGGTACTCCCAGCCGTACTCCGCTGCAACCTTTTGACTGAATAAACACTGTAATCTTGCCAAAGGAGGCATAATAGCTTTTTCCCCTTCACCAGTCAAAACAACTGAATCTGGATGACGAGGTGCCTTGACCACCTCCATTCTGGGCATTGGGGGCCGCAGCAACAGTCTCTTGACCCCAGTGTCAGATACAGATGGTGCCGGGGATGCAGGGATAAGTTGGGGAAAGGATTCTCCTTCAGGCGCTGACGCCTCCACCCTGGGTGTGCTCTCCCCTGCAGACATAGGTGAATTCCCACTTCCACGGAATGAAGCAAGCGGTACCTTGTCCCAGCCGTTCTTGGCAAACAAGTCATCTATCAAGGCATCATCTCCCGCATCAGAAAGAGATTCCAGGTCAGAGGTGTCACACTCCTCCGCGGGTATGTAGCCCTGTGTGGAAACAGAACATCCACACTCCGGGGACTTGCTAGGCCATGCCGTCTCGACACCTCCTCCCTCACACAAAGTCTTCTCTGCCGGCTTACCTTGACCTTTCCTGGGGTGTCCGGAACTCCCGTCAACGGATCCCTCTGGGTCTGGCGTAAGCATGCGAGACGGTCCACCACCACCACTGGTCGGGGCTACCACGCTGGTTCTTTTCTTCGGTGGCGGACGCTGTGAGACAGTGGTGACCGAGTCAGCATCCTCGGATTTCTCCCGTTGATGTTTCACGACCTCCTCCGCGGTCGCTGCAGTGTGCGCTGAGGTGACTCTCACAGCCGCAATTCCTCCCTTCTGAGTTACGGTACCTGAAGCCCGGCCTGGGTAGATGGTCTTCGGCCTCTCAACCTCCGGATCCACTTCAAACGTGAACTCCCCACAGGCCTCACAACGTCCGAACGGCTTCAACAGGCATACCAGTCCCGAACACCCAGGGCAAATCATACCCAGGGCCTCAATGTCCATACATGAGTATAGGGCGAATCGACCCCTCGGCTTCAGTCGGATCCCCGTATCCGTTATCGAAGCAGCAGCAGTCAATGTTGTAGTTGCCGGGTGAACCGGAATCCATGAGGCGGGTCCAAACATGGCGACCTGTTGCTGTTCCATCTCACACTGCAGAGTTTTTCACGCCAATGTCCCATGTGTATTCCGTCACACGTATTGGACTCCTCCCCTTTTTGCTCCAGTTCGCGGGCTTTTCCACTTTGCTTGGTTGAGACACGCCCACGAACTAAGCGGCGGGGGTTGTGTCTGGTGGCGCAGTGCAATTAAAAACCCCCACGTGTAGTCCGTCACACGGCTGGGTTTTCCCCCTTTCACCACTCTTCCTGCGCGGGCCTTTCCCCTTCTGAGGTCATGTCCACGACTTTCGAGCAGGGCTGCACTTTGGCCTATTCGCTTAACTCGGTCTGGCAGACACCTTCTACCAAGTGATGCACAACACATATACCGGACCCGAGCCCCCACGTGTAGCGGGCTCTTCCTCCCCTCTCCCCGTCCCCTCTATTAAAGTTCTGCTTGCAATGTCTCTGGTCTAGGGGTATGATAGGGGAGGGAGAGGGTGCGCTATGCCTGGCTTCCACCACAGATGTATAAATGGTATTAGCAATGCCTTCCTTTACCTTCGGGCCTGTGTTGTGCATCGGATCCTCCCTCCAAGAGTCTCCGAGAACCTCGTCCGCCAGAAACTTGAGCCACACACCATTAAAGTCCAACACTCCTTTATTTAGCACATAACATGGACTCCCTTGGCTATAGAACAGAAAAGGAGGTGTGTGTACGAATAGGCCCAGACACAAGTTCGATCCTCCACTCTCCTCCAAAGAGTGGGTTATGGTCTCGGCACGAGGGAAATTCACCTTCCGGACGGTCTCCGACAAGAGACTCACCCGTCACCGGCAGTATGCTGCACCGGGTCTTCAGATGAGGAGCTCTTCCTGGTCCATTACGCCCACCTTGGATTCAGGCATCCATCTCCGAGGGACCCTAGGATCCTTCCCTCGCGGAACTCATTGTTGGGCACTGAGCTCCGGACCGCTGTCCGAGTACCTCACCTCAGGCTAAAGGTGCCTGAGGTGGAACACGATTCTCCGGTGGTCCTCTAGGCCAAGTCCGCCTAGAGGACAAACACGAACTCCGTCCGCAGGGTAAAGGTGCCAGGGACCAACCACCCCGTGACCAACATGGCCGGCCCCTTTTATCCCCTCTCCCAGCAAGCACGGCGGGTTCCCCGCCCCACCATACCGCTGCCCAGAGAGGACAAAAGTAAGCTCAGCACACAGCGGTATCCGTCCGTCGGCCCACAGTGACAGCGCCTCCCAGTGGACCTCCGGAGATACACCACTAGTGTCACCGAAAAATTCAAAAACTTACGGCGGGAAAGTAAGTACCCGCTACATTCCTTTAGTACACGGAAAGAGAACATGTTTTCACCAACATTCACTTTGTGAAGAGAACTTTCACTTTTTCTAAGTGAGCCATGTATACTCCTTTAAATCATGTTTTCTTTTATATCATGTGCATGGCCATTTGTGTGTGCATCGCACTTGGAGAAGAGATGGAACCAGGATGTTCTATGGGAAGAAGGTAAGTCATTGGAGGCGGTGTGATGCTTTGGGCAATGTTCTGCTGGAAAACTTTGGTCTTGCCATTCATGTGGATGTTACTTGACACATATTACGTGCCTAAACAGTGTAGCTGACCAAGTACACCCCTTCATGGAAATGGTATTCCCCCAGTGGCAGTGGCCTCTTTCAGCAGGATAATGTGCTATGCCTCACTGCAAAAATGGCTTGAAAATGGTTTGAAGAACACAAGGAACTTGGCCTCCAAATTCTCCAGCTCTCAATCCAATTGAGCATCTATTAAATGTGCTATAAAAACAAGTCTGATTCATGGAGGCCCCACCTTGCAACTTACAGGCTTAAAGGATCTGCTACTGATGGCTTGGTGCCAGTATACCTTCAGAGGTCTAGTGGTGTTTAAAAAATACCCAGGACTCCCTGCATATCAGAGGAGGAGAGAGTGACCTTTTTCTGGGCAATCTGGATAGAACAGTACACAGAGCCAGGCAGTGTGGACCTGCGCTGGGGTGCAGACACTAGAGACACCGAAGGCTGGTATGTGGGAAAGAGGCTGAAGAGTGAGCCACTGAAAGCCTCTTGTGCTGAAGACTGTGGGGGACAGACCTGCTGCTCCTATCAGTCTGTGTCTGCATTTAGAACGACTAAACCTGAGAGAGAGAGCTTGGGGACTGAGCCACAGAAAGGTCTTTGGCTAAACTGGGACGAGAGCTGGAGAGACCTGTTGCTTTCACCATTGAGAGACTAAGCCTTGCGAGGACCCAACCATGAGGACCGGTGACTTTTGGGACAGCAGACCGTGTATGGGACCGGACCTGTTGCATGCCAGGAGCGGTGAGCTGAATTATCCTTGATTATCTTCATACTGACACTAGAGACCGATCCTTATTCAGCAGCCCATCAGCTATCCATTACATGCTTCTAAAGGGACAGCTTCAAGTGCACCACCTTACAAAAGGGCCCCAATGGTGGCTGGCTAATACTGAAAATTAGGCGCCAGGTATTTGTAGCCACCTCCAGGGGTATCCCTTTTTCAGGAACATATACACCCACCCACTATTAGGACTGCATGCGAAGTGTGCACACAAGGACCTGTATTTTGTGGTTAATTAATGCCGATACTTTTAATCCTGTTTGCACCAGTTATGATTGAGTTTAACATTTCTACAGTTTAGTTTCCATCCAAACTGCTAAAATCATCCATAGGATAACATAGGGGCACTGACCGCCATTACTGATGGGCACTGATTGGCGCTGATAATCAATGTGCTGATTATCAGTGCAGACCCCCCCAGTCAGGACAGCCACCGATTGGCTTTCCCTGTCATCGCGAACGAACGGAGGAAAACTGATTACCGGCACTTCCTGGTTACCACTGTGATTGGTCACAGCTGATCATGTGGTTAAGAGCCTACGTCATAGGCTCTTTACCACAATCAGAGATGCTGTGTATCAGAGCGATACACAGCACCACTGATCGCGGGGCAAACACGAGCAGCTTATCCTGCTGGACGTCATATGATGCCCAGTCAGGATAACAGAGCCACCTTGCAGACGTCAACTCGTTATCGGCTGGTAGGGAAGTGGTTAAACATGTTTGGCTGTCTGTTTTAAGATTATTCCCTTGTTTAACTACCATGCCATAATACAGGGTTATTCAAAAAGATGGAGCAGATTTCAAGTTTTTATTTCAAACAAATTGTAAGGGATAGAAGCATATTGCGCACATCACTGGATAGAGGAAGGTTTAAAGTTTTATGGTACTTGAGGCTGTATGCACTCAACATGAGCACCATATGTTGTGCAACAAACATCAAAACAGTAGACCGTTTCTTGTTACACACAAATCAACTGGTCAATTGTTTTTGAATTCACAGCTTCAACAATTCAATGTCTCTGATCTTGAAGAGTAGCAGGCATAGGTGGGACAAACACCCTTTTCTTTTATGTACCCCCACAGATAAAAAACACAGGGGGCAAGGTCTAATGACCTTGGAGGCCACAGCTGATGAACAAGATGTTGTTGTCCACCCCTTTCAATCCATCGTTCAGATAACGCTGGACCTCCAAGTGGAAGTGAGCTGGGGCACCATCTTGCATGAAAATTAAGTAATTTGAATCTTCTTGAAGTTTTGTAGCATGTCCAGGTAATGAAAATCTTGTTCCAGTTGCTTTTAACTTTGAACCTTCCTCTATCCAGTAATAATAATACAAAATTTAAATCTGCTCCATCTTTTTGAATAACCCTATACAGTGGAACCTCAGATTACGAGCATAATCCGTTCCAGGAGAATGCTCGTAATTCAAAGTTCAATGGAAATGAAAATAATTTGTTCCACATTGACTTCAATGGCATGCAATACCGCATGCGGCCAGAGGTGGGGGCGCCAGAGAGCCTCGGAAACGGCCGAAAAGGCCCGAGGACACCTCGGCTGACCTCGGCAAACGTCGGAAAGACTTTGTTCCCGAGATTTGCCGAGGTCAGCCATGCTGTCCTCGGGCCTTTCTGTGCATTCCCCCCCCCCCACCTCAGGCCAAAACGCGGTACTGCACACCGCTTTGGCCTGAATCGTGCACCTTTTGCGAGACAACACTCTCAAACCGCGTTACGATTTTTAAAAATACAGTGCTCGTATTGCAAAACGCTCGTTAACCGCGTTACTCGCAATCCGAGGTTCCACTGTACATCCTTTCAATCTACCATCCAGTTGCTTGTGGCCTAATTTCTCTGCATTTTTATAGAGTGGTAGCATACTAACTTAAAACCGGTGTCGGTGGGGACCGAGCAGCTTATATAGTTGTGGCAGAACAAAGAACCCATCATACCCATCATCAAGTGGCTGCTGTGGGGGTAGTGCTACATAATATTTCTATAGTGCTTTTCTCCTTGGGGGCTCAAAGTGCTTATCAAATTAATGTTGAGGTTTTTGAAGAGAAGGATTTGTCAATGTATTAATATACAGTACCCATATTGTGGGTACTGTATGATAGAATGCACAAGATACAAAAGATTTAAAAATGACTCTAGAAGGATGTAATTTTCCACTCTTTGAGGAATGAAGGATGCCGGTGTTATGCATGGGTTACCATGAGTTCAGTCTGATAGGTGGGGCCCAAGTTGTTTAGGGCTTTATAGGTAGGCCAATTACAGGAGATCATCCATTGGGTTGGTGGGCAAGTAGAGTGGTTGCTGCCTTCTGTACCAGCTGCAAAAAAGTTTCATTAATACAATCTGGATGATACAAAACCATGGATTCAATTTTGCATATCCACTGCTGTAATCAGATGTTGTAATCAAATGTTTGATACTTGTAACATTCCTAAATTGGTGGAAGGAGGATGAAATGGCAGATGATACCTGTTGCTTAATCGATAAGTTAGTATCCAGGATCATGCCCAGGCTGTGCACATGGTCTGATAACATAAGATTTGTATTCCCGAGGTTTAAATCAGCTGGATGTGTTTGCTCCCATTTTAATGTTGGCTTCTGGCTTCCAGTTACATGCACTTTTGCCTTGCCTAGGTTCAATTTCAACCAGTTACAATTCATCAGCTGCTGTATGTCAGACACCTGTCAAACTTGGTCACATGGTCACCAGAGTCTGGTCTGAAAGACAGGTAGAGTTGAGTGTCATCTGCATAGCCATGGTAGCGTAGACAATGGTGTTGGGTGATATCTCTTAGTGGAATCAAGTATATGGCAATCAACAATGATGACAAAATAGAGTCCTGTGGCTTTCCCAAAATGAAGTGGAAGTGAAGAGGGTGAGGGTACTCCTGCAGTGACCCTTTGTGATCTCTCTGACAATTTGACAGTTTGAACCAGCTGAGTGCTGTACCTTCTAGACCACAGAGCAGCTTTAAGTGATTCAGTAAGGTGTTATGTCCTCCGGTTTAGACTGTAGAAGGCCAAGATCTTTGGATCCATGGATGACTAATAATGGCGTCCTTAAATTGGTGTTCAAAGATCCCTGTGTCGAGAGAACACTGTGCAGTTTTTAAGACCACTAGACTAATGTGGCTAATGCATGCAAATAGTGGGCCTGTTGAACTTGGGCCAAGGTCATATGTAGTTGGTCAAAGCCCTTTGATGAAAGGCACAATTTCTTCAATATCAATACTATCAAATGTCCATAGGCTTGTTGAAGTTGAGTCCATATTATTGCACCCTTGGAAGACTGCTGATTTTTCAGGCTTGCGTTCAACGCTGATTGAGGAGACTTTTTATTTAAAAAGTAATGAAAAAAATATTCATATCTTTTCTGAGACAGATTCAGACTCAGCTTCAAACTTGAGCTGATCTGTTACTTGCTTTTGCAATTCCGTGTGATAGATAGTCAGATTTTTTGGTGTAATAATGGTCTTAAGATTTTGATTTATGTTTTTTTTTTGGCCTGTTCAGTTTGTGTTTTCCTTCAATGCCTTTCGAGCGTATGTTCCTTCTGTTTCATTAACCTCACAGTCCAATGTATCATGCACACATAGGGGTTGCCCCAGAGCTTAGTAAATGAGGTAAGGCTTCACTTTGCAAAGAGTACCCAATCACGTGCAAGGAAAATAAAAAAAAACAGCATTTTTGCTTGCACATGATTGGATGATGGAAGTCAACAGAGCATCTGCTCATTTACTAAGCTCTGGAGCAACTGCACTTGCAGAGGGCAACTGCACTTTGAAAAGTCCACAGTCTTTTTGCCATTAGTAAATCAACCCCTTAGAGCATAGTTCAGGTGCTTGAGGTGCCGGCATCTACATGTGGGCGGAAGGCACAGTTACTGGCAGCCTGTAAAAATCAATGAGAGGCTGACAGCTGCTGTGGCTGGAACGGTCGAGCCAGAGCTTCAAGTGCTATTACCGTTTAAGGCAGTATGCTCCAGGCATGAATGCCCAGAATAAAAGAAGTCTGCGTTCCTGGCATTCGCCTCTGTATGCATACTGCCCCTAAATGTTAGTAGCACTTGATGCATCATTCAGCCACATCACCTCTCAGCAGCAGTCTGCCGGCATCGGGGCTGGATGGTACACCTGTGCCTTTTGCCCACACCTAAACTCTGGAGCCTCATGAACGAGGTCTTGTCATCCAGTGTGTATGGGGCCTTATTGTACCAAGCTGCATGGCGGTGTGTGGAGAGAGGCTTGGTTTGTCAGGAATACCGGGTCATGCTTTGGCACATCCAGGATCTCCTTGAGACCCAGTTTAGAGGTAACCTTTGTAAAGACAGCTGTCTTCATTTACAAGTTCCTCTTTCTTGTGTGAGATGGAAGAGCAGTACAGAAATGCACTAGATTAGACGGTGGTCTGACCATACAAGTAGGTATGTAGTTAGATCAGTTATTTTGAGTCAAAAATGGAAAACAATGTTAAGTGTACAACATTTTGTATGAGTGACCGATAATACTTTTTAAATGAATCCCAGTGCTGTTATTGTAAGAAGAGGTTCCCAAATCAGAATTGCTTCATTTGGGTACAATGTTGCATGCCAGAGTAATTGTCAATCAAACTATCAAAGTGCTGAAAACTGGAAAGTGGTTGTCAATGAAGGGGTATTACAGGCTGGTACTCAAGTAGTTAAATACATCTTTAATGCTATGTTTTCATAGCAGATGTTAAAAATGGGCAGTTGAGTCTAACACCATCTTGTTATAGAACAAGAAAATTAACGATATACAGTATACCTGGACCCAGACCAGTGGTGGTTAACTTTCTTGACATAATGGGCCTCAAGTGTGGCCCGTGAGATCACCAAGGGACCACGCATAAAGTTTAGTGAATGTGATGCCGCGTGCACACGGCCGTTTTTCTCGTCGAGAAAAATGACATTTTTCCCATTCAACGAGAAAAACGATAGTCTGTGGGCTTTCTGTCATTTTTTTCGACGAGAAAAACGGCATTAAAAACGACGAGAAAAATTAGAACATGTTCTAATTTTTCTCGTCGTTTTTTTCGACATGTTTTCCGCGGCAGTGTTTCCCATAGGGAAACACTGCCGCGGAGCCCACAGACGGTCGTTTTTCCCGACAAGAGAAAAAACGACGTGAAAAATGACCGTGTGTGGGGAACAAGCCGTTCCCTCGTTTTTAATGACATTATTCACGGCGGTTTTTTAACCCCCGTGAATAATGATCGTGTGTACGCGGCATGACGCTTCAAAAAAATAACTGCCTGAGACTGCAGACATACAACTGGAGATGGTCAAAGACTGTAAACATTCTATAGGAGCAGTTGAAGACCGGTGTCATGCGTTACAGCCCAACTCCAGGCAACTTAAAAGTTGAAGCACTGTTGATGCCACTGTCACTGCCTCTTTTACTACAAGCGCTTTTTTTATCTTCAGAAATGTGAGTGTTATCTTTTCATTTTAAATAAATATTCATTTACGGAATCACGCTATGTGCCCTCCTTCTCCTTTTTTATCTACAATTATTTTCTAGCAACCGTGTGGGCTCATCGACCCATAATATACATCGGAGGTCCATTCCATTGAACGTGTTGTCCCCCCTGGAGTTCGTGTTTGCAGAGATAAACCTCCTCTTTGGTTCATTACACCCCAAGCTTGATTGACTCGCTAGGTGTATACCTACATGAGTTCAATCCCTCTGGTAAGCCTTTAAGAAATTCATGGTGGTGGATCTCCTATCAAATCTTTCTGGCACTTTGTGTATTCATATTCACGTTAAGGCTGTTTTTTTTTTTTCATTTTTTAACTTTATCATTGGACTATTATCATATTTTCTTTATATGGACATTTATGAGTGTGAGCACTCTCAATGATATTTTTCAACACTAAGGACACTGTGAATATTATTGATTCTAAGGATCTTATTGGTTGATTTCACTTTGTATATTGCTTCATTAGAATATCAAATTTATTCATATTTTTTGGGTGTTGCGATCAAAGATTATTTGATTAGCATTGGTTTACACACAGTAGTTGTCTCAATTGAATTTGATAATTCTTATTTTTAGCGCTGCACAATTTCTATTTTTAAACTAAAAAGTTGACCCTTGCAGTGGGGGTTGATAGCTTGTTTTGTCTAGGGGAGGGGTGCCAGGAGAACAGATGTTTTGATGATGTTAGGACCTTAGAATGCTGGAGTGTGGGGAAGAAGAAGCTGCCGAGACTGGGGAGTAGCATGTAAATGTTTAATTTTCTTGTTCCCCTAGACCAGGGGTGCCCAACCAGTGGCCTGGGGGCCACATGTAGCCCGCGGAGCCCTCTGATGTGGCCCGCGACCTCCTGCTCTGGGATGGCTGGTTGGCAAGCCCAGATCGCTGATCCGTGATCCCAGAGCACCAGTGTTGTGAATGAAGCCAGCAGAAGAGAAAGTAAGCGGCTGTGGAGCAGAGCCGCATAAGACAATGCTTCCCGTATAGCAACGGCTCCTGTCACAGGCGGAGTGATACCAAATATGGGCATCTGTTCTGCAGTGGTTACTAGGCTGCTTTCAAATGGATCCACAGAGCACCGCCTACCTTCAATCCGATCCGCTTAAACAAAACAGAAGGGGATCCATCCCCTTCCGCCTGGGTGGATCGGATCGAGGAGGGCCCATAGAGTAGAGTGGGCTGTGTCCATGTCTGCCTTTCATATGCAGTGGACACAGACCTGTCATCCGCCCGCTCCACTCAATGTGGCCCGCGACCAGTTACCAAGTCTCTTAAGTGGCTCTTCGCTCTTCAAAAAGTTGGGCATCCCTGCCCTAGACCAAAACAAGCAATTAAACTTTGAAGTGCAGGGGCAGTCCCACTGCAAGGAATACATTTTAAGTTGCCGGAGTTGCGCTTTAACCTCCCTAGCGGTATTCCCGAGTGTGGCTTGGGGTGAATTTTCAGTACCAAAAGCGGTAACCGCGAGCCACACTTGAGCCTCACTTGGGATTGCATTGCTGGATCCATGTACAGCTTACTTACCTTGTCCCCTGGATCCTGCGATGTCTCTCCGCTGTGTCTGCTATCTGTGTCTCGCTCGATTCATCACAGTGCCAAACTCCGTTCCCTGCGAGCGTCGCGACGCACGGGGACGGAGCATGCCGCCAAATTTAAAAAGTGAAAAACACATAATACATACAGTACACTGTAATCTTACAGATTACAGTACTGTATCAAATTATTTCACATCACTTTTGTCCCTAGTGGTCTGTCCAGTGTCCTGCATGCACTTTTATATTATAAAAACTGTTCTTTCTGCCTGGAAACTGGAGATTGTCCATGGCAGCCAAAAAGTGTCCCTTTTATGTCAAAAGTGCTTTTAGACCAGCTAGAAAACAGCGATAATAAATTAGAATCACTTGCAGAATTGAGCGATAGCGATTTGTGGGGAAATTCGTCATCAAACACTAAATCTAATGACAGCGACAATTCTGCAACTGAGCAAATTTCTGTGTTTTTGATTTGATTACATTATTGAATAATTTTTATTATAATTATATTACTATTTGTTATTATTTATAGTTATTATATTATAATTTATGATTTCGTGTTTCAAATGTTATCATACCCCGAGATGTCTACTAGACTCTAGTTTGGACAGATTTAAGTGAGTTATTTCTAAGAATTACAGGCCTACAATGCAGTGGCGGTTCGCCGCCCCCTCTCTCTCCTGCGCCGTCACTCACAACAACAATTCATAGGTTCATGCATTGCATGAACCTATGTATTGCCGCCGCTGCTGCCCACTATTCAGATGGCCAGCCCCCTGTTGAGCGCCGGTCATCTAAATAACAGCGGCTGGTTGGTTTTTGGAAGTGCCTGAGGGCTGTAATCGGCTTCCAAATAGTTAACCAGGGGACGCACGGGGGGTGCGTTCCTTGGTTAAAACTGAGAGGCGTCTCAGCCAATCAGGTTCACCGGGTCTGGTTACCGGTAACCTGATTGGCTGAAGCGACATTCAGGGCGGGAGAAGACATCGAGGACGGAAGAAGGATGGCGCTGACCCGAGGAAGGTAAGTGCAGGGCTGGGGGGGAACTGGCTGCATTTGGGGGGAACTGGCTGCATTTGGGGGGACAAACTGGTGGTGTTTGGGCACAGTGGCTGCGTTTAATGGGCACAGTGGCGGAAATTGATGATTTATTTTTTTCAGTTTGTTTGCTCCCCCCCAAAAATTTTGAGCACCAGCCGCCACTGCTACAATGTAAAATGCCAAATTTCCATGCGAAACATTGTACCGCTTTCAGCATCAAAAATATGACATAATCATACCGCCAGGGAGGTTAAAGTGTTCCTAAACCCAGGACTCGGCATTCACTATATCTGGTCTCCCGCAGTACAAAGGAAATGGAAATGCAATAGTTTTAGTAAATTTAAACTTCTAAATATCTTTTCTCCTTAGCAGTATATAGCAGTCGTGTGACTTCTATCAGTGTCTGGTTAAAGCTTGTAGGAGTATTTTTTATTCTCCCCTGATTGTCCTATAAGACTGCAGGACCCCTGACCCTCTGTCTGGACAGTGCTGATTGGCCCTGTGCTGATCACATGCACCCTTCCAAGAAAAAAAAAACTCTCTAGCAATACACACCAAACTGAGCATGTGCACCTTGCCCCAAGGCTCTGTTCTGTCACGAGATGGTTTGGGGACTGTGGAAGAAGGAGAGGACCAGAGAAGACGGGATCAAAAAGCTTTTTTACACAATGCAGAGGATTAACCCCTTAGATTCCACAGTGAGTATAACAAGCATGCTTCACTGCATATACAGACTGATTTTACTGTTGTGGGTTTGGTAACACTTTAAGGGACAGTCATGGACCATACCTCTCAACTTTTTGAGATGGGAATGAGGGACACCTATTAGAAAAAGTAAGTAGGCATAGGACATGCCCCCCACCACGCCCCCCTTAAAGGAGAATTGTACAAAAAAATTGATTGCTTAAACCCACAAGTGTTTTTTTTACCACTTCTATTCCTTTATATTGGCGAATTTACAGATGCAGCAATTAAGACACTGGATGAAAGGTTTAGCACTGTAAAACACTTTTTGAAAGATAAAATGTGCATTTTATATACAACTATATAAATCAGACCAAAATGAGGGACAAATGAGGAGGGACAGAGGGACATTGTTCCTAATGAGGGACAGTCCCTCGAAATCAGAGACAGTTGGGAGCTATGTCATAGACTGTAGACACTGTACTTCAGAAAAAAGTAAGGTAGTGTGAAAGAAATAAAGCAAACTGTTAACTACTAGAAAACAGTCTATAGATTCATTTTCCTTCACTGCCCTGGATGGAGATTACAGACTAGTGTCAACAAAGGCCCCAGGGGAAGCACAGTAAGTACCAAAGGGCTGCATGAGGCCCACGGGCTACAGGTTGGGCACCAGGGACCCAAGACTATCAGTGACTTTACAAGTGATATGAATTCAGCCTATGTTGTGCATCAGGAAAATCACAAGCATTTCTAATGGATGAAAAGTAAGATCACAAGCCAGTTAATCTGTTTAATTGGCTAAGCCTTAGACTATCTGTGCAGCGATCACATGCTCCTGGCATGACCTCATCACAACAGGAATCGGAGTTTGTCATATACAGTGTTACAATACGTTTTACTATACACTTGGATTTTACAAGTTACGCATCACATGTGGCGTGCTTAGTGATTATTCCAGGAAACACATGGAATATCTCCCCAGATCATTGCAGAGAGAGATGGTCCTTGCTTTATTCCTGAAAATGTGTAACTGAGGCCCGACCAAACCTTGCACATGGGGCAGTAAGGTTAACAAATTTCACAAACACTCCAAAAATGTGTTTTTCACTACATAGTATATTACACACGCAGTGCTTGTGTCATTATCTACATATCTAATATTGCCGGGTATTCTGGCTTCCACAAAAGAAAAAATGGAATAAAAGAGATAATTATGAACCGGCTAAACTCAATATGTTCTCTGAAATGTTATTTTGGAGAACTACGGCATTAAACTGTTACAAAACGTTATAGTCTTATGCTGTTACATTAGTGCCATCTAATGGTCAGACATTTAAGTAATTTTAAGGCCATGTCCACCTTTTGCCAAAAAAACTAAGCCAGTAAAACTTGGTTTGAGAGCAACTTGGTTTAAGAGCGTTGTGCAAGACTAGCAAAATTTTTTAATAAATGTTGACTGGATATACAAGCGATGTCTTGATATAAGAGTAACGTCACATCACAACTGAGTATAAAAGAGAAGAGAGGCGCCTCTAAGTGTAGCCATATGGTTACATTTAATGAAGGTACAACATTTAGCAAGTCACATGGTTAATGATTAAGGCTGCGTTCACACCTGAGCGTTTTGTGGCCTGAAGCCTGAAGCTACAAAATGCTAGAGGGGGAAAAAACATTATTCTCTATGGAGATGGTTCACATCTCCACTCCAAAACGCCTGAAGCCGAACGCCTGAAGCTCAAACAAGTTCCGGACCCTTTTCTGGCGCGCAAATCGGGCAGATTTGGGCGTTTTAGGAGTCATAGAATGTAATGGAAACGCTTGATTCAAGTGTTTTAGCACGACAATAAGCGTTTCGACAGGCGCAAATTCGCGCGACAAAACGCCGGCAAAAACGTCGGTAAATACGCTCGAAGCGTTACGCTCAGGTGTGAATGCAGTCTAAAACAGGCATCTAATTATGCAGACATCTGGGGTAAAGCTGTCCACATAGACCATCCTCCGCACCACCATCAACGTCATCCCTTCCACGCTGCACTCCACGAATGGTTCAAGCCTCGCTTTCAAATCACTCTACTGCAGGGTAGTCTTCCCGGTCACGATTGCAGACTGACAGCGGTGAGAGTCGGCAGTGTGGAGGATGGTCTATGTGGACAGCTTTACCCCGGATACCTGCATACTTAGATGTGCCTCTTTTAATCATCAACCATGTGAGTTGCTAAATGTTGTACCTTCATTAAATGTAACCATATTGCTACACTTATGCCACGTACACACGGTCGGAATTTCCGACAAGAAAAGTTTGATGTGAGCTTTTGGTCGGAAATTTCGACCGTGTGTATGCTCCATCGGATTTCTGCTGTCGGAATTTCCGCCAACAAAACATTGAGAGCAGGTTCCCTATTTTCCGATGGAAAAAGTTCCTATCGGAAATTCCGATCGTCTGTAGTAGTGATGAGCCGAACACCCCCGGGTTCGGTTCGCACCAGAACCCGCGAACGGACCGAAAGTTCGTACGAACATTAGAACCCTATTAAATACAATGGATGCGAACGTTCGAATTCTAAAGTGCTAATTATAACAACTATTATGCATGTTATTGTCCTAGAAAAGGGTTTGGGAACCCGGGTTGTGCACCAGGGGACATGTATCAATGCAAAAAGAAGTTTTAAAAACGGTCGTTTTTCGGGAGCAGTCATTTTAATGATGCATAAAGTGAAAAAAAAAAGTCAAATATTCCTTTAAATATCGTACCTGGTGGGTGTCTAAAGTATGCCTGTGAAGTGCCACGTGTTTCCCGTGTTTAGAACTGTCCCTGCACAAAATGACACTTCTAAAGGAAAAAAAAGCCATTTAAAACTGCTTGCGGCTTTAATGTAATGTCTGGTCCCGGTAATATGGATGAAAATCTTTAAGAAAAATGGCATAGCTACCCCATGACCCCCCCCCCCCACCCCAGCCCATTACCAGCCCCTTTGGGTCTTGTATGGATATTAAGGGGAACCCCGCACATAAAATAAAAAAGGCCCTATATACTCTGAACAGCCGTATACAGGCGGTGCATACAAGACAGGGACTGTAGGTTTGTTCTTATGTAGAATCTGTTTGTAATTTTGAACAGGTACATTGTTTAAGTGTAGCTCCAGCCCAAAAATCTATTTTTAAACTTTTTGGAAAACATAGGTAAGGGTTATCACCCCTGTAACATTTGTTTTGCTGTCTGTGCCCCTGTTCAGAACATTTCACCTCACTTTCCGTCCCAATGACAACTGTTTTTGAAATGTGGTGTTTTTCTTGAAACAAGGATTGCTGATAAAGCATCAGTACAGAGGAGACACCTTTCTCCCATATTTATTCTTACAGGAGAGAATTTTCCTTCCTAGTGGTAGATTTCCTCTCACTTCCTGTTGTCTTCTTGCGTTTGCAAGTAGGAGTCGTTTGTAAGTTGGATGTTTGAAAGTAGGGACCTGCCGTATATACTCTGCAGAAATAGGCCCCTTAGTTGTTGGTGTTGGCACAACACTGTAAGCACTCACAGTTACTCTTGGTTGGTGCTGGAACGCCCTGCTGTCAACTATTATATCAGGAATTTTAATTACATATAATTGTTGAACAGTGGTAGTAAAAATTGGGCCTTTGATGGTGGTGCTGGTGCCACAACACTGTAAGCCCTGACAGTTACTCTTGGTGGGTGCAGCAATGGGCCCTGCTGTGAATTATTAGATCAAGAATTGTAATTGCATGCCCCTGTTGAACAGGGGCTGAAAAATTGGGCCTTTCGTGGTGGTGGTGGTGGTGGTGTTGCCACAACACTGTAAGCCCTCAGAGTTACTCTTGGTGGGTGCAGGAATGGGCCCTGCTGTGAATTATTAGATCAAGAATTGTAATTACATGCCCCTTTTGAACAGGGGCTGAAAAATTGGGCCTTTCGTGGTGGTGGTGGTGGTGGCGTTGCCACAACACTGTAAGCCCTCAGAGTTACTCTTGGTGGGTGCAGGAATGGGCCCTGCTGTGAATTATTAGATCAAGAATTGTAATTACATGCCCCTTTTGAACAGGGGCTGAAAAATTGGGCCTTTCGTGGTGGTGGTGGTGGTGGCGTTGCCACAACACTGTAAGCCCTCAGAGTTACTCTTGGTGGGTGCAGCAATGGGCCCTGCTGTGAATTATTAGATTAAGAATTGTAATTACATGCCCCTTTTGAACAGGGGCTGAAAAATTGGGCCTTTCGTGGTGGTGGTGGTGGTGGCGTTGCCACAACACTGTAAGCCCTCAGAGTTACTCTTGGTGGGTGCAGCAATGGGCCCTGCTGTGAATTATTAGATCAAGAATTGTAATTACATGCCCCTTTTGAACAGGGGCTGAAAAATTGGGCCTTTCGTGGTGGTGGTGGTGGTGGCGTTGCCACAACACTGTAAGCCCTCAGAGTTACTCTTGGTGGGTGCAGCAATGGGCCCTGCTGTGAATTATTAGATCAAGAATTGTAATTGCATGCCCCTGTTGAACAGGGGCTGAAAAATTGGGCCTTAGGCACTGGTGGCACAACACTACAACCCCTCACAGATACTGTACTTGGAGCACAGCAATGAGCCCTGTTGCAAAGTATTGCTTCAAAAATTGTAATGACACGCCCCTGTTAAACAGGGGCTGAAAAATTGGGCCTTAGGCACTGGTGCCACAACACTCCAACCCCTCACAGATACTGTACTTGGAGCACAGCAATGAGCCCTATGGCAAATTATTGCTAAAAAAATTGTAATTACACGCCCCTGTAAAACAGGGGCTGAAAAATTGGGCCTTAGCCACTGGTGGCGGCACCCATAAACAAAAATGATCTTCCAAGCTATCATCATCAATCGTATCATTGAGGACTCGGAGGAGGAGGATAGCCAGTCAACATAACAGCACAGGCACTCAGCATCAGCATCAGTCTTGAAGGGATGTGACATGTTAAAATCAATTAGTCTGTTATATCAGCATCAGGTGTGTGGTAGCTGGTGGTGATCCAAGACTGGTTCATCTTGATGAAAGTCAGTCGATCAACCGAGTCGGTGGACAGGCGCACCCTGTGATCCGTGACAAATCCTCCAGCAGCACTGAATGTGCGTTCCGAAAGAACGCTGGATGCAGGACAGGCCAGTAGCTCAATTGCATACTGTGCAAGCTCTGGCCAGTGATCCATCCTCAAGACCCAGTAAGCCAGAGGATTTTCGGTGGGGAAGGTGTCCAAGTCTGACCTTGCCCCTAGATATTCCTGCACCATGTTTATCAGACGCTGGCGATGGTTGCTGGAACCGATCATACTTTGGGGCTGCGGACTAAAGAATTGTCTGAACGCATCGGTCAGATGGCCACCTTCCCCACCGCTCCTTCTTTGACTGGCCGAAGCCTCAGCAACTCGTTGTCCAGGACCAGGAGTTTGTAACCTCCCAGTCTCTGGGAACGCGTTGCACAGACCTTTCTGCAAGGCCTCCCGGAGTTGTCTCATCCTCTGCTCCCTCTGCGACGGTAACATAAGGTCCGCAACCTTACCCCTGTACCGTGGATCAAGGAGAGTGGCCAGCCAGTAATGGTCCCTCTCCTTGATCCGAAGAATACGAGGATCCTTCCGCAGACTTTGCAGGATCAGGGAGGCCATGCAGCGTAGGTTTGCTGAGGCATTCGCTCCGGAGTCCTCTGGGTCACTAAGGACGACATGATCCGCAGCCACCTCCTCCCAGCCACGTACAAGTCCACTGGTTTCTTGGGACTGTAAATCATCCCTAAAAGACTGCTGCTGATGATGCTGAGTGCCAGCCTCCACCTCCATGCTGACACAATCCTCCTCCTCCTCCTCCTCCTCCTCCTCCTCTTCCTGTGCGATGGGTGGGACAGAAGGAACACTGTCTGGGTAAAGGGGGCCTTGAGAGGCAAGGAAGTCCTCCTCTTCCTGCCTCTGTTCTGCCTCAAGTGCCCTGTCCATTATTCCACGCAGCGTGTGCTCCAACAGGTGGACAAGAGGTACAGTGTCACTGATGCATGCACTGTCACTGCTCACCATCCTCGTGGCCTCCTCAAATGGTGCCAGGACAGTGCATGCATCCCTGATCATGCCCCACTGGCGTGGAGAAAAAAAACCAAGCTCCCCTGACCCTGTCCTGGTGCCGTAGTCACACAGGTACTCATTGATGGCCCTCTGCTGCGTGTGCAGCCGCTGCAGCATGGCCAACGTTGAGTTCCACCTGGTGGGCATGTCACATATAAGGCGGTTCTTGGGCAGGTTCAACTCCTTTTGCAGCTCAGCCAGGCGAGCACTGGCATTATAAGATCTGCGGAAATGCACACAGACTTTCCTGGCCTGCCTCAGGACATCCTGTAAGCCCGGGTACCTGCCCAAGAACCGCTGCACCACCAGGTTAAGGACGTGAGCCACACAGGGCACATGGGTCAGTTGTCCCTGTCGGAGGGCGGAGAGGAGGTTGGTGCCATTGTCGCAAACCACCATTCCTGGCTTAAGCTGGCGTGGCGTCAACCACCTCTCGGCCTGGCCCTGCAGAGCAGACAGGACCTCTGCCCCAGTGTGGCTTCTGTCCCCCAAACACACCAGCGCAAGCACGGCATGGCATCTTTTTGCCTGCGTACTTGCGTAGCCCCCTGAACGCCTACGGAGCACCGCTGGTTCCGAGGACAAACCACAGGAAGAGGCCATGGAGGAAGAAGAAGAGGAGGGGGTGGAGGAGAGAGGTGTGTCACAACCAGTAGTAGCATTTTGGAGGCGTGGCGGTGGAACAACCTCCAACACTACTGCACCTTGTCCTGCATCCTTCCCAGCTGCCAAAAGAGTGACCCAATGGGCCGTGAAAGAAAGGTAACATCCCTGTCCATGCCTGCTGGACCATGAGTCAGCGGTAATATGCACCTTACCGCTGACCGCCCTGTCCAGCGAGGCCAAGACATTGCCTTCCACATGCCGGTAGAGAGCCGGAATAGCCTTCCGTGAGAAAAAGTGTCGTTTGGGAACCTGCCACTGAGGAACCGCACATTGCACAAACTCACGGAAGGGGGCCGAGTCTACCAACTGAAAAGGCAGCAGTTGAAGCGCTAGCAATTTAGCCAAGCTAGCATTCAACCGCTGGGCATGTGGATGGCTGGGAGTGAACTTCTTTCGACGGTCCAGCAGCTGGGGCAGGGAAATTTGCCTGCTAGAATCGGACGTCGGTGTACTGCTAGCAGAGTGGCCGCAAGTACTTGGCTGTGACACACCTAATTCTACACCTTCATTCCTCTCAGTGCATGTTTCAGAGAGGACTGAAGTTATAGTGGGGTTGGAGATCCCAGCTGATGCGGTGCAAGGAGAGGTCCGCTTTGTTCTTTGGTGTGGGTCTTTGAGGTAGGCTTGCCAACGAGCTGCATGGCAGGTCAACATATGTCTGGTCAGGCATGTGGTACCCAAACGGCTGATGTTTTGGCCACGCGATATACGCTTGAGACATATGTTGCAAACAGCAGCTGTGCGATCTGATGCACTAGCCTCAAAAAAGGCCCACACCAAAGAACTTTTTGAATGACGGGCAGAGGCAGCGCCCTGCACAGGCGGAGCTCTGCGGTGTGATTCCGTCGGTGTACTGCCCTTACGCTGGCCACCAAAGGGCATCCTGCCTCGTTGGAGATGTGCCTCCTCCTCATCCTCCTCCTCCTCCTCTCTCCTATTAGGCACCCACGTGGAGTCAGTGACCTCATCATCCCCTCCCTCCTCATCACTGGAGCCAATCTGGCAGTATGCTGCAGCTGCTGGAACATGACTGCCAGATTGGTGTCCTTCTTGAGCATCCCCTCTGTCTGCTCTCACGCTACTGCCTTCCTGTAGCTGGGTTTCATCATCAGACCCTTCGAAACGCTGGGCATCCTCCTGGAGCATGTACCCAACACTGTGCTCAAACAGTTCGGGGGACTCCTCAGGAGGAGGACATGGTGGGTCTAGGGAAGGAGTGACTGATGATGAGTCTGACATTGATACCAGGGAAGAGGACGCTTTGGCAGCTGCTTTTCCAGTACCCTGAGCCTGGGTGAGAGAGGATGAGGAGGAGGAGGAGGGCTTGGTCATCCACTCTACTAAGTCTTCGGCATGATGTGGCTCAACATGTCCAGCTGCCGAAAAGAAGGACAAGCGTGTCCCATGGCCATGTGCTGATGACAATGCACCACGTCCACGACCAGCACTGTTGCCCCCAGACACAGAGCCTGCTTGCCCTCTTTTATTGCCTCCTGACTGTCTGCCTCTCCTTGTTTGCCTTCCAGACATTCTAATAGATGGCCTGCAGGGAGATGGGAAAAAAGCAATAAGGGCTACCTTCAGGTGTCCTTCTCTGTCCCTTTACTTAAGGATTTCTAAATATGGTTGAGGATGATTGCTTTTGCACAGAATAGCACAACGACAATTTCCCTGACTGTCCAAAAAAACAAGGATTTCAAAGATGGTTGATGAGGAATGCTTTAGCACACTATAGCACAAGGAGAATTTCCCTCACTGTCCTTCCCTGTCCCTAGAAACAAGGATTATCACAGTGAAAGAAACTGACACTCTTCCTACCTATAGTTTTCTGTCCCTAGAAAAAATGTTTTTTTAAAGCACACTATAGCACAAGGAGAATTTCCCTCACTTTCCTTCCCTGTCCCTAGAAACAAGGATTATCACAGTGAAAGAAACTGACACTCTTCCTACCTATAGTTTTCTGTCCCTAGAAAAAATGTTTTTTTAAAGCACACTATAGCACAAGGAGAATTTCCCTCACTTTCCTTCTTTGTCCCTAGAAACAAGGATTATCACAGTGAAAGAAACTGACACTCTTCCTACCTAGAGTTTTCTGTCCCTAGAAAAAATGTTTTTTTAAAGCATACTATAGCACAAGGAGAATTTTCCTCACTTTCCTTCCCTGTCCCTAGAAACAAGGATTATCACAGTGAAAGAAACTGACACTCTTCCTACCTATAGTTTTCTGTCCCTAGAAAAAATGTTTTTTTAAAGCACACTATAGCACAAGGAGAATTTCCCTCACTTTCCTTCCCTGTCCCTAGAAACAAGGATTATCACAGTGAAAGAAACTGACACTCTTCCTACCTATAGTTTTCTGTCCCTAGAAAAAATGTTTTTTTTAAAGCACACTATAGCACAAGGAGAATTTCCCTCACTTTCCTTCTTTGTCCCTAGAAACAAGGATTATCACAGTGAAAGAAACTGACACTCTTCCTACCTATAGTTTTCTGTCCCTAGAAAAAATGTTTTTTTAAAGCACACTATAGCACAAGGAGAATTTCCCTCACTTTCCTTCCCTGTCCCTAGAAACAAGGATTATCACAGTGAAAGAAACTGACACTCTTCCTACCTATAGTTTTCTGTCCCTAGAAAAAATGTTTTTTTAAAGCACACTATAGCACAAGGAGAATTTCCCTCACTTTCCTTCTTTGTCCCTAGAAACAAGGATTATCACAGTGAAAGAAACTGACACTCTTCCTACCTATAGTTTTCTGTCCCTAGAAAAAATGTTTTTTTAAAGCACACTATAGCACAAGGAGAATTTCCCTCACTTTCCTTCCCTGTCCCTAGAAACAAGGATTATCACAGTGAAAGAAACTGACACTCTTCCTACCTATAGTTTTCTGTCCCTAGAAAAAATGTTTTTTTAAAGCACACTATAGCACAAGGAGAATTTCCCTCACTTTCCTTCTTTGTCCCTAGAAACAAGGATTATCACAGTGAAAGAAACTGACACTCTCCCTACCTATAGTTTTCTGTCCCTAGAAAAAATGTTTTTTTAAAGCACACTATAGCACAAGGAGAATTTCCCTCACTTTCCTTCTTTGTCCCTAGAAACAAGGATTATCACAGTGAAAGAAAGTGACACTCTTCCTACCTATAGTTTTCTGTCCCTAGAAAAAATGTTTTTTTAAAGCACACTATAGCACAAGGAGAATTTCCCTCACTTTCCTTCCCTGTCCCTAGAAACAAGGATTATCACAGTGAAAGAAACTGACACTCTCCCTACCTATAGTTTTCTGTCCCTAGAAAAAATGTTTTTTTAAAGCACACTATAGCACAAGGAGAATTCCCTCACTGTCCTTCCCTGTCCCTAGAAACAAGGAATCGCACAGTAAAACACACTGACACTCTCCCTACCTATAGTTTTCTGTCCCTAGAAAAAATGTTTTTTTAAAGCACACTATAGCACAAGGAGAATTTCCCTCACTTTCCTTCCCTGTCCCTAGAAACAAGGATTATCACAGTGAAAGAAACTGACACTCTTCCTACCTATAGTTTTCTGTCCCTAGAAAAAATGTTTTTTTTAAAGCACACTATAGCACAAGGAGAATTCCCTCACTGTCCTTCCCTGTCTCTAGAAACAAGGATTCGCACAGTAAAACACACTGACACTCTCCCTACCTATAGTTTTCTGTCCCTAGAAAAAATGTTTTTTTAAAGCACACTATAGCACAAGGAGAATTCCCTCACTGTCCTTCCCTGTCCCTAGAAACAAGGATTCGCACAGTAAAACACACTGACACTCTCCCTACCTATAGTTTTCTGTCCCTAGAAAAAATGTTTTTTTAAAGCACACTATAGCACAAGGAGAATTCCCTCACTGTCCTTCCCTGTCCCTAGAAACAAGGATTCGCACAGTAAAACACACTGACACTCTCCCTACCTATAGTTTTCTGTCCCTAGAAAAAATGTTTTTTTAAAGCACACTATAGCACAAGGAGAATTCCCTCACTGTCCTTCCCTGTCCCTAGAAACAAGGATTCGCACAGTAAAACACACTGACACTCTCCCTACCTATAGTTTTCTGTCCCTAGAAAAAATGTTTTTTTAAAGCACACTATAGCACAAGGAGAATTTCCCTCACTTTCCTTCTTTGTCCCTAGAAACAAGGATTATCACAGTGAAAGAAACTGACACTCTTCCTACCTATAGTTTTCTGTCCCTAGAAAAAATGTTTTTTTAAAGCACACTATAGCACAAGGAGAATTCCCTCACTGTCCTTCCCTGTCCCTAGAAACAAGGATTCGCACAGTAAAACACACTGACACTCTCCCTACCTATAGTTTTCTGTCCCTAGAAAAAATGTTTTTTTAAAGCACACTATAGCACAAGGAGAATTCCCTCACTGTCCTTCCCTGTCCCTAGAAACAAGGATTCGCACAGTAAAACACACTGACACTCTCCCTACCTATCCTTCTCTTTCCCTAAACTAAAGGAATCCAGGTTAAGCAAGAAAAAATAAATGTCACTGTCCCTGCCTATGCTTCTCTTTCCCTGCTCCGGAACACACTACACTAGGCCGCCGTGCTGGCGGCCTTTTATAGTGTGGGGCGTGTACTAAACACCCTCAGCAATAATTGGCCACAGGCATCCTGCCTGTGGCCAATCATTGCTCTCCTCGCTGCCGGCGCTGTGATTGGCCAAGCATGCGGGGTCACAGTGCATGCTTGGCAAAACACAGCGCCTGGATGACACTGCGATGGCGTAGTGCATTGTGGGCCGTTCGCGTCACTCGAATTTGGCGCGAACGGCCCAAATCGTTCGATCTTCGTCGAACGATCGAACAGCCGATGTTCAAGTCGAACGTATGTTCGACTCGAACACGAAGCTCATCCCTAGTCTGTAGCAATTCCGACACGCAAAATTCCTACGCATGCTCGGAAACAATTCAGCGCATGCTCGGAAGCATTGAACTTAATTTTTTCGGCTCGTTGTAGTGTTGTACGTCACCGCGTTCTTGACGTTTGAAAGTTCAGAGAACTTTTGTGTGACCGTGTGTATGCAAGCCAAGCTCATCGTGTGTACCCGGCATTAGAGGCGCATCTCTTCTCTTTTATACTCTGTAGCTCCTGCTAGATTTTGCTTCTAATCCCCTTGTGGAGGCTTCCATTTGTGGATGGACATTTTATGGTCACATTGCTATAATCTTTTTATATGGACTATAAACTGAAGGATTTATGAATAAGTGGTTGTGGAACGAATCATTTGAGTTTCCATTATTTCCATTATTTCTTATTTTGTTGTGTTACACTATGTGATTTTTCTTGCTCTGTGTCTTTAAGATCTGTCCCCTTCTTTCTAGCTGAACTCTCTCTCTCACCGTAGTTCTTTATATATCTCCTCCACTTCCTGATTCTGGTCATTACTCCTGTATATCTTCCATGCTAAACATCTTACATGTGGCTCACAACTGCAACGTTTTTCTACCTATGAATATCCATCATTAAACGGAACATTCAAAAGGATTCATTGTCTGTCGTCCTAACTGTGAGTTTATTCATTGAGTTAAACTGCCTGTATCGATGCAAGGGATGAATATCAAACCAGCTTGAGTAAGGCCTACTTAAACCTGGAGATGAACTTTATCGCTTTGTAGTTGAGACAGAACAGTAGAAAAACAGAGTTTCACAGCCTAATTACAAGATTTCTGCATGTCAGTACTGAAACAGACAAGATTTACTGCCCTCATAGCAAGACAGAAGGGACAGAGCAGCACATGGCAGCCTTATAGCCTGAGACAATCTGCATGGTGTCATATTTCAGCACACAGATCCTGCCTGCTTTCACAGTCAGTCTGCTATCATGAGTGACCAAGCTTCTGCATGTGAACTCACATCTACCTCCCCACAAGTTCCTGAAGAAACTGAGTTACCCAAACGCTCAGTTAAACCCACTTGGAAAGTAATGGAGAATTATGAAGCTTCAAGGACTGAATTGTCAAATAGCTTGGAATTAGTCTGGGAGAAAATCCTTGCTGAAGCCAATACAGTGTCTGTTGAATGTGAACTACTGACACTAGAGGGCGCCATTAAACAACTTTCTGCCTCATATGAGCTTTATCAGCTTACCAGCAGCAAATTCACTAATGTCTTACAAAACATGAATACAGAAAGTGCGATGACACAATTAAAGCGCGTCAATGCTCTCAATATTGAAAGAGACAGTTTTATCCAGCAAACCAGATTAAAGGCAGAAGCAAAAATAAAGCTGTTACAGGACACTGCATCTCACAGATCTGTTTCCACCAGACGTTCTAAAAACTCGTCAAGATCCCATAGTTCAAGATACTCAACACTCAGTGAGCGACTTATTAATGCCCGCGCTGAAGTGGAAGCCAGCAAAGTGCAGGTGGCATATGCAGAAAAAAGAGCAGAGTTGGAAGCGCAGTCAGCACGTCAAAGAGCAGAGTTGGAAGCTCAGAGAGCAGAGTCGGAAGCTCAGTCAGCCCGTCAAAGAGCAACAATGGAAACCTTAAATGAACAGTGTAAACATGACGCAGCTATGGCAAAGCTAAGGGTCCTACAGCAAGCTATCAGTGCAGACGAAGGTGCAAGTGAGAAAGACAGCATTAACCTAAACATAGCAGATATGGAAGACCCCCTCAAACGCACTAAAGACTATGTCCTAAGCCACTGCAGTGCACACTCCATTGTCTCCAATGCTCCCGACTACATAGAGACTCCTTCACAGCTTCAAGTTAAAGAGGTTCCAGCAACTTCCTGCACTCAAAATCACTCCACTGCATTTCCTACCTGCCTACCTTGCCTGCCTTCATACGTCACAGAGCATCAGCGCAAGCTTCAAGCAAGTCATCAATCTCCAGTCATCGGTACAGCCTTGAATCAACGTACCATTGGAACAACTGACTTCAAGCAGGCAACTCACCTGGATGCATCTGCTGCACCATATTTCCCTGTGTCCTTTAACAACAATGTCAAAGATAACGCAATCAGCACCATACAGCCAACAGCATCTCACATAAAGGCGGAGACAACTGAGACAGAAGAGTTTGTGAGGTACATGCTTCGCAGAGAGCTCACAAAGACTGGTCTTACAAGTTTTGATGACCAACCTGAGAACTACAGAAGTTGGAAATGTGCCTTCAGAACTACAATCAGCAATATTGGCATTACAGCTGATCAAGAATTGAATCTGCTGATCAAATGGCTTGTTCCTCTATCTGCTGCACGTGTTAAGCCATTAAGGTCGGTTTTCTTGGACAATCCTACTGCAGGCCTCACAGCTGCATGGGAGCGACTAGAGCAAAGTTATGGCAGTCCAGAAGCTATAGAAAATGCTTTGTTCATGCGTCTGGAAACTTTCCCAAAGATATCCGGTAAGGACAACAAGGAGTTCCAGAGACTGAGTGACCTTCTCCTTGAGCTTCAGCTAGCCAAGACAGACCCAAAACTACCTGGACTCAGTTACCTTGACACTCCAAGAGGAGTAAACCCAATTGTCTCCAAGCTCCCGTATGTTTTGCAAGAGAAATGGACTGCACTAGGGTCATCATACAAAAGAGAGAACAAGGTTTCCTTCCCTCCATTCTCTTTCTTCTGTGAATTCATCAGGAAAATTGCAGAGACCAAGAACGATCCAAGTTTTTCCTACGGTGAGTACAGCCTCTTCTCACCCTTTCCTAAGAGTACCAGTCTTCAGGGCAACTATAGAAACCATAGAGGCCCAGTGTCCGTGAAAAAGACTGACATCCTTCCCACTCCTAACACAGTTCTGGCCACGAACAAACAGAGTAGGAAGATTGAAAACCCTAACAGAGAGTGTCCCATACACAAGAAGCCACACCCCCTCAATAAATGTATCGGCTTTAGGAAAAAGCCTCTGGAAGAGCGCAAGGAGCTTTTAAAGACATTTGGGGTATGTTTCAGGTGCTGTGCTTCTGCAGAACATTTTGCAAGGGACTGTAATGTGTCCATCAAGTGCATAGAGTGTGGCTCTGGGGAACATGTGCAAGCCCTCCATCCTCTTGAGCCCAGCTCTGCACAACCTGCCAACGATCCTCCCAGGTTAACGCATGGCGGGGAGAATACAGACCAAGTGCCTAATTCTACCATCATTTCTTCATCCTGCACTGAAGTTTGTGGAGAAGACCTCTGTGGTAAGTCCTGTGCTAAGATATGCTTGGTGAACATATACCACAAGGATCAACCAGAAAAGTCTCTAAAGGCATATGCTATCTTAGACGATCAGAGCAATCGATCACTTGCAAAATCGGAATTGTTCAATCTAATTGAAATAAAAGGCGAAGCTCATCCTTACACCTTGGGTACCTGTAGTGGAACTATAGAGCTTTCTGGAAGAAGGGCTCATGGACTCATGGTATCTTCTCTCAAAGGTAACTTGCAATTACCCTTACCTACACTTGTTGAGTGCAATCAGATACCTGCTAACAGGGAAGAAATCCCTACTCCAGCTGCTGCTTTCCATCACCCTCACCTCAAGGTAATAGCAAATGAGATACCGCCGCTTGACAAAGATGCTCAGATCCTTCTTCTGTTAGGAAGAGACATTCTAAGAGTTCACAAGGTACACAGACAAGTCAGTGGACCCCCAGATACCCCATTTGCCCAGCGCACGGATCTAGGGTGGGTCATCATAGGCAATGTCTGCATAGGCAAAATGAAAAGGCCTACCAACATTTCGTCATTCAAGACAAATGTTCTGCAAAATGGCGGAAACACTTACTTTGAGCCATGCCCACATCACTACTGGGTGAAAGAGAAGATAGCCAGCCATGAATGGCAACATGGTATCTCAGGTGACACAAACCCTTTCTCCTGCCATGATGGCGACTTCGGCTCTACAGTGTTTAATGCAACCAGTGAAGATGACATTCTGGCTCCTTCAATGGAAGACAAAGAATTCATCAAGGTAATGGACAATGAGTTCTTTCAAGATGACTCCAATAACTGGGTAGCACCCCTACCCTTTCGTCTCCCAAGAGAGAGATTGCCCAACAACTTACAGCAGGCCATCAGTAGATTCTCCTCCTTAAAGCGAAACTTAAGCAGGAAACCAGAGATGCAAAAGCACTTTGTGGACTTTATGCAAAATGTATTTGACAGAGATCATGCAGAGCCTGCTCCCCCACTAAAGGATGGAGAAGAATGCTGGTACCTTCCATCCTTTGGCGTGTATCACCCACGCAAACCAGACCAAATCAGAGTTGTCTTTGATTCCAGTGCTCAGCACGAATGTGTTTCTCTTAACAACATGCTTCTTACTGGACCCAACTTGAACAACAGTCTAATAGGAGTCTTGATTCGTTTCAGACAAGAGCCTGTAGCAGTAATGGCCGACATTCAACAGATGTTTCACTGCTTCATCGTCAGAGAAGACAACAGAAACTACCTCAGGTTTCTATGGCACAAGGACAATGACCTCAACAAGGAAGTTATAGATTATCGCATGAAGGTACATGTCTTCGGTAACAGTCCTTCCCCAGCAGTGGCAACTTATGGGCTAAGGAGAACAGCTCAGACTGGAGAAGTTAAATATGGATCTGATGCCCGTCAATTTGTTGAAAGAAACTTCTACGTTGACGACGCACTTAAGTCCTTTCCAACTGCTAAAGAAGCAATTGATCTTCTCACCAGAACAAAGGAGATGCTGTCTGTAGCAAACCTTGGACTGCACAAGATTATATCCAACAGCCAGGAACTTATGAATGCCTTTCACTCTGAGGACTATGCCACTAGTCTAAAAAACCTTGACTTAGGTACAGATGTGCCTCCTGTACAGCGAAGTCTGGGTTTGTTGTGGAACATCAAGCAAGACAAATTCACCTTCCAAGTGTCAACTTGTGACAAACCCTTCACTAAGAGAGGAGTCCTGTCCGTGGTGAATAGCATCTATGACCCACTGGGTTTCCTTGCTCCAGTTACCATTCAAGGTAAGATTTTACTAAGACAGTTGTCTACTGAGAACATAGACTGGGATACTCCCTTGCCTAGTGAGAATCAACACAAGTGGGAAAGGTGGAGATATTCTTTGAAGTCACTAGAAAAACTTCAGATTCCCCGTTGCTATGTTCCAGGATCCACTTCAACTGCTAACCGGAGAGAGATTCATATTTTCTCTGATGCATCAGTTGAAGCTATTGCTGCAGTAGCCTATTTGAAGACCTCTGAACTGAATGGAGAATCACACTGTAGTTTTGTCCTAGGCAAGGAAAAACTCACACCCAAGCCTGCACATACCATACCAAGACTTGAACTTTGTGCAGCCGTGCTAGCAGTAGAAATTGCCGAGGTCATACGAAGTGAAATGGACACTAGAATTGATTCTTTCACCTTCTATACAGACAGTAAGGTAGTACTTGGTTACATAAACAACCAAACAAAACAATTTTATGTGTACGTCAGCAACAGGGTTGAACGTATCAAGAGATTCTCTCTACCAAGTCAATGGCATCACGTTCCCACTGAACTCAACCCAGCTGACTGTGGGACCAGAGCCGTGTCACCTGCCACTCTTCAGGACAGCTTATGGCTGTCACCTCCAAGGTTTCTGCGTGAGGACTCTTACTTACTCCCTATTGACACCACCTATGGGCTAGTAAACCCTGAAGATGATAAGGAAATAAGAACTGTGAACACCTCACTCCACACTTCTGTAAGTACAAAACAGAAGCTGCGGTCACACCGTTATGAGCATCAATGGAAGCAGATGCAGCATCTAGCCAATGTGTTCTGGCATCGCTGGAGGAAGAAGTATCTTCATCACCTTCAAGGTCGTAACAAATGGCAAGCATCTAAGCCGAATCTTAAGGTTGGAGACCTCATCCTTCTAAAAGACAAGGAAGTTTGTCGGAATGAGTGGCCTATGTATCTTATTACTAAAGTTATGCCCAGCGACGATAACAAAGTCCGGAAGGTAGAAGTCAAGGTAACCAAGGGAGGATCGACACGAACCTTTAGTCGACCAATTACAGAGTTAGTACTCCTTTTGCCAGGTGAGTGACTTGTGCAAGGACTAGCCATGCTGTTGGCACGGCGGGGAGTACATTGCTGCCATCTACAGATTCTACTCAGAACTTTGGAATTTTTGAAGACATCATACTGTGACTTTATGTTCTTCATCCTGTTGAAGTTACGTTTATTATTTGCTTGTTGCATGTTTTTCATTACAGGTTCCAGGACATTCGTCAGTATTGGACTTTTTGAAAATATATATTTTAGTTTAAGGTTATGAAATCTAAAGATTTCAGACGGGGAGTGTTGTGTTACACTATGTGATTTTTCTTGCTCTGTGTCTTTAAGATCTGTCCCCTTCTTTCTAGCTGAACTCTCTCTCTCACCGTAGTTCTTTATATATCTCCTCCACTTCCTGATTCTGGTCATTACTCCTGTATATCTTCCATGCTAAACATCTTACATGTGGCTAACAACTGCAACGTTTTTCTACCTATGAATATCCATCATTAAACGGAACATTCAAAAGGATTCATCGTCTGTCATCCTAACTGTGAGTTTATTCATTGAGTTAAACTGCCTGTATCGATGCAAGGGATGAATATCAAACCAGCTTGAGTAAGGCCTACTTAAACCTGGAGATGAACTTTATCGCTTTGTAGTTGAGACAGAACATACTGTATTTCATTATTTCTTCTTGGATTACAAACATGTTTCCGGAACAAATTATGCTTGCAATCCAAGGTTTTACTGTACATGCAACCGCATTTATTAATAACACGTGCATTTAGAAAAAATGTTTGCATCGAAACCTGCATAGAATTGATAAGTGGGTCACCAGCAATGTTTTGGATCCTGGAGACTATTTATCCCGGAGCAGATCCGTACCAAGGTACGGCCCTTCAGTTATGGAGCTGGAGGAAGTATGAATGGACTACAAGTGTAGTGATGTCACCACACTCCTACTCCATCGAGAGCTTAGAGTCCCTCTGCCACATTGCAATTTGGATCATGTAGTTCCCCTATTTGCAGATCTCTATATATAAATCATGCAGTTCTGTGGGCAGAACCACTCGCAGCTGTATAAAATTGGAATCATGACAGGAGCAGGTGGGGACATGAACCCCTGTATTCTGTAATTGGGGGCTGAAGACTCTGACCATGTGATTGTAACATGACTCATGGTCAAAAAGGTGAACTTCTCTTTTAAGCTGTGTTCTTATGCCGCGTACACACGATCGTGATTCACGGCGGTGAAAACACCGCCGTGAATCACAACGGGAAAAACGAGGGAACGGCTTGTTCCCCCACACACGTCCGTTTTTCCCGACATTTTTCTCTTTGTCGAGAAAAACGACCGTGTGTGGGCTCCCCGGCAGTGTTTCCCTATGGGAAAACTGCCGCGGAAAAAAACGACGGGAATCACGACGAGCAAAATTAGAGCATGTTCTAATTTTTCTCGTCGTGATTAATGCCGTTTTTCCCGTCGGGAAAAATTACAAAAAGCCCACAGACGATCGTTTTTCTCGTCCAAAGGAAAAAATGTAATTTTTCTCGACGGGAAAAATGATCGTGTGTACGCGGCATTACAGAGAAACTATTATTTTAATGGAACCAATTTACAGAATAACATTGATTATGACTTAAGCCTAGTACACACGACCGAGTTTCTCGTCGTAAAAAACCCGTCGATTTTCTCGACGAGATTCTTGTCGAGCTTTCCTTGCATACACACTGTCAATTCAAAATCTCGTTGTTGTTCTGCGCGGTCACGTCCAGCACGTACGACGGCAGTATAAAGGGGAAGTTCGATTCCAATAGCGCCACCCCTTGGGCTGCTTTTGCTGACCTCGTGTTACCGCGTGTTAGTAAAAAATTTGGTGAGAGACGATTCGCGCTTTTCAGCCTCGTGCTTTTCAGTTCAGCATGACGAATGTGCTATCTCCATTACGAACACTAGTTTTACCAGAAGGAGGGCTCCCGTCTCATACTTGATTCTGAGCATGCGCAATTTTTTAAGACTCGGAAAAGCATACACGCGAACGGTTTTCTCGTCGCAAAACAGGCCGACGAGAAACCAGACGAGAAAAACGAGAATCCTGACGAGAAAATAGAGAGCAGGTTCTCTATTTTTCTCGTCGAGATTCCCGGCAGTTTTCTCGACGAGAAACCATACACACGAACGGTTTTCTCGGCAAGAAAGCTCTCTCTGCAGTTTTCTTGTCGTTTTTTGACGAGAAACTCGGTCGTGTGTACGAGGCTTCAGAGTTAAAAGAGAAGTATGGACTTTTTTAAAATTTAGAATCATACTTACCTAGGTGGATGCTGCATCTGTCCCCCGCCGGCTCTAAAACTGAGAACCGAACGATCAAACACTGCAGAACGTTCGGTTCTCAGGGCTCCCTAAGCAGAAAGCTGGTCACTGTCAGTCACCGCTGTCTGCTCTCCCCCTCCCTCTGCTCCTCCACTGGTGCGCTGGGCTGTGGAGGGGGCGGGAGCAGGCTCTCAGCGGCTCGCTGAGCCAGGTGTCGGTCCAGGGATGTAGGCGGATCCCGTCTTCATTGTCACGATCTTGCCCGAGCCTTGGATTGGCTCTGCGACATCACCGGGCCTCAGCTGAAAACAGGTCATAGGAGTGTAGAACAAACTGCACTCCTATGATCCACAGGAGAAGTACAGCCAAACAAGCTTTGGCTGTACTTTTCCTTTAAAATCTAGGCGTTTAGAGGGCAATGCAGTTTGTTTTTTAGGTAGCATGTAGAGGAGGTTATCTCAAGGATACCCTGTAACTTTGTCCATTCTGGGAAGAGTCACAAGACTCTGGATAGCCCTCTACTCCCCACTCAGGTATATTTCAATGTACACTCCTTGGCCACCACCCTCCATCTAGTCTTCTATCTGAACTATGGTTGCTACCTGTCCGGGATTCACAAGGACAGTCCAGGTTTTAAATCATGTGTCCGGGTTTCAGGCGGACTGAAAACCAGGACACAATATTCAGATCGGGATGTGGCTCCCCAGGTTACCAAGATAGTCTCACACAAATCTGTTTCCATCTGGGAGCTGCAGGCAGCTATCTGGGGGAAGGTTCTGCATCACTGGGGGGCAGGGTGATGATGTTCACAAAAGCAATTTGGCCACAGCCACTGTTCGCTGCGGCACGCTATGTGCACCACATTACTACTCTCCATCGGGCATCCAACTGTGTCTCTGGCCGCTAAAGTGTTCAGGTTTGGCTTGAAGAAAAGGTAGCAACCCTACTCTGAACACTGTTAAATGGGCATGGTGGTGTAATAGGTCCAGAAAAGCGCCAAATGAAAAAACCTTAGTTCAAAATCTTTAGTGTTCAACTGGTTACAACAAGCAGGAGTACTTCTGAGTCTATTTAACATTCTGCTATGTCCCCCAGCCTTGATGAGCGGGCATGTGTGATGCCGAAACGTATTGGAGGTCCTTGACCCTGCTGTTGTAACCAATTAAACAATAAAGATTTGGCCATAGGACATATTACACTTGGATTTCTCAAGTCAGGTAAATTTCCTCTTCTGGGGGGTCTACATCTTTGTTGAGCTGCTGAATACAGGCCAAGTAATGACATTGTTCACATTTTGATAACCTGTAAAAATCCATACTCAGCGCCCCTCCACCACTTGGATATGGGTATGGGGGGGGCAGTATTGTCGTCCACCCGGGTGAGCTCCAACACCATCGACATCAAAGCTGACTCAGGGAGGACTCCTAAGTAGGTGACACCATCACTGACATTGCAAATAATCTTACCAATGTCTGATCATGTATTGGACGCCTTATGTATAGTTTAGTGATCACAATTCTGCTTCTTGGATGAATATTTTCCTTACCTTTTATAAGATCATAAGCTCGGCTGACATCATATTTTCTTGCCCGTATGAATCGCAGAAAGAAACTATCTCCCTTCTTGGCAACCTTCTCTGCTACAGCTTTACAAAGGTCATCTCCAGAGCTGGCTTTCTCCTTTATTATTGACCGCAGCTCCTTCACTGCAGATTCTTTACTCTCATCTGTCTCATTTAATTCATCTTTAGCCTTACATAAAGAATACAAAAAAAAATGAATCATACATAATAAAATCATTATTCTCCTTGTTGCTAAAGATGGGATCTATGGGTGTGTAGTATAGCTTTACAAACAAAACTTTTAATATTGTATTTGTGATAAGTTACAGTGTTGTCAAAGGATGCTCTGTGTACACATTTTACACAATTCTTTTAGGCTCCATTGATCATTCACACTTGTGCGACTTGTTATGCGACTTTGGACACTAAAGTTGCATGACAAGTCACACCCCATGTTTTTCAATGAAACCTGTTCAAATATGTGCAAAACTAAAGTAGCAGCGACTTTAAAAAGGTTCCTGCACAAATTTGGTCTGACTTTCATGTGACTTGAGTGCCATAGACTGCAATGTAAACCATCAAAAGTCACATAAAAGTCGCACCTGAATGTTCTACATGCGACAGTTGTGAAACAGTTGTCCATTATCCTTGGTCAAAGCCAAAGTTGCATCCAAGTCGCACCCATCCAAGTTTGCATCAGAGTTGCACTCCAAAGTTGTAGGACTTCAAAGTTGCACAAGTGTGAATGGAACCTTATGCCGCGTACACACGATCATTTTTCCCGTCGGGAAAAATGACATTTTTTCCTTTGGACGAGAAAAACGATCGTCTGTGGGCTTTTTGCCGTTTTTCCCGACGGGAAAAACGGCATTAATCACGACGAGAAAAATGAGAACATGCTCTAATTTTTCTCGTCGTGATTCCTGTCATTTTTTTCCACTGCAGTTTTCCCATAGGGAAACACTGCCGCGGAGCCAGGGTTGCCAACTTTCAGTAAATATACAAACAGTTTGTAAAATCTGTACTTTTTGCATCTGTCCTTGAATGTCCATTGCGGACATGTAGGCTGCATGTCTGTAACTGACATTCATGGACAGATGAAACAATTATGGATTTTACAAACTGTTTGTAAATTTACTGAAAGTTGGCAACCCTGCGCGGAGCCTACACACGGTCGTTTTTCTCGTCAAGAGAAAAAATGACGGGAAAAACGGCCGTGTGTGGGGGAACAAGCCGTTCTCTCGTTTTTCCTGTCGTGATTCACGGCGGTGTTTTCACCGCCGTGTTTTACGATCGTGTGTACGCGGCATAAGAAGTTAAATTGGCCATGATCAAGGCATATTAAAAATAAAGAGTTTATCATTTATTCACCATGTTGGCAATAATCGTTAGTTTTTGATGACATTTCACCATATCAGTGATTACCGTAGCTAAGACTTAAAAAATATATACAAACCCAACATTTCATATTCCTGATATGTGTCTGCTGTACCATGTATCCTCTTTGTATTGCTTAATTTGTGTGAAATCCATGGTGTTCCTGCCAGTCCCTCTGCTTTCCTGTCAAAAACTGACAACACTAGGCATGGGAGCACAGAGCGGTCAGTTCTCTAGCTATGCTGGGAACTCATCCTGCTCGCCTCCAATGACCAGACTTGTCCTGACACCCCCGGCCCCCAATCACTGGGAAGATCAGTGTACTGCTTCCCCCCTAGTTATTATGCAGCTGGGAGAATATGATCACCAATAAAAAAAGGGAAAAAAATATATATTTATAATGTTTTTTCTATCTACAGTGGAACCTTGGATTACAAGCATAATCCCTTCCAGGAGAATGCTTGTAATTCAAAGCACTCGCATATCAAAGCGAGTTTCCTAATTGAAGTCAATGGAAACAAAGATAATTAGTCCCGCATTGACTTCTATGGCATGCAATACTGCATGTGGCCCGGAGGTGGGGGGGGCACCGGAGAGCCTCGGAAATACTAAGGGACAGCTCGGCTGATCTCGGAAAGGTTCAGAAACGCTCGGGAACGGAGTATTTCCGAGCATTTCCGAGTGATTCTTTCCCAATGGCTCGGAACGGCTATGAATCGTTCCGAGTGTCACCGGCGCCCCCTGCACCTCTGGCCAAATGAGGTACTGCACACCCCATTAGCTTGAATTATGCTCGTTTTGTGAGACAACACTCGCAAACCCAGTCAGGATTTTAAAAAAAACGTTGCTTGTTATTCAAAATGCTCATTAACCACGTTACTCGTAAACCAGGGTTCCACTGTATACACAAATATTTTGCCTTTGCTTTTACAAGGTGAAGGCTTACATATTCAGTACTGTACCCACTTAATAACCGGCCCATAGCCGAATAACGGCTACAGGGCGGTTCCTTAACTCTGGGAGGACGTTATATAACGTCCTCCCAGAATCCCGCTCCTGCGCGCCCCCTGGGGCGCGCACACGGTAGTGTTCGTGACCGCCGGGTCGCATCACGGATCATAGTAAATGCCCGCTGATAGCGGCCGTTTACCATGTGATCGCTCTGTCAAATGACGGAGCAATCACTTGTAAACAAACCGGCGTCATGTCATGACGCTGGTTCCTCTCTCCCCTCTCTGTACCGATCGGTACAGTAGGAGAGGGGGAGAGATCCATCCCTGCCCTACCCTGCAATACTCTGCAATACCCTGCAATACTCTGCAATACCCTGCAATACTCTGCAATACCCTGCAATACTCTGCAATACCCTGCCATACCCTGCAATACCCTGCAATACTCTGCGATACCCTGCCATACTCTGCGAAACCCTGCCATACTCTGCGATACCCTGCCATACTCTGCGATACCCTGCCATACTCTGCGATACCCAGCCATACTCTGCGATACCCTGCCATACTCTGCGATACTCTGCCATACTCTGCGATACTCAGCCATACTCTGCGATACCCAGCCATACCCAGCCATACTCTGCAATACTCGGCTGTACTCGGCCTCTGTAAGTGGCCAGGCTAAGGAAGTCTTACACATGTGGTATCACCGTACTCAGGAGGAGTAGGAAAATCTTTTTTGGGGTGTCATTTTTGATATGTACATGCTATGTGTTAGAAATATTGTATAAATGGACAACTTTGTGTTAAAAAAAAATGCGTTTTAACCACTTCCCGCCCGCCGGCCGTCATATGACGTCCTTGACTTTGTGCAGGGATATCTGAATGATGGGTGCAGCTACAGGCATCATTCAGATATCAGCTTTTTCAGCTGGCGATTCCCTACACCATAGGAATGATCATAGTGGCTGTTCCACCGCTTGATCGTTCTTACGGGAGGCGAGAGGGGACACCCCCCCCCTCCTGCCACCCTCCGGTGCTTCTACTGACTCACCGCTACGATCAAAGCCAGGATTGTTTTATTTTTTTATTTCAGGCTTCCCAGCCTAGAGGTGAGATGTGGGCTCTTATTGACCTCCATATCTCACTGTAAAGAGGACCTGTCATGCCATATTCCTATTACAATACAATGTTTACATTCCTTGTAATAGGAATAAAAGTGATCAAAAAAATTATTTTTGGGGAAAAACGTGTCAAACTAAAATAAATAAATAAAGTAAAATGAACAAAAAAAAAATAAAAAAATTTGAAAGCGCCCCTGTCCCTGAGTGCTCGCATACTGAAGCGAACGCATATGTAAGCCCCGCCCACATATGAAAACGGTGTTCAAACCACACATGTGAGGTATCGCTGCGAACGTTAGAGCGAGAGCAATAATTTTGGCCCTAGACCTCCTCTGTAACTAAAAACATGTAACCAGTAAAAATATTTAAAGCGTCGCCTATGGGGATTTTTAAGTAGCAAAGTTTGGCGCCATTCCATGAGCGTGCGCAATTTTGAAGGGTGACATGTTGGGTATCTATTTACTCGGCGTAACTTCATCTTTCACATTATGCAAAAATATTGGGCTAACTTTACTGTTTTTTTTTTTTTAAAGCACAAAACTGTTTTTTTTCCCAAAAAAACACGTTAAAAAAATTGCTGCGCAAATACCGTGCGAGATAAAAAGTTGCAACGACCGCCATTGTATTTTCTAGGGTCTTTTCTAAAAAACATATATAATGTTTTGGGGTTCTATGTAATTTTCTAGTAAATAAATTATGATTTTTACATGTAGGAGAGAAATGTCAGAATTGGCCTGGGTGCTCCAGAACGCCTGAATGTTGGGCCTCTGTATGTGGCCACGCTGTGTAAAAGTCTCCCACACGTGGTATCGCCATACTCGGGAGTAATAGCAGAATGTGTTTTGGGGTGTAATTTGTGGTATGCATATGCTGTGTGTGAGAAATAAACTGCTAGAATGACAATTTTGTGAAAAAAGAAAAAAAAATCTTGATTTTGCAAAGAATTGTGGGGAAAAATTACAACTTCAAAAAACTCACCATGCCTCTTTCTAAATACCTTGGAATGTCTTCTTTCCAAAAAGGGGTAATTTGGGGGGTATTTGTACTTTTCTGGCATGTTAGGGTCTCAAGAAATGAGATCGGCCGTCGGTACTTCAGGTGTGATCAATTTTCAGATATTGGCACGATAGCTTGTGGACTCTATAACTTTCACAAAGACCAAATAATATGCACCAATTTGTACTTATTTTTACCAAAGGTATGTAGCAGTATAAATGTTGGCCAAAATTTATGAAGAAAAATTACTAATTTGCTAAATTTTATAACAGAAACAAAGAAAAATCTTTTTTTTTTTACAGAATTTTCAGTCTTTTTTCTTTTATAGCGCAAAAAATAAAAAACCCAACGGTGATTCAATACCACCAAAAGAAAGCTCTATTTGCGTGAAAAAAAGGATAAAAATTTCATTTGGGTACAGTGTTGTATGACTGAGTAATTGTCATTCAAAATGTGAGAGCATCGAAAGCTGAAAATTGGTCTGGTTATTAAGGGGGTTTAAGTGCCCAGTGGTCAAGTGGTTAAAGATGAATTCCAGGTATGGATATTTTTTACATAGTTACCTTGGTCCAGCTTGGACCCATGTAACTATTTATATACCAAACCTGGCAGATGCCCCTGAAGCTGTAAATCACTGAAGTAGACATTGCTCTTCCAGTGATCTCCACTTGCTTCTGGGTCCTGTGGTGAGTGGTGGCCCTGCTGCATTCTGGCCACAGGAGGTTGGCTGCTCGGCCCGGGTTCCATTCAGAGAAGGAATGCAAAGCGTTCTCTGATTGGACGAGGTGGAGAGAGCGATGTCACAGCCCTGCCACCCTAAAGTTAAACTTCGAAATTTGAACCTTCAGGAAAAAAAAAAAAGGTTTCCCTTGCAATTGGACCCTGCCACACTGCAAGGGTTAAATGCTTGGGGTAGAGGAATAGGGCGTAATACTAACCTTAGGCTGGCCATACATAAGACCATTTTCTGGTACAATTTTCCTTTAGATTTACCAAAACCATGTAATATGAGGTCAGGCCTAAACACTTTGAATTTGTATGCAATCAGGCCAGTGCTGTTTCTTGGCCTAGGCCGACTAGGCCCAGGCCTAGGGCGGCACTTTGCGGGGGGCGGCCTTTTGCCGCCCCCCCCCCCCCGCACGAAAAAAGCCCCCCCAGACCCGTCTTTCCGAGTCCCAGTTCCTGCAGCCGCCACACGCACAAATACAGCAGCCGGCTTGCTAAAGCGCGGCACTTGTAAATAATATTATGGGCAGTATCACAGTATGCCGTGCGTGGCCGAGGGGGGGGGGTGGGGGGCGCAATCTGACTGGCTGAGGCGGAGCCTTACGCTCCACCTACACTGCTCCGTGCGGCGTTCTACACTGTATCGTCTCCCCGGTCCGGGGCGGGTCTTTTGAGGAGGAGGGCGAGGCGGAGGATACCATTATCAACTCAACTCCCTAAGTATCCCAGGGGGGGCCAGGATGGCCCAGAATCGAGGAGGATACCAGCGCCAGGTACTGTGAATTCAGCAAAGCTGACATAAATCTTTGGATGAGAGCCAGAGACGGCTCATCTCACTGCAGGCAGTACAAGGCTCTCAGGATATCCCTCTGATCGGGTAAATGGACATCCATCCTCCCCCATACATAGAATGCTCTCCAAGTAGTCATTGTTCCCCATACACTAACCCCCACCACACACATATATATATATATATATATATATATATATTTGAAGCTCTCATATACACTGCCCCCCTCCATGCAGTCATACATTACCTCCCCTCCTCCATGCAGTCATACATTCCCTCACCCCCTCCATGCAGTCATACATTACCCCCCCTATATATTTGAGGCTCTCCCATACATTACCTCCCCCCTCCATGCAGTCATACATTACCCCCCCCCTCCATGCAGTCATACATTACCCCCCCTCCATGCAGTCATACATTACCCCCCCTCCATGCAGTCATACATTACCCCCCCCTCCATGCAGTCATACATTACTTCCCCCCCTCCATGCAGTCGTACATTACCCCCCTATATATTTGAGGCTCTCCCATACATTACCCCCCCCCCCCCCTCCATGCAGTCATACATTCCCCCATACACTTGGTGCTCTCTGATTCCTCTCACTTCTTTGTGGTGACAAATCCCCCGCGGCCTCCTGACTGCAAAACTTTTGTAATGTGTGCCAAGCAGCCAATCACATAGAAGTGCTCAATATGGAAATTAATATACAGATCTTGTTGCAATAAAGTGATCCGTGCTGAAAACTCAGTAAACAATCCTCATTCAGTGAAAGTTCATGTACTGCAAAGTTTGCATTGATTTCAGCATGTGCAAAGTGCTCCATGCATGCTGAAATCAATACAAACTCAATTAAAGAGGAGGTCCAGCTGAACCCCCCCCCCCCCATGAAAAAATGTAAAGTCAGCAGCTACAAATACTTTAGCTGTTGACTTTTAATGTTAGGACACTTACCTGTCCAGGGAAACCGCGATGTCGGCACCCCGGACGATTTTTGGATCAGCTTTTGGGTGCTGCTGCCACCATTCATGTTAAGGGAAACTGGCAGTGAAGCTTCACAGTTGGTTCCCTACTGCACATGTTAAAAGCAAGCTGCACTTTCTGAATGGCCTGACGGCGGAGGAAGGAGGAGGAGGGCCAAACTTTCAAAGGACTGCACCGTCTCTCGGAAGTGGGGAAGGGTACCCGGTCCCCCCCCTGCTGTTCTGGGGTCCCACAGCGGCTCTCTCGGCTCCTCCCCGCAATAGCTAACCCCCTCTGGGACGCTCTCTCCCGAGGAGGTTAGCTTGCGGGCATGCTCCCATGTCATACAGTCAGCGTCCATTGCCGCCGCTTGTATGACTCGGCCCCGGCGGCTGCATCATTGGATTTGATTGACAGCAGCGGGAGCCAAAGGCTGCGCTTCTATCAATCTATCCAATCAACGCCTAGACTCGTGGAGAAGACGCCGGGGGACGCGCAGAGCAGGTGAACGGGCTCAGGTAAGTAAAATGGGGGGGGCTGGGGGGCCCGTGGCAGCCAGGTGTTTATTCACCTTAATGCATAGGATGCATTAAGGTGAAAAAACACGAACCTTTACAACCCCTTTAAGCTGCACTGATAAGTCAGCAGTGATATGCTGCACTAATGGGTACTGACACCCACTAATGAGGCAGCATTCTTGAGCTGCACTGATATAAGGCACTGAAGGGGTATGGTTTACAGATGGCTGGGTGGGTCTTAAACAGGAAGGGGTGTGGCCCTGACAGGGGTGTGGCCTTGTCATATTTAAATTAGGGGTGCACACATTTAGTCAGGCCTAGGGCAGCACAAAACCTAAATACACCACTGAATCAGGCAGGCTCTTCCACTACATAGTTGAAGGTAAATCTAAAGGAAATTGAATAATAAAATTGTATAGAGTATGGCCAGCCGTACTCCTTTCTATGAAACTCAGCACTTCTTCTTGATGCTTGGGATTTTGGTCAAGCCCTTGCCATCCTCACATACAATGCAAGACCATGTCAGCGCGGATTCCGTGGAACCATTGGCCATGGTGCAGAAGAGAAGAGGCTTTGCTGAACCGGTCGTACAGGAAATCTTGCTGGAGCAAGGAATAAGGTAGGTAAAAATGCAGGGAAAAATGATTGGTTTCTGTCTGGAGTGGGGCTTTAAATCCTATATTACAGTGCATCCAGAAAGTATTCACAGCGCTTCACTTTTTCCACATTTTGTTATGTTACAGCCTTATTCCAAAATGGATTGAATTCATTATTTAACCCAAAACTCCACAAAGAATACCCCATAATGACAATAGTAAAAGAAGTTTGTTTGAAATCTTTGCATTAAAAATAAAAAACGAAAATAAATCCCATGTACATAAGTATTCACAGCCTTTGTTCAATACTTTGGTGAAGCACCTTTGGCACCAAACAGCCTCAAGTCTTTTTTAGTAAGATGCTACAAGCTTGGCACACCTATTTTTTGGCAGTTTCTCCCATTCTTCTTTGCAGGACCTCTCAAGCTCCATCAGGTTGAATGGGGAGCGTCGGTGCACAGCCATTTTCAGATCTCTCTAGAGATGTTCAATCGGGTTCAAGTCTGGGCTCTGGGTGGGCCACTCAAGGACATTCACAGAGTTGCCCCTTAGCCACTCCTTTGTTATCTTGGCTGTGTGCTTAGGATCGTTGTCCTTTTGGAAGATGAACCTTCGCCCCAGTCTGAGGTCCAGAGTGCTCTCGAGCAGGTTTTCATCAAGGATGTATCTGTACATTGCAGCATTCATTTTTCCCTCATTCCTGACTAGTCTCCCAGTTCCTGCCGCTGAAAAACATCCCCACCAGAAACCAGAGAATTTTGTTTCTCATGGTCTGAGAGTCCTTCAGGTGCCATTTGGCAAACTCCAGGTGGGCTGCCATGTGCCTTTGACTGAAGAGTGGCTTCCATCTGGCCACTCTACCATACAGGCCTGATTAGTGGAGTGCTGCAGAGATGGTTGTTCTTCTGGAAGGTTCTCCTCTCTCCACAGAGAAAACGCTGGAGCTCTGTCAGAGTGACTATCGGGTTCTTGGTCACCTCCCTGACTAAGGTGTACGTTTAATATACCGTGATATTTCACTGCTGCTGAGTTCACGGGTCTTCTCTGAGATATCTGTTCTCCCCCTTGTGGTAGTTTAATATACAGTGTAGATCACTTCTCCCACTGTGAATAGAAGTGATCTACAAATGCTTTGAGAATCCCAAACGGCTTCTGTTGCTGTAATCTCGCGATACTTCGGGAGATTTCAGTATCAGAACCCCAAAGTGAAACACGAAGCACTCCACATACACTGCACATATTAACTTAATAATAAAGTTATAATCCCCCTACCCAATAAACAGACACCCCATAACTGCAAAACATTATAATGATTAATACATAAGCATAACACATGTGCATATTTATGTGAATGGTGTATTCTGAAATGATTGTACTGTATTTGTCATGCAGATATGCACCATTCATATAAAAACAATATATATATTAAATAGTTCAAAATAATATAAAAAAAACATAACAATAAAAATATGAAATTAATAATTAAATATAAAATATTTAAATATATTTAAATATATATATATTTATTAAATGAAAATAAATAATTTTAAATAAAGAGAAACCCCTGTATAATAAAATTAGAATAGTCCATGAGCTAAACCAAATGTTAGGTTTAAAATAAAAAAACAGTGGTGACAATTGATTGCACAGTGGCTGCGTTTGATGGCATGGCACAGTGGCTGCATAGTGGCGACAATTGCTGGGCACAGTGTTGACAATTGATGGGCACAGTGGCGACAGAGTGCCCCCTTACATCCTCCTCCAGAGTGCCCCCTTACATCCCCCTCCAGAGTTCCCCTTACATTCCCTTCCAGAGTGCCCCCTTACATCTCCCTCCAGAGTGCCCCCTTACATCTCCCTCCAGAGTGCCCCCTTACATCTCCCTCCAGAGTGCCCCCTTACATCCCCCTCCAGAGTGTCCCCTTACATCCCCCTCCAGAGTGTCCC